>CM053788.1:377448088-378048088 GCA_028749045.1 Cupressus sempervirens | reverse complement strand
CATCAACTATGACAAGAGTTCAGTGTTCTTCTTCAACACACTTTTAGACAAACAAAATAAAATTGCTAGCATTTTGGGTTGTAATATTGGGGCCCTCCCTTCCATTTATTTGGCCCCCCCCTTGGGGACTAAACCTCCTAATAGCTTTTAGGAAATTCTCACTGAAAAATTCAATAAAAAGTTAGTGGGATGGAAAGGCATCACTCTCAGTCAAGCAGGAAAAGTGTTGTTGATTAAATCCACCTTGATGAACTTACCCACATATTCTCTTAGCCTCTTCTTTCTCCCTTCTAAGGTGGTTGATCATTTGGAAGCTATTCAGTGGAATTTCATGTGGTCAGACACCCATGGTAATAAGAATTACCCTCTGGTGGCTTGGGAGAACATATATAGACCAAAGAAAAAAGGGGGCTAGGAATTAGAAGCTAAAATAGTTCAACTATGCTCTTCAAGCGAAACAGATTTGAAGATTCTTCAATACCAATGGTGAATGGAGAGATATATTGAAGTTAAAGTATGTTGCTAATCTCAATCTCAAATAGTTCATTAGCAAGGATCCTGACCCTAGGGGCTCTAACATTTGGAATGGCATCCTAAGGATGAAGAGCTTAGCCTTTGAGAAAGAAAAATTGAAACTGGGTAATGGTGAAGATATTTATTTTTGGCATGATGACTAGCTTAGATTTGGACCTCTGAGCCTTTTAACAAATGAGCTAATGTTTGTGTAGAAAGATTTGGGAGTAGGGTGAGTGACTACAAGATCCATAATAAGTGGATTGATCTGGCTGAGATGTCCCAAGATCTCAAGCCATTAATGGACATGATTATGCATATTCCTTTGTCACATAACAAAGATTCTATTATCTAGGGGGAGACTATCAATGGAATTTATATTGTGGCCTCTAGCTATGAGACTTTGCAAAACTTTTGCTCGATCCCTATGTGGGCCAAAGCTTGGTACCTGGGGCTCATCCCAAAAATTAATATTTTCTTCTATATTATGGTTCAAAACTATATTCTTACAGTAGAAAACCTCACTAAGAGGGGAAATATGATGCCCAATAGATGCATTCTATGCAAAAATTACTATGAGAGTGTTGAGCATATTTTTATCCATTGTCCTTTCATCAACACTCTATGATCTTTTTTCCTATCTTTTTCCAACATGCCCTAGTGCTTCCCTTCCAACATTTTAGGTCTCTTTGAAAAATGGTACCTTGGGATGTTAGGGAGTGACACCATGGCTTTGTAGAACTGGACCTTACCCCATGTGTGTTGGGGGATTTGGAAAGAGTAGAACAACAAAATTTTCAGGGATAAGGAAACAAAGGAAGACATTATTTATCACAAATTTCTTAATTCCTTGATAAAAAATTACACCAATATCAAAGGTCCTTTCCCCTCTCTCAGTACAAAGAGTAGGGACAATAACAAGAGGGATGGATGTAGATGGACTCTTCTACTTGAGGTATGGCATAAGGTTAATTTGATGGGGTAGCCAAAGGTAACCTGGGAAAGGCTGGGGTGGGAGGCATCATCAAAAATGTTTTTGGTAAAGGGATTGTTATGATTTTTGTCCCTCTTGGGATACATACTAATTATTATGTGGAGGCCATTGCAGCTTACCATACTATTAATTGCCAAAAAAAATGGGAGTGAAATATCTATAGTTGGAAGGAGATTCAAAAAATATTATTGATTGCCTAAATGAGAAGAACAAGCAAACATGGATGATTGAGAATATCATTGATCAATGCATTCAACATCTCAAGATCTTCAAGAAAACCTATGTGGCACATGAGTACCAAGAAGCCAACCAATTGGTGGATAGGTTGGCTAATTGGGCAGTCAAGTACAATGAAGTGGCTAAGTGGATAGATGGTTATAATTTCCCATAAAAAATTAATGAGTTGATTGAAAGGGAAAGGATTCAAGGTAGATTGGGTATCATAAAAAGTCCATTATGATTGCTAATGAGTTATGGGGAGTGGTCAAAAATATGTGTAAATTTATTATGATTGTTAGTGATTTATGGGAATGTGCAAAAATGTGATGTGGAAGTATGATAGCACTCATACTTCTCACATCAACCATATCTATCAACTTACTTCAAGGATCAATTTCAGGTAGAAAATTCATAAGGTGGAAAAAAGGTCCAAGAAAATTATGAGGAGTGCCAAAGTTTTTTTGGACATGAAGGGCTTTGATACTAGAAATAGAGCTTGCACAGAGGAAGATATCATGATAGGGGAAAAGACACAAGAGGGAACCAGAGGACGAAGCCCAAAAATGGCATAGATGTTCCAAGGTGTGGAACATTCTGAAAAAAGGGAAATCAAAAATTTCATTGAATGGCTCCATGGTTGGAAACCCTCCATTACCAAGACTATGGTTAAGAGTTGGAATAAGAGAATAGTTAAAATCAATGGAGTGGATTTCACAATGATGGAGGATGTCATATCCACTGTTATTGGCATTCTCATCTTGGGAAAGAAATTCTACAAAGATAGAAAAATATTGGGTCAAGTAGTGGTAGAATTCACAAAGGATCAAGAGGAAAAAAGGCATTGGTGAAGAAAGGAACTCATTATCTTCCAAGCTCCATCAAGCCACTAGGAGGTTCATGCTATAGTTTATCATCAAATATATCACACTTGACACTAGATTTGATTGCCTTTGCACCTACCACTTCATGTTCCTCAACCACTTTAGATATGGGGAAAATATTTCTATCTCCTTCTACCTATACTCTTCTATGAATTAGAATATTAATGATTATCAAGAGAAGCATACTAGTAATCCTATGCTCCATGAGGGGTTATTACTATTAATATATGAATTCTTTAAAGCTAGGACAATGGGAAAAAAAATGAAGAATAGGAAGGAGGGGAAGAAGGGAAAAGGGGACTCTAAAGAGTCAAAAGAGGACTATTTTCCTTCTAATATAGAGGACAACCTTGAGATGCATACTGAATCAGAGAGGTATGATTCCCCATAGAGTAGCTCTGGTAAAAAAACCATCAAAATGGAAAGGAAGGAGAAAAATGCTTTCCCCAAATGCAAGTAGGGCCTTGAATCCTCCTCAAATAGGAACTATAATGAAAGGGTTAAAGGAATGTATATGGGGGAAGAAAGTGTAGAAGGAGAGGAGGATCTTAGAGAAGGGGAAAGTTTGGAGAGGAAGAGGGGCAAGAGAATCATCACCATCAAAATGCTAACAAACAAAGAGGACGATGTCTAGACATCTAGGGGCTAGAAAAGAAAACTCTCCAAGGCTAAGGAGGATAAACATGGGGTGGAAAGGGACCTCAATAAAAGTGAAAGGGAGGGATAGGAGTAGGGCTACAAGGAATTTAGAACTAGCAAATATTGATACTCAATCACAGGAAAGGATAGGAATGTGGTGTGGCATAATTTTGACACATCTTCTACTAAAATGGGGATTAATAGAGAGTTGATTAAAACTCTGGTTAAAGAGAGTGAAGAGAGTAGAATCCAAATGGAAGATTTGATCAACCCTACCTTGGTTATTTTTAGTGACACCACTAAGGAAAACCCAAAAATGGATGTCCTCAATAATGTCAAAAATAGTGTGGTGGACAATTTCTGCACCACCAAGTGGATTTTTCATGAAATTCAAGAGCTCAAATATAGGGTGAGCATCTTGGAAAGGGAGATCTACAGGTTAAAGAATAGAATATTGAAGGAAGAAAAGAGCATGGAAAATAGAGTGGAGGAGGTCAAGAATATGGTTCAAATGATGGACAGCTCAATGCAGCTTATAGTGAAACAAAGCTATAATATTCTCAAAGAGGCCAATGAGAATATTAAGTTGATCATTAACAAAATGGAAGAGAAAAGAATTAGTAAGTAGGATTACCCTACCCCCCATAGCACAAAGGATAGGAACCCTAATGATAGCTTGAGGAAGCATACTAGATCTAGCTTGAGGAAGAAGGACACCTTGGAACTTGACTACAAACTCTCAGACATGAAGGAGGTGGCAGGTAGATGATCAGAGCTAGAAATCAATGCAACATAAATGTTGAGAGATATCGCCTAAGCACCCTAGCTTTTCTTGGCTAGTCCTAGTTTTTTGTCTTCACTCCCTAGCTTTTTACTAGTTTTATACTTTAGTGTGGGGAGTTATTTTAGTTGGTTGCTTTTAGTTTCTTTTGATACTTTAAGTGTTCCTTTTTTGTCAAATCTATGTATTTTATGGGTTTCAAGGCCCTATTAAAACCTATTTTCCTTAATAAAAAATAATGTGTATGTAACCTTTTCCAAGGTTGACTCCTAAGAAAGCTCACTTTAGAAGAGTAAAATTTTTGGGCCATTATTAATGAACATCAGAAAATCACACAATCAACACTAGTTACAAGTGCAACTATGAAGATATGAATGTGATTTATATCAAATTGGAATGTGGAAAGATTTTAACATAAGCATCAAAGACATAAAGGTCAAGATGACTTTGATGTTAGCTTACCCAATTTAATGTAGCAAAAACATGCTCGCATCAAGGCATCAATGCCAGGATGACCATAAGAACAGTTGTGAAAAAATAGTCAAGGATGATGCCTCAAATCTCCTAAGTGTTTCAAGGGGACAACAAGAGACACTCTAGAGTTTCAAGACCACACCCACAAGCAAAAAACAAATAAAAACATGCCCCATGCCCCAAGTCCTCTAGCTATACATCCTAGAGAGACTTATCAAACAAGGACACTCAATGAAAAGTAATAATAGTTAGTACATAAAGAAAAGATCATGACATAAGTCAAGCATTAAGTGTTGCATTTAAAATTTAAGTGGGTTAACTAATACTGAGTTCCAAGGATAAGGATCGAATTCTTGCAAGCAGGTAAGATCACATGACAAAACTAGGTAAGACCAAACAGATAAGTGTTGAAAAACACTCGATGTTAGTTGTTGTATTGAAAAATACAGTTGGGGTGGTGTTGAAAAATACCATTTGTGAGGTATCCTAAAGACTAACACAGCCAAGAGAACAAAGAAAACACAGTTATGCCCCCTAGATAAAGACCAATTCCAAACCAAGGCAACCAAGACAAGGCATGATGGAGAAAGACCAAATGTTGAGGACACACACTAAGAAATAGGAGTGCAAAGGCCTCAAGTAGCACCCATTTCCAGGTTTTCACCACTTGGATTTATTTTTTCTCAGAATTTTTTTTTTTTGGAGATACATCAAAGTGCTTATTACTAAAATGATCATTTTTTCATGACATTTTCCAATTTGTAGAATTATGATAGTATATCAATTTTTTGGATTTTCGAAATATATCATTTTTTTGCATTTTTTCAAGATCAATAAATATGTACAAAGATTCCCTTAGAAAAAATGGACATCATGGATAGAAATTTTTCATGTGCAAGACATTGATAGGATCAAGGAGTTGCTCTCCCTTTGTTGTAGACAGTAAATAGGCACCAAACACAAAAGTTTTTGTAATAATGTAAGGTCCAAGCCAATTAGGTTCAAATTTACCCTTTTGATCTCTATTCTATTTATTTTTAGGATTTTCATGTAGGACAAGATCTCCCATCTAGAATTCTTTAGGGTGAACCTTTTTGTTGAATGTTTTTGACATGTGTTTTTGATAGACCCTCATATCATCAAATGATGCTTGGTGTTTCTCATCTAGAAGTTCTAACTTTTGAAGTCTCATGGCATGATAGTATTCATCTATAACTAGACCTTTGAGGGAAACTCTAAGTGAAAGAATCTCAACCTCTAAAGGTAACATTTCTTTAACACTATATGTAAGGGCAAAAGGAGCAGCCCAGTAGGAGTATGAATACTCATTCTATAGGCCCACAAAGCCAAAAAGAATTGTAAGTGCCAATCCCTACCATTCTTATGAACTCTTCTATGTAATAATTTGAGAATGGTTTTATTTGATGCTTCTTTTTGACCATTTCCTTGCGGGAAGTAAATGGAGGACTAATGTTGTTTTATCTTGAATTTCTTACAAAGTTTTTTAAGGTCCTTATTTTTAAACTAGCCTCCATTGTGAATGATAATCTCATAAGGAAATTCATATCTACAGATAATATGATTTAGAATAAACAAAGAAATTGTCTTTCTTGGGGCAATAAAAAGTGGGATAGCTTCTACCCATTTAATGAATTAATTAGTAGCAATGATAATAAACTTGTGTCCACATGATGAGTCAAGCTGAATCTATCCAACAAGATCAAAGGCCCAACACTGAAATGGACAATGAGAGATAGAAGAAATGAGTTTCCTACCTGGAGCATGTATTAGGTTACCATGTTTTTGACACTTTTCACATGACTTTGCAAAAGCTTTTACATCAATATGCATTGTGGGTCAATAGTACCCCACCCTAAGCAACCATTGAGCCATGGAAAGACCATTGGAATGTCCTTCACAGATGCCCTCATGGATGTTAGCAAACACTTGATCAAATTATTACTTTTCTAAGCATCTAAGTGTTCCATCTAGAACCCTCCTATACAAATCTCTAGAGATAAGGGAATAGCAAGAAGTGTTTCAAATAAGGCTTCTATGTTCAAATTGGTTAAAGGTGTAAGTTATAATTCCATCATGAAGGTATGAATAAATGGCACCATAATGGGGTGACTCACAACCAAAAAGTGTACAAATAACATGACTTTCTTGGGAATCATAGATAGGGTGATGTAGCTCTTCCACCAGGAATTCAAATCTTGATTCATGTTGCTCTAATTGAAGAAGTGAAGCAAGTGTATCCATAGCATTAGTTTCTTTGTTTTCTACTCTAAGGATTTGCTAAAATGAGAAAAATGTGAAGTTACATCTCAAGGAATCAACCATTTTCTTGTAATGTACCAATTTCTCATTTTTTGTTAAATAATTGTCATTAACTTGGTTGATTATCAGTTGTGAATCCCCATAGATGTGTAGCTCTGTAATTCTCCATTCTATAGCCATCTTAAGTTCATTTGTTAAAGCTTCATACTCAACAATGTTATTTGTACATGGAAATAATAACTTGTATGATTTAGGAATCATGTACCCATGAGGAGAAACAAACAACACACTATCTTTGGAACCATTTTGCATAAAGGACCCATTAAAGAACATCTTCCATGTTCTTTCAGTCATATACATGAGGTGCTCATCTAGGAAATCAACTTAAATAGGTGCTTCATCTTGTAGTGGGAAATCAACCAATTGATCTGCTATGGCTTTCCCTTTGATTGCTTTATGCTCAATGTACTCTATGTCAAACTCTAAAAGGATCATCATCCATTTATCAAGTCTAACCGCGAGGGCAGCCTTACCTAGTAAATACTTAAGTGGATCAATTTTTTCTATGAGGTGTATAGTGTGCACAAGCATATAATGTCACAACTTTAAGGAAGCAAATACAACTGCGAGGAAATATTTCTCAATACTAGTGTAATTAACCTCATATGAAACAAGAGTATGACTAATGTAGTATATTGCTCTTTCTTTCCCATGTTCATCTAGTTGAGCTAATAATGCCCCCAAGGAAGACTCTATCACTGAAATGTATAGAATAAGTGGTTTTCATAGGATAGGAGGCATTAAAATTGGAGGATTTTCCAAGTATTTCTTGATTTGATCTATGATCTTTTGGCACTCTTAATTCTATACACATTTGGCTCCTTTATGTAAGTTATTGTTGAAAGGTTGATCTCTATCTACCAACTATGAAATAAACTTCCTTATAGATTGAAGATGGCTTTGAAGACTCCTCATTTGACTAATATTTTTAGGAGGTGGCATATCCATGATTGCTTGAACTTTTTTAGGGTCCACCTATATTCCTTTTACTGAATAATGAATCCTAGTAATTTTCCAGAGGTGGCTCCAAATGAACACTTTTTAGGATTTAACCTTAGTTTAAACTATTCCATGTGATCTATAATGACTTCTAAATCACTTAAGTGTGTATCTCTTTTATTAGACTTGGCCAAGGTGTCATCCACATAATCTTCCATGCTTTTATACATCATATCATGAAAAATAGTTGTCATAACTCATTGATAGGTGGATCCTACATTTTTTAATCCAAAAAGCATAACGTTCCAACAATAGGTACCCCATGCACAAGTGAATATAGTATTTTCTTGATCTTCATGAGCTATCTTAATCTAATTATATCCGAAAAAACCATCCATTAAGGAATAAATCTCATAACCTATAGTCATATCCACTATCATGTCAATATTAGGAAGTGTAAAATCATCCTTTGGGAATGCTCTATTAACATCTCTAAAATTTGTGCAGACTTGAATGGTTTTGTCATGTTTTGAAACTGGTACAATGTTTGATATCCATTCAACATAGTTAATATTTCTTATTAATTTTTCACCAAGGAGTTTCTCTAATTTTTCCTTGACTAGGAGAGCTATGTGAGGATGCATCTGTCTCAATCTCTACTTAACTAGTTTAACACTTGGAGCTATGGATAAGTGATGCATAATAAGATTAGTGTCCAACCCTGACATATCTGAATAAATCCATGCAAAATTGATCTTCTTTTCTCATAAGAAATTAGTGTAGAATTCTTTTTCTTGCAATGACAAAGATTGAGCCAAATGTACCATTTATGGAGCTTCATCCGTACCCAAATTGATTGCTTGTGATGGTTTGATAAGAACTGAAGATCTATCTTGAAAATAACTTAGGAGATGATCAAGTACCTTTTTCTTAGGTGCCTCAGAGAGGTTTTAATCCTCAAATACATCCTTTCTTTTTACCTTTTTTGGTTTTGACACCACCACATAGTGATCTTCACTATAAGAACTCATATTCTTTTTATTTTATTTTCTTTTTATTTTATGAGTAAGGTACTTGATGTCTAGCTCTGTCATGTTGGTAGTCAGTTCATTGGTGGCAAAGACTATAGGTTCAATGGCATTCAAATAGAAGGCTATCTCATAATCATTTTGAAACATTAAAAGCTCAAGTTTGTAATTGCTTTCGGACCAATCAATCAACTTAGGATGAACAAGGGGTAAATAAATGATTGGTTCAAGGTTATGAATATGAATGATATCTTTGGTGACTAAAGAGTTAGAGCCTGTCGAGTAACTTCCTAAACTACCCAAATTAGGATTCATCCTAACAAGCAAAGAATTGTCCACTATAGTAACATGTGAGTTCAAATCATCTGATCCTACACATGAATTATTGACTAACTTGGGTTGAGAACTTTATGTATGAACAACATCAATGTCCATATCAATTGTAGAAGGCTCTGAGAGGGAGTCCCATTCATACTCATTGGAATCTATTTATGAATCTTGACTAGGATACTTATACCATGAAGGCTTGGGATGCTTGGATGTGGAAGCCTCAATATCATCAAGTGTCACACTCTCTTGTTCTAAATTTGCAACTGTCTCATGAGATATTGGACTATCTGAATCTCCCCAAAGGAGATTAGTAGAAGAGACCCAATCTTCACACATATCTTTTTGATTTTCCAAATTAGGTATGTACTCTTTTTCTTCTTCACTATTCAACTTATCAAGGATAGAAGCAACTTTATTGTGATTTTCATATCCTAGGCCAACAGGCTTCTTAGACTTGTGTCTGAAAAGGCCATGATAAAGGGGTTTTTCTCTAGCATCCAATATATTACTAAGAGGATGATATCTAGGATAGCCCATCTTCTTGACAAAAGTATGCCTTCTTCCATAAGCTTTAGGAGAGAGAGTGAAGTTCTCATTGTGCATATACTTCTCTTCTCTATAAATCCAATCTCTAACAGCCACATCTTCTTTCTCATCTTGAATAGGAATTGACTATTGTACAAATATGTCAAATAATGTCATAACTAAAGAGGAAGGTTTCATCTCTTGTGATGGTTTACCATAAGACATAGGTGAAACTGGTAATGTTGTGAGGGAGTTTATTTGATATCCCCCCATGCCAAGGTCTATGGATTTGAACTTGTCTTTACATTCAGCTAAGGTTGCATCAAAATCATCTATTTCTCTATTAAGAGGAACATGAGTACTTGCTGAAATCAAGTTAATAGACAAAGTATTATCCCCAAGTATACAAATATCTATTTTTTTGTAAGGGAACTTAAAACATTGATGATAGGTAGATGGCATTGCTTTCATATCATGAGTCCATGGTCTACTAAGTAAAATATTGTATGCAATGGGTCCAACATCAACTATTTGGAATAAAATATCTTTTTCAACAGGACTAACCCTAATGGGAAGGATGGCGAACCCCTTTGAACTTCTCTTTGCTTCATCATATGCTTTGATAATAATCTTCCTTCTAGTATCAATAACATGTTCATAATAACCTAATGTCTTTAAAAGACTCAAAGAACAAATATTAAGCCTAGCACCCCCATCTATTAACACATGCCTAACATGGGTTCTATGGATCCTGACCTCAATATGAAGGGTAAGATTGTGTGGATGACTCAAAGATTTATCATCTTCCTCTGAAAAGGAAAGGTAAGAAGGGCTAGCAATATGATTAACCATGTTCTAGAATTGATTGACATCTAAATTTTTGGGGAAATTTTCCATGCACAAATCATCCTCAAGGACTTGTTTGTGTCTCAGAGATAACTCTAAAAGCTTAAAGATCAAAATTTGAGTGGGGGTTCTTTGCAATTAATCAACAAGATTAATTTGACTTGGGATTGACCACTATTTTTGAAGGAACATACTTGGATTGCACTTGTTTTGGCTTAATTGGTTGGTTTGAGCTAGGTCCTTTGACAACAAGGGGACCTTGACTTCGCATAACAATATTGAGACTTTGGGAAGACACTTTCTTAGGTTTACTTGACTAGTTTGAATTGGGTCCTCTAACAACAAGGGGACCATGAGATGACTCTCTAGAGTGAGCACCCCTTAGCACCAAAACAAGTTTTTCACCAAGGATAAGAGAGCTCAAATTTAAATCATAACCACTAGGATCTTTATCTTCCATCATGTTGATTCTTTCTTCTACAACCTCAAGCATATTGAAAATATTTTCTACATTTGCATAAGTGTGATTGATTGCAACCTTGCCATTCTTAGGTTGGGGAGCTTCCCCTTTCTCGTACTTGGGCAAAGGCTCTTTGAATGTTGTGTGATCAGCATTGGTATTTAATCCATCTATTTCAAGTTTTCCATTCTCAATAGGATCTTGAACAATATGCTTAAATCTTCCACAATTTTCAATATTATGTCCAATGCCATTGTGAAGCTTTTACTAAGCCTTCTCATCCCACCACCATGGCTTAACTTTAGGTATGTAGAACTCTGTAGCATCATAAGGGTGTACAAGATTATCAATAAGGAGCTTTGTGAATATCTCTTTATATGATTCACCTAATTGTGTAAATTTATCTTTCTCTCCTTTAGGCATTTCTTGATATCTTGGCTTGTTACTTTGTTCATTAGCACTAGCCAAATGGAGAATAGCTTGGTCTTTAGGCTTAGAGGAATTCACAACTCCATCATTAACCATTTTTTTTTTCTTATTCCAATATGTGTTATTTCCTTTATCCTTGTTATTATTGTTATTCTAACCATTGTTGTTGTTGTTTCCATTTTTTGTCAAAATACCTTGCTCTCTCAAAACATCCTCAATTCTAAATGCAGCTTTAACCATGGTATCAAAGGACTCAAAAGCCATCTTCTTAAGTTTGTACTTCATCTCAGGAACCATTTTACTAATGAGGATTTCAATCTTTTCTTTCTTAGGAATAGTTCTAAAATAGTGAGAGTATTGTCATCTGCATCTTTGCAAGAAAGTAACAAATGATTCTCCTTGATTTTTCTTTGTGCGACATAAGTCCAATAGTGAGACAGATCATGAAAGATTGTATGCAAAGTGTTGAACAAATCTTTGAATTAACTTAGGGAACATCTTAACAGGAGGAGTTATATTGGTAAATCATTCCATTTCTTAACCCTTAAGACTCCTTGGAAATAATCTCATTAGATATGAGTCCTCATGATGAAACTCAAAACTCATAATATAGAACTGATGCACATGATCATTCAGATCTCCATTTCCATCATATTTGTCATATTGGGGGATCTTAATTTTTCTAGGAAAATCTTTCATGTCAACACTCTTATCAAAAGGATTAGGAAAAATTGAATCAAGTGACAAAGAACTCTTGGGTGCCGATATTTGCTTCAATTGTTTCTTCAATTGGTCAATTGGTCATTTGTGAAATTAAAGATCACTAATTCAAAGGGGTCAAAGCACAATAACATAAGGTGCAAACAAGCTTCTAACAATGGGAAAGTAGCCTAATCTGAACTAGATCAACCTAGGGAGACTAGAAATAATAGGATAACAAAGCAATTTGATCATAAAGTCTTTACTCAGGAACTCAAATTTTATTCATTTTAAATATCCAACTAGGTGTGATAATTTTGAATCATGAACTAGGAATGCAAGACAACAAATAGGAATTTCAAGAAAATATTTTCAAACAATGAGAAAGGGATAAAGAAACCTTTCACAAGAAAAAGAATAGTGTTGTAGTATTAGTCTAATCCCTAGAACCACCATTTTGTATGTTCTCAAAATGTTTTCCAATCACACACATAGTCCTAGAAAAAAAAATTTGGCAGCACTATGTTTCTTAGTAATGTTCAACTTTGTAGCTTTTGCAATTTGGAGTGGGTGAAATCCAATCCTAGTGCACTAGGGTTTTGACATATTCCAAAAATTTAATCAATCAAATATACTAAGGAGACCTAATAACCCAACAAAAGACTACACCTGTGAAGATTTCCCCCACAAGGACATTTAAATAGTGGTCACTACTACCACGTCAAAAATAGCTATTATTGCTTGAGGTTTTGTCCACATGGTTGAACCAATAAAGGGAATGTCCACTAAAGTTAACCCTCTCTAATCAAGGAAGACTCACAAAGTTGTACCACATCAGAACTTGATTTGGATTCAAGGGTTCCAAGTTTCTAATGTGCCTAAAGGGAACAAAGCGTACTCCTCTAGCCTCTTCACCTTGCCCAAACATAGAAAACAAGATTCTTTGACATGCTAGTTTGAAATCACCTCACCAAAGTTTTGGAAAATCCAAGAACAAACACCACCAATCTCAAAAGAGAAAGTACTAATGAATGTTGAGGACAAATCCAAGTAGACTAGTGAGATAATAACAAATATCCTTCTCTACCTACAAGGGGATATATCGTTGACAAGAGCTTTGCATGTTAGGTAAGAAAATGAAGCACATTCCCTCAAGAACTCCACAAATAGTGTTTATAGGGCCTAATTACTATGTGAGACACATATGCATGAAAGTAAATCTAGATCCAATTTTAGAGCACCAAATAAAGTGTGAATCTATGAAAGTATGTAAAAGCACTCAAGCCAAACACATGAGAGGGTTCATTTTACTTCCAAATACAAATATTATAAAGACCTAAAAAAATACCTAGTAATCCTTGCAATGCATCTTTTCTCTGTTATACCTTTCGTTTATGCTTGAACGCTCGCTCACAATAAACAAAGCAACAAGAAAAACAAGCAAACACAATATATGCAATATATATCCAACTTATACAAAACTAGGGTTAGATCTTAAAATATAATTTTTAAGAGTGATAATAACAAAAAAATAAACCAAATGGAATCTTACATCATGCATTGATCCATATAAAAATTAAATGCAAGCTATTCATTAAATGCCCTTTTTTGAATATTGATTTTTGACCTAGTCAACAAGATTGGACCTATATGATATGAATTTGGATCCAAAACCCTAAATTTAGAAAAGAGAACCCTATCAAAAATTAGAGAGCTTTCCAAAAATGTTAGAATTTTGAAAAGAACTTTTCATTTGTGCCCTAAAGAGCCATTTTGTCAAAATAGACTAGTTTTTGCAAATCAAATTATTGAACCTTAATATGATCTCTAAAATCAAAATACAAAGAACCAACCCCATTTAGAATTTAGAGAACTTTCCAAAAATGTAGACTTTTAAAAAAAAAAAAATTAATTTGTGCCCTAAAACAATTTTTCATGAAAAATTAAGAAAAAAATTTAAAAAATTGAAAATGCCTTGGAAAATTTTGAAAATTTCACTAAAGCTTCTTTGATATGTTGCCACCCTACAAAAAACATTCAGACCAAAACATCAAGTTATTTGGAAGATATGATCAAATCTTTTAGCTCTAGGGTTTTTTGTCTCCAAACAAATCCACATAAGGGGTTAGCTCCAAAAATATCTAAAACCAGGATGTAAAGGTGGGTTGCCCTATGGTAGGTGCCAAAGATGTATGAGAGAAGAAGATAAGAAGATAGAAGTTTTCCACAAAAAGTTTTAATGCTCAAACTCCTCCAAAAATCACTCTCTAAACCAGAATCATATAATAGCATAATCGATGATGTCAAAAATGAGGAGAGAGCTCTCCCTTATAAAGGAAAATGTGGAGTTGGGAGACTTCTCACAACCAATATGGGATAATAGAGTTTGATCCATGTGAGACAAAATTCCACTAGTGAGAAAAGAGGGGAAAAATTAAATGGAATCTCACTTAGAAATATGTGCATTTAAGTGTAGAGAAAATTTAAAAAGATTCATTTAATTTTTATTTAATTTATTTCCTCTTTTTTTCAAGTGGGATTTTGTTTATTTAATTAAAAGAGGGATTTTCTTTTAATTCAAAGGGGATTTTATTTAATTAAAAGGGAGCAAGTTCTTTTAATTAAATAGGAAATATTTAATTAAATTAAATGTGGATTAATTATTTAATTAAAAGAGAGGTTGTCTTTTAATTAAATAAGACTTAGGATAAAATTATCAAACCTTTAGGAAATATTGAAATAATTAAATTAATTACAATTTAATCAAAGAAATTGATTTAAATTGATTTTATAAAATATTTCAAACCATTGATTCAGGAAATTGGATAAATTGAATAATGGGTACCCATAGTCTAGGCGACCATTTTAGGGTGCAGGCAGTTTTAGCTAGTTGCTTTTAGTTTCTTTTGATACTTTAAGCATTCATTTTTTGTCAGATCTATGTATTGTATGGGTTTTAGGGCCCTGTTAAAACATATTTTCCATAATCAAAAACAACGTTTATGTAACCTTTACCAAGGTTGACTCCTAACAAAGCTCACTTTAGAAGAGTGAAATTTTTGGGTTGTCAGTCTGAGGTGATTTTCCCCTTAATAAGGTTCCCATGTTAAAATATTTGTGTCAAATTGTGTTGCATGCTCATTTCATGTGTACTGTTTATTGTTGCAACTCAGTTTATATTGGAAGTTTACTCTGATACTCGGTATATGAAGTTAATAGTTTACTGCAAGATTAAGTTGAAGGTTTCATATGTTTACTAAGCAGTGATCTGAAAGTTTAAAGTGTTTAAGTTTGTCAAAAAGTATTTTAGTGCTTACAGGATAACTAGTTATAATTAATTCACCCTTCACTGCTCAATTAACTAACAATTAGCATCAAAGCTTAGTGTTTAAAGGAGAAAGTTTGAAGGAACTTAAGCTAAAGATCCAAAGATCTATAAGAGAGAGATACCTAAGATGAAAAAAAGTAACTTTTTTTCATGGAAAAAAAAGATGAGATTGCACTTGTTAGGAATTAGAGATCATTCTTTACACTATCTGGACAATCAGTGCACACCTCCATACCATTATTTGCTAGTTGAGGAAATGAAATAAAGCAATAACATGATAATCTAATGATAGATATTTCTTCTTCCCTAAATAATTTTGAATTTGATGATGTCAAATATTTTACTATTGCTAAAGAGATGTGGGACAAGATAATATTATTGCATGGAGGAGATTTGAATGTGTTGAGTACCAAAGATAAAAGCCAAAGAGGAAAATATGATGACATGAGGATGAAAGAAGGAGATAACATTGTCAACTAATGTAATCTAGTCAAGGAAGTTGTTAGTACCATCAATGCTACTGGAGGAGTCATAAGTGATGAAGAAGTTATAAGTATTGAGATCCTCACTGCCTATTTATGTTATTATAGTATTAGCTATTTAAAAATTTAGAGTTAAACCTAGTAATATCCTTACTCTTGATGCCTTGGTATATTGATTGCATTTGAGTTGAGTAACTTTGATAATAGTGCACTTAAAGTTTTGAATGCTTTCAACACATCACTAACTATTGGGAGTTCATAAAAAGATAAGTGTAGCAAGGATGATAGTGATTTAGATTCAAATGAAAAAGAGATGGATAAGCTTGAAGCATTATTGGTGAGGAGGCTATCAAGAGGTAAATACTATTTCAAAGGTAAATTAACCTTGATATGTTTCATATGTAATGAAGTTGGTCATATTGCTGCTAGATGTACTAAAAAGATAAATGACAATAATGACAAGAAGGATAAAAATACCTAAGGATCAAGGATTCCAAAGACAAAGGAAAGAAGTTATGTTACATTATAGAGGAAGAACACACTAAGTTAGATTCTAATGATGAGAATGAAGCTGATGAAGTTATATATATTGTTGTGAAAGATGATTCAAAGGGAGAAAAAGCATGGAGATGAACAATCCATAATTTATCATCTTAGAAAAAATGATACATGGATTATTAATAATGTTTGTCCACATCACATGACTTGTGATATTGATAATTTTGATAAGTTAGAAGAATATTATGGTGGATATGTTAAACTTGGAAATGTTATTCCATGTCCAGTGAAATGTAGAAGTTCATCGATGTTGAATGACAATATTAGATGTGATAATTCCTACTAGGTTCAAGGTCTGAAATATAATTTTCTAAGTGTTGCACAAGTGAATAACACAAGTTACCAATTCAAGTTTCTAAATAGAAAGGTGAAAATCTTTGATGCTGATAGAAAATTGATTAAAATTAGAGAACAAAAAAAGATAATCTAGTTTACCTCGATCCTACTATAAGTATGTACACACCTATTTTCTAACTTTGAAGATGTTTGGTTATGGAATAAGAGACTTTGTCATGTGAACTTTGATAATATGATTAAAGTGAGTAGGAAGAAGAATGTAAGAGGCTTACCAAACTTGCATAAACCTAATAATGTTGTGAGGAAAGAATGTCAACTAGGTAAGATGACTATGTCTAATTTCTCAAGCAAGCCATATTCTTCTAATGACATTATGGAGTTCGATCATAGTAATCTTTTTGGTCCAATGAAAGTTGAAATTTTTTATGGTGATAGATACTTTATTCTATTTGTTGATTATTATTTAAGGATGATAACAATGATTTTTATAAAAGATAAATATGATGAATTTAAAATGTTCAAATGGTACAAGTAAAGAGTGGTGAAGGAAACTGGTAAACATTTGAGATCTAATATAGGTGGTGAGTTCATATCTAATGAATTTACCAATTATTATACTCAACATGGAATTAAGAAGATTATCTACACCTAGAAATCCACAATAGAATGGGATTGCAAAGAGGAGTAACAAATCTATTATTGATTGTGCTAGAACACTATTGATTGAAAAAAAAGGAGTTGCACAAATGTTTTGGAGAGAAGCTATAAACACTATAGCTTATACCCTCAACAAATTTTAGTAGAAGAAAGGCACAAATAGGACACCATATGAACTCTGGTATGGTCATACATCAAATGTAATTTATTTCAAAATATTTAGAAGTAGGTGTCATATTCTTAAAGATGCAAAAAATAGAAAGTTTGATTCAAAAGGAGATGAAGGTATATTCCTAGGTTACTCTATTGGGAGTAAGGCATACAAATTTTTGAATAAAATGATTGACACAATGATTAATAGTGCAAATGTAATAATTGATGAGTTTGCAAAGAAGAACTATGAGGATATAAAGAAAGAGCTTGAATATTATAACATATTTTTCTATGTGCAAGATGATGCACATGATACTAGTGCACCTAACTAAGTCATTGCAATGGTACACCAAGAAACAACAAAGAGCTGCCAAGAAATTCCTTGTATTACCCAAGCCATAGATAGATTAACCTGAATAGAATGTTAAGCCCCAACCAAGTGATGATAATGTTGGAGATTACAGAACCGAGCACATCTTAGAAAAGTATGTAAGAAGGAACCATTCACAAGATCAAATTATTAGAGACAAGAGTGTTGAAGCCATGGCAAGAAGTAAATTTAGAGATAATACATGTTTAATTGTTGCATTTGAGCCTAGAACTATAAAAGATGCACTTTAAAATGATGATTGGATTAATGCAATCAATGAAGAGATATATCAGATTGAAAACAATAATACATGGGAAATGGTAGTAAGACACACCGAAAAGAATGTGATTAGAAAGAAATGGATATTCAGGAACAAGTTGAATAAGGAAGAAATTGTGAGAAACAAGGCTAGACTTATATGTAATGGTTATGCACAAGAAGAGGGAATCAACTATGGTGAGACCTGTGCACATGTTGTAAGATTTGAAAGAGTTAGAAAACTATTGGTATATGAATCTTACAAGAGATATAAAGTCTATCAAATATATGCAAAGTCTACATTTATGAATGGAATTCTAGAGGAATAGGTCTACATTGAACAACTTGAAGGATTTGTAGAGCCAAATTAGAAGCACTTGGTTTGTAAACTGGATAAAGATGTGTATGGATTAAAGAAAGCATCAAGAGCATGGTATGAAAGATTGTATTCATATTTGATCATAAATGGATTTTTTAGAATAAGTGGTAAAGGTAACCTGTACTTGAAAAGTGAAGTTGAAGATAAGATACTGATTGTAGAATTATTTTTTGATGATATAATATTTGGATTTAATGATTTTTTGTGCATCATTTATTGATTAGAGGAGCAAAGAGTTTGAGATGTCTATGTGTGGTGAGATTAAGCTCTTCGTTGTTTTACAAGATCATCAAACAAAAGGAGGAATGTATGTGACTCAGTCTAAATACATCAAAGCAATATTGAAAATATTTTACATGGATGAGTCAAGACCAATTGGCACCCCTATGATCACTTGGTGTAAATTATTTAAGGAGGAAAACTTGGTTGAAGTGAATGAGACACAATATAGATCAATGGTTGGAAAGTTGTAGTATGTAGTACAAAAGAGACCTTATATTGCATATATAGTTTGGATGGTTGCAAGATTTCAGCCAATCCTAAGGAGACACATATGACTACGATAAAGAGAATATTTAGATATGTATTGGTTAATAGTTTGTCCTCCTATTACATTTTATCACTTGACCCTTTGATACCCAATGTTTGGAGAGACAAAAGGATGTTTACCAACAAATGGGTTAGTGTATGTATTCTATCACTGCCCTTTGAATTATTAGGTATAGCTCCATATTATTTGAAATGATATGTAATGAATATGTTTTTATGAGATCAGAATTTTTGACATTATAAAATCTTAACCTAAGAGCAGTAAAGGATAACCAAATTGTTTGTAGGCACAAACAATTCAGCCAAGATGGTTTTGAAGAACCTATCACACTCAATAGAATGATTATGGTAGATTATCTTGATATTCTAATCCTTTTATTCTAAATATAGATCAACCATCTAAATGCAAAAGAGGAATGAAGGAGATATGCACATGAGGGAAAATGGAATTTCTTTCACTATCGGCCTTGAATGAAATGGAACCCAACCAATAACTAATAGATTCATACATATTTATTTTTAATTTCCCAATGAAACTATCTAATATATTATGAAACTGACAAGAGAAGAAACATAACCATATATGAAGAAAGTAAATGGAATCACTATACTGGAAAAATCAAAGTAAAATATAATTCATCTGATTATTCACAGAATCATACATTGTTGTGATTCAACTTTCAATGCAAAATTACTCTATTCATGGGCCATAAAACATGATAAGAAAATAGGGTAAAAGGAATTATAGACCAATTTACCATCAAGTTTTCTGACCTTTGTATTGTCAAATGAGATTACATTAATAGTTTTCTATCATTCCTTAGTTTAGTAGAGCAATAGTCACAAAATAGGAAAGAGAATAAAATAAGAAATTGTCCAATCATGTGAACATGTGATATATTTTCAATTGATGATTTTGGATCCATGGTACTTTTGAAAACATATGATGACTATTTATATTCCTACAATTTTAGAAAATCTTGTAGAAATCTTCAATTCTTTGTATTCTTCTATTTGGAGCCAAGTCTATATAATTCATATTATAACAATTACAAAAGGTTTGAATTATGACCATCAATTTTAAACCAATGATGATAATTAAAACATTATAAAGTTTCCTTTATGACTTCCTTTGTAGGTCCCTCCATGTACATGTGTCGTTCTATCATTATGTTGCTATGATTAATGTTCGAGCAATTTTCCATAGTGACATAATGATGAACTTTAAGCTTCTTTTGACCTGAAAGTGGCAATAAAAGATCTTAACTCTTTGTTTACTTTGTGATGTGGGTCCACTTTCTAGCTATGCACACTATGGAAAACAGGTGGCACAATTTCATTACATGGAGAATCTAACATCGGACTACTTTTCTTCATGGAATTATGTGACTAGGTCCTAATTGTATCTTGTGGAATGTGGTGGACCCAAGAGGACACATCTTTCTTTGTCACTATGTCACCATGATTATCAATCAATCAAATTTTTATGGTGACATAATGATAGCCATAGATCTTTCCTAAGATCGGTGATCTTCATTGTGTTCTTTGATTGTTGTGTATGACTCAAAGAAGGTCCCACCTTAGTTGGGTCCCACAGATAGGTGTCATCTTGTTACTATCTCACCATAACTATTGATAGAGAAACTTGTTATAATGATATAGTAATGATCATGGATGTTCTTTTGATCTAATAGCTATAATTTAAAGATCTTAACTCATTGATCTCTTTTGCAGTGTGGGTTCCTCTATTCCATGTGTTCAATCATCATTATGTCACTTTAGTTATTGTTTGTGCAACTCTCCATAACGACATCACGACAAGCATGGAATTTTTAAGATCTAATGACTAAGGAGATTCATCATTAAATACTTATGACTCCATTTTTGAAACATTATCTATCACTTTGGTATTCATCTGATGATCTAGATTTCATCTTTGAGTCATTTGACTTGTCAATTTTGCAATGTAGATAGTTAGATCAAATATGAGCCATCAATTTAGTTTCAAATAAAGTTATATGACATTTGACTAGGTTCTTTCATTGTTTTTGAGGATTTATCTACTTCTCATGCATTCAATCCATTTTTTCTAGTTTCTATGATGTTCTTGTGACCTGCATATCATCTTTTAGCCTTGGTTCTTATATTCTTTGCTAACATTTTCTCTAAATATGCATGTGGTCTCTCTATTCTACTTGTATTATGTCTTCAATGAGACAATTGATAATAGAGTTAGGGTTTTCAAACAACTTCCCTCTCATCTAGGAAATGCATAAACTTATGCTCCCTTTTCCTAATCACCTCATATCAACAAATGCATAATATTTCTTTGAATGCCCACCTAAGTACACACAAAGGGATAGATGAGAGGAGAACTTCCTTAATGGTAATCTATACATAGACTCAAGACATTGACAATTGACTTCACTCAAAACCCTAAAGAAAAAGATATGAATTGAAACTTGGGTAACAACTCACTCTGTATGAGGATTTAAGCATGATAATTCTTGACAGAACTCTAGCAATCTTTGGTTCCACATAAAAAGGTGGCAAATCAAAAACAAAAAGAACATGCTAAACTAGGAAAACAATAATAAATTACCTAGGAAAGAAAGCAACTAAGCTAAAGTAAATTGCATGAATGAAAACCTACCTATCTTACTACTATGCAAGGGTTACTTGCTTTCAATTTTTCATTTGATACAACTTCAAATCCTTCCTATTATAGGAACATGGCAAGGTTTCTCTAGTGGGATATGCCAATTTGGAAGAGTTACTCTAATTCACCTGTATGATCTGAAAAGGCCCTTTCCACAAAAATTGGAACTTAGAATGCATACATCTTGGCTCATGTCTCTTATCCCATAGCAACACCAAATCACCTTCCATGAATTTTCTAGGCCTTTCTCTTCTATCAAGAAACCTTTTGACTCATCCCTAGTGTCTAGTG
The DNA here is from genome assembly GCA_028749045.1 of Cupressus sempervirens. NCBI lineage: Eukaryota > Viridiplantae > Streptophyta > Pinopsida > Cupressales > Cupressaceae > Cupressus > Cupressus sempervirens. The sequence goes on along the minus strand of CM053788.1, from coordinate 378,026,010 downwards.
ATTTTATCAACTATCTCTTCTCTTTCTTCTTTCAGTTTGGTAAGATGCAAGATCCTCTTCTCTAATCCATCCTTGAAGACATCGTCTTCAATCACAATCTTCAGTTTACAAGAAACAAGCTTCAAAGGCAATGGCAAATTAGCTTCCACTACATAGACTAATTCAAAAGGTGAGAAACCTATAGATCTTTTAGGTGTGGTTTTGCCAACCCATAGAGCATCATGAATCTTCTTATGCCAACTTTTTTGATTATCTGAGACCAACTTTTTCAAAATATTAATCAAATTCTTATTACTAGACTCAGCCTATCCATTTCCTTGAGGGAAATCATCAGAGGAATGCCCAACTTGAATACCATTATCATAGAAAAATTCAATAATTTTGAAAGAATATAAATAAGATGCATTATCCATATCAACTTTATAGGAACTCCAAACCTGATGAGGATATGTTCTTTGAGAAACTCACATACCACTTCTAATGAAGTCTTCTTCATTAGTTTTGTTTCAACCCATTTACTGAAATAGTCTATGGAAGTCAGTATGTAAGAGTTTCCTTGAATGGAAGGAGGATTAATTGGGCCAAAAAAATCTAAACCTCATTGATGAAAAGGAGCTTCAATTATCACTAGCCTAAGAGGTAGAGCAATGAACTAAGGTTTACCAGTAAATATATTGCATTTCTCACAATTAGCAACCCACTTATATGCATCTTTAAACTTGCCAAGCCAATAATAGAATTTCATCAAAAATTTAAATGCAGTGATAGTAGAAGAGAACTGTCTTCCACATGCCTCACTATGAAAAGATGTTAACAATTTTAATTGTTGCTCTTTATGCACACATCTCAAAAATGTTACCCTTTGATACTCTTTTTGCAAGTAGGGATTCAATGACTTCAAAATCTTCATCTAAATCATCTTCTTCTTCACTATCAACCTATTTGATTTTTGAGTTTCCTCCTTTTCTATCAAGGGTTAGTTTGGCTTTGAATGCAGATTCAAGGTTGTTAGAAGTAGGAGCACAATTATCAAAATTTTCTAACTCAAAAGTAGTTAATCTTCCCACAAGTGCATCCAATTTTATTTTATTTTTAGGATTACATCTCATCTCTTGAATTTATGAAACTCTAATTGCATAAATAGGAAGAAGAGTTCTTAAGATTTCTTTCTTGTACAAGAGATCATCATGAATTGAATATTTCAAGGCTTTTGTTTTTAGATCCCCTCTTTCTTAGTATCAATCCATCAGGGCATTCACCATATGTCATAAAACAAACAATGTTTGAGAACCAAGGATCTTGAATACTTACCATAAGAACTTTTGGAGTATCTTCTTCTTTGAATTTTTGATCTTCTACCAAGGCTTTATAGAGTGCATTATCTCTTACAAGTTTGGTTGGATTTATTTCTATATCATATTCTTGGACTTTTGTTATCTACACTCCTCTTTATTACAACCAACCTCTTGTTGTTTCAGGATACTTTTTACTGTAAGATCTGGCACATATATCATTGGATGAGAATGTAGCACATAAAAACTAAAAATTTTAAGGGCTCTCACCACTATATATGCATGTTGTTCCATCTGTAAGTATCTCAATTCCTAATTCATTAATGGTATACTCATAAGAGAAATTGGATCTTGTATTTTCTCTTTATTCTCTTGCATCAATATAGCTGACATATTATGTTCTGAGGCATAACAATAAATGATGAATTCTTTAGTGTAGTTAGGATGGACAAGCATAGGGGCTTTGGCAATGGCATCCTTGATATCTTCAAAATTCTTTTTCCCAACATCACTCCATTTAAAAAAAATTTCATCATATCAACTATACATTTAACTATTTTAGAAAAGTTAGGCACAAATATCATCAAGAAATTTACTTGGTCAAAGAAGGATTTTACCCCAGTTTTACTTAATGGAAGACTTAATTGCTAAATAGCTTTAACTCTATCTAGATCAATCTTCACTCCTTATTGAGATACAATATGACCAAGTAGCTTGCCTTCTATCACACAAAATACTAACTTCTTTCAATTCAGTGAGACACTGTGATCTTTACATCTTTGCAACACCCTCTCTAGATCTTTGATATGGTCTTTTCTTTTCTTGGAAAAGACTGTCAAATCATCAAGGCATATGACAATAATTCTATCTTTCAAATCTTCAAAGGCTAAATTCATGCTACGCTGAAAAGTTGCACCTACATTAATTAAGTCAAAAGACATTCTATTGTAGGCAAAAGTACCCCATGGTGTAGTAAATGTAGTTTTGAACTGATCTACTTCATCTACCTAGATCTGGTTATATCTTGAAAAACCATCTAACATGGACATCATTTCTAATCTTGCAATAGTTTGTAAAAGATTATCCATATTAGGGAGAGAAAATTTATCTTTGAGTGAGGTTTGTTTTAGATTTCTAAAATCTACACAAATCCTTATCTCTCCATTATTCTTCCTCACTGGCACAATATTAGCAGCCCAAGTAGAATGATGAATATGGTATATAATCCTAGCTTACAACATTTTGTCAATCTCTTTGAAGATTTCTCCTTTAACTATAGGATTCGAGTTTCTTTGTTTCTGTCAAATGGTGTTTCTTCTAGTTTAAAATGGATTTCATAGCTCCAAGAAAATACATCTTGAAATTTGATGAGTATTTTTTTTATTTCTACCCTCTCCTCTAGTGTGCAACACTTGCCTATGTTTATCATCTTTGGACTGACTTCTATCCCTATATTGATTCCATCATATTCACCACAAGTTTTTCCTTTCTTATCTCTTTCCCTCCTTATGTATGCATCATTCCTATCAAAAAAAAATTCTAAAGAGATTAGATGGGGTGGAATCTTATTACCTTTCAATTGAATCATATCTGGCTCTATTTTCTTTTTATCACTTGTCACTGAATCATCACCATTTGCATTATTACTTCCTTCAAAATACAAGCGTTCAAAAGGATCTTCCCATTTAATGAATTTTAGTATGTGTTTTTGATCTTCAAACACTTTCCATGAATCTTCATTGTAAGGGACATTGGGCCTAAATAGAACTTCATGTGGAAAAAGAAATGATGCAAAGATTTCCAAAGAATCAGCTCTTGAATTGAATTCCATTGGTACTAATATAATTGAAAAATCATCTAAACCCTCAATTTCATCCCACGCCTTATTATGATAGTTCTTCAATCTTGAGTTCTTTACTACATATTGGTTTTTGACTTGTCTCGCCACCAACTCTACATCTCCTTGAGCTTGAAGTACCTTGACTCATTTTTGTTTTTATGTCATTATACCAAGGAGAAGGGCTTCATACTTTGTAGTATTGTTAGTATATTTAAAATCTAACTTAAAATCCAAGCAATTCATTTTCCCACTAGGTGATGTCAACACTACCCCTGCTCTTGAACTAGCATTAGCACAACTGCCATTAAATTCTAGAGTCCACAACTGATCACCTTTAGTTTGTTTTGATTCTTTTGAAATAGTAGGGCTATCAAAGAAAAACATATAATTACCAAACTACATTTCATGATAAAATATTTGAGGCCTAGGATCATCTAATTTTAGGATAGTGAATTTTTCCTTTTCTTGTGGTTCTAGCTTCACTTTTTTATCTCCAACTTGGATAGTGGCACAAGACCAATCTAGTTTTATTTCTCACCCCATGTGTTTGTAGAAACTTCTACTCAAGAGCATGCCATATTTTGCAAGGATGTCTACCATTGGAATAGTGGGTTTTAGCCTTTTGGAAGGATAGGAAAAAAGGGTAACTTGATCATCTTTTATCTATCCAAGCAAAGGTAGTTATGTTGCATCCATTGAATAACATCTACCAAAAGCTTTAGTCAATGGAATTCCTAAAGCTTTTTCTACAGAAGCAGGCATTACATTATCAGAGGCTCCTAAATCTATGATACAATTACTCAATCTATTTCCATTGATGAACAAGGAAATGTAGAAGGGGTGTAGTTTTTTATTTGGGCATGTGGCTAAGACAACAGGCTCTTCTTCTTTAAACAATATAGGGAGTGCAAAATCTTTATCAATAAAAGAAGTTCCACTAGTGCTAGCTTTATTGTGATGATCAACATTATCATTAATATTAGCATAACCCCCATCCTTATTATTACAATGTTCAACTAATCTTTACAATTGATCAGGATTAGACTTCAAGTACTCCAATGGAGATATCTGAATTCTTACCTCTTCATAGTATTATATGATGTCAAAAGAATTAGTTGACTTAACTTTGTGTTCCTTTTCTGAAGTTGAAGTTACTATACCACTATCTTTATCAATTTTGTTTGATAGTGTGTTATTCTTGACAAGAACTAAATTATTAGTCTGATTTCTATTCTTCTAACCTTTGGTCATTATTGTTAACTAAGGCCCTTCTAGAGTAGCAAAACAATTATCTCCTACTTTTGAATCTGATACATACTACAAGAAATAATTTTTTTGAGTCACCACAAGGAACATGATCATCCTCACTTTTAGGATATTCAATTGTTTGTTCTTTGTTATCCACCATATGCCTATATCTGATCATATCAACACATGTATCTCCGTCATGATCTGCCCTTAGATGAAAAGCACACATATTTTGTCTTTTGGGGGCACCTTAAATTGCTAATCTTTGTTGAATAGGTGGTATTTGCAATGCTTTACCGCTAATTGGGTTTCTATAACCTTCCTAATGAGGTTGATAAAAAGAACGAGCTGACCTATTAATGTTTCTTCAAAGAAATGAGGTCATCAGACAATTTTTTTAGCATGGCCTATGTATTGTTAGAAGTACTATTTGTATCACTCATGGTTCTAGATTAGAATTTTCTTTTCCACTTACCAGAGGCTATCATGTCATCCTCCATCTCCACAACTAGTGTCTGAGCAACTTGTAAGTTTTCTACATTTTCTATTCTAATTTGATATTCCAAATTAGGAGGCATAGAGATAATGTAGAAAGTCTTCTTATTATCATTTGTAGGTGCACTTGTAGTAGGTATTATTTTGATGATTTTATTGAATTTTGCATTAAAATCTCACATGGAAACTAATGGTTCTTTCTTTATCTGTGCCAATTGCAACAATAATGCTTGTGCATTCTCTATAATTTTATAATTTTCCTCATACCTTTGTTTCATAGTGTCCCAATCTATGATACATCCTATAGGTAGGTCTTGAAACCAATCAACAAAATTGTTTATAAGTGTATCTACAAACATTTTGACAACCACATCCTCATGTTGAGGATTTACTAGACAACAAGCCTTATGGAAAGCACTTAGGTGTTGTTTTGTAGAAGTGGTAGCATCACCATCAAAATTTTAAAAGTTCTTCCTTGATGCTCTTGGCAAATTATTATTAGCTACAAGGGTAAGAAGACCAATTGAATTTCCCCATGGTTGTGCCATAGTTGTTGGTATAATATTCTGGTTTCTTTAAAAAGTAACAGAAAGTGGAAGTGTTTCACTAATCAACAACAAAGCATCAAATGTAGGAGGAATAGAGGTCCTAACAAAAAGAGGAGAAGAAGATTTACTTCTCTATGTTCTAGTAAGAGGAACCACTATAGACAAGTGAGTATCTTGGAGTTGTTTAGTCATAGATTCCCTTGCACATGCTCTTCCTCTTGTGCAAATATCTTTTAGGATAGGATAATTGGCCTTCTTGAGCTCTTCATATATGGGGTGGATCCTTCCTCTTTCTTTGGTACTCCTAGTATATTTGAAATTCAAGATGTATTAAATGTTTAGAAAATTGGTGTTTTGAATTTACCTTACCAGTCTTCAACTTCAGATTTGCTTCTTTTCTTCAATAGGTTGAGGTTGTAAAACTAGTATCAAGTTCTTATGGAAAAAAACTCACTACCACAAGGCCTTTCTTGCAACTCAAATATATGGAATTAGATTGCAAATTAATTTAAGGAAAATTCTTTAGAGCTTTCATCTGAATCTCCCCAATAGAGTTGCCAAAAATAGTTTGTTAATAGTTTGTCCTCCCATTAGATTTTATAACCTGACTCTTGGATACCCAATGTTTGGAGAGAGAAAATTATTTTTACCAACAAATGGGTCAATGAATGTATTATATCACTTCCATCTAAATTATTAGGAATAGCTCCCTATGATTTGCAATGATATGCAATGAATATGTTTTTATGAGATCAGAAGTTTTGACATTATAAGCTCTTAACCTAAGAGTAGTAAAGGATAACTAAATTTATTATAGGCATACATAATTTAGAAAAGATGGTTTTGAATAAGCTCTTAACCTAAGAGTAGTAAAGGATAACTAAATTTATTACCTATCACACTCAATGGAATGACAGTAGTAGATTATCTTGATATTCTAACCCTTCTATTCTAAGTGTAGATCAACCATCTAAATTCATAAGAGAAATGAAGGAGATATGTACATGAGGGAAAATGGAATGTCTTTCATTATTAGCCTTGAATGAAATGGAATTCAACCAATAACTAATAGATTCATACACATTTATCTTTCATTTCCCAATGAAACTATCTAACATATTATGAAGCTAACAAGAGAAGAAACAGAACCATATATGAAGAAAGTAAATGGAATCACTATACTATAAACATCAAAGTGAAATGGAATTCATCTAATTGTTCATAGAATCATACATGCTTTTCTTTCAACCTTTAATGCAAAATTACTCTATGCATGAGCCACTAAACATGACAAGCAAATAGGGTAAATGGAATTACAAACCAATTCACCATCAAGTTTTCTGACCTTTGTATTGTCAAATGAGATTACATTTATAGTTTTTTATCATCCCTCAATTCAACAGAGCAACAATCACAAAATAGAAAAGAGAATAAAATAAGAAATTATCCAATGATATGAACACATGACATCTTTTGTATTGATGATTTTGGATCCATGGTACTTCTAAAAACATATGATGACTATTTATATTCCTACAACTTCATAAAATCTTGTGGAAATCTTCAATTCTTTGTATTCTCCTATTTGGCTCCAAGTCTATATAATTCATATTATAATGGTCACAACAAGTTTGAATTACGACCATCAATTTTAAACCAATGATCATAATTAAAACATTATAAACATTCCTTTATGACTTCCTTTGTAGGTTCCTCCATGCACATGTATCATTCTATCGTTATGTCTCTATGATTAATGTTCGAGCAATTTTCCATAGCAACATAATGATGAAAGTTTATCTCTTTTTGAACTGACAATGGCAATAAAATATCTTAATCCTTTTTTTACTTTGCAATGCAGGTCCACTTTCCGGCTATGCACACCATGGAAAATAGGTGGAACAATTTCATTGCTTGGAGAATTGGATGTCAAACTACTTTTCTTCATGGCACTGCGTGACTAGGTTCTGATTGTATATCATGGAATGTGATGGGCCCAGTAGGACATGTATTGCTTTGTCACTATGTTTCCATGATTATTGATTGATCAACTTTCCATGGTGACATAATGATAGCCATAGATCTTTCCTAAGATCAATAATCTTTATTGTGTTCTTTGATTATTGTGTATGACTCAATGAGGGTCCCACCCATGTTGGGTCTTGCAAAAAAGTTTCATCTTTTCACTATCTCTCCATAACTACCAATAGAGAAACTTTTTATAATGATATAGCAACAACCGCAGATGTTCTTTTGATCTAACGGCTATAATTTAAAGATCTTAACTCACTAATTTCTTTTATAGTGTGGGTCCATCTATTCCATGTATCCAATCTTCATTATGTCACTTCAGTTATCATTTGCACAACTCTTCATAATGACATCATGACAAACATAGATTTTTTAAGATCTAATGGTTGAGGAGATTCATCATTAAATACTTATGATTGCATTTTAAAAATAGCATTCATCAATATGGCCTTCATTGGATGATTTGGATTTATTCTCTGAGCCAATTGACTTCTCAACTTTGAAATGTACATAGCTAGATCAAATATGAGTCATCTATTTTATTTCAAAGAAAATCATACCACCTTCGACCAAGTTCTTTGATCATTTCTTAGGATTTATCTACTTCTCCTACATTCAATCCAATTTCTTTGGTTTCCATGATGTTCTTATGATCTGCATATCATCTTTTAGCCTCAGTTCTCGTATTCTTTGCAGACATTTTCTCTAAATATTCCTATGATCTCTCTATTCTAGTTGTATTATGTCTTCAATAAGACACTTAATCATGGAGTTAGGGATTCTGAACAAATTCCCTTTTATCTGGGAAATGCATAAACTTACCCTCCCTTTTTCTAATCACCTCATATGAATAAATGCATTATATTTCTTTGTGGTGGTGTAAATAAGTATTTACTATTTACACTTTACTTAAGTTTACTTAGGATAATGCATATTCATATTAGTTTTCATGTAGATACCTAGGAGTTTGCATATTCACATGAGCTATCATGTAGACAACATAATTGTTTACATTCCAATTGAGCACATGTTGTCTACTACATCTCTTTATGAGATACACCTTTGCATTCTTATCCTCTCATTTTTGCACATACATTCATGCACAATGGAGGATAATCCACTCTTGGTGGACATGTGCTTAGTTGTTATGCTTATCTCTTTGTTGACTCCAAGGAACTTCTATAATGTATTCACCCAATTATCTGATATCCATTATCATTTTGATCATTATTGAGATTCTCATTTGATCACTATTTGTCTCTCTTGTGCTATCTACTGAGCTTCTTGATCTTGGTGTTCAATTATATCCTTAGGAAAATTATTAAATGGTATCAAAGCTATACCAAATTCTTACATGGTATTAGAGCTATACCAAATTTTTACACTTTGAATGCCACCTAAGTACACACAAAGGGATAGATGAGAGGAGAAGTTCCTTAAGGGTAATCTAGAAATGGACTCAAGACATTAACACTTGACTTGATTCAAAAACCTAAAGCAAAAGATATGAACTAAAACTTGCGCAAAAATATTGAAAAAGACAAAAGATTATGGTCTAAGGTATAAGAAAGAGGGTGATTTTGAGCTAAGAGTTTATACTAATTCTGACTAGGCAAGAAATGTTCATGATAGAAAGAGCACAAGTGGAGGAGCATTCTTTTTAGGAGAAATATTGGTCACCTAGATAAGAAAGGAACAAAGTTGTATTTCTTGGTCTACTATTGAAGTTGAGTATATTGCTACTCTAATTAATTCCTCAAATGTTGTATGGATCAAGAAATTGTTGGAAGGTATGCAAGAGAAAGTCACCAAACCTTTTACTATCTATTGTGATAACACAAGTTCCATTAACATATCAAAGAACCTTGTGATGCATGCAATAACCGAACATATATCTATCAAATATCATTACTTGAGAGATCAATTTCAAGAAAAATAAATCAAATTGGAGTATGTGAAGTCCAAAAAGAATATTGTAGATATATTGTCTAGGCATGATTTTGATTATTTGAGAGGTAAGTTACGAGTCCTTCTTGAATACAAGATTCACTAAGTAAGGATGCATGTTGCATCAATTCATGGATGACCAGAATATCTTTATGGAGTTAATGCAAGAGTTCACTCTTTAGGAATAGTCCTAGAGTTGTGAAAATTTTTGTGATGAAGAAAATCTAATCACTACAAGCAAGGTGCAAGGCATAACTATAAGATTTAGTAATTTTCTCATTGAATCTTATAGTTACCTTTGGAATTGATATCAATGGGGGAGAGAGTTAATGAAACAAGGAAGATGTATAACTATGAAACAAAGGGAAGAATATTCAAGGTTCTAGAGAAATAGATGTTGTATGATGTTGATTATTGAAATCCAAGGGGAGAATGAGTTGAATTTGTTGTTTAATAGAGAAGAATATCCTAAGGGGGGACAATAGCATGTTGCAGACCAAACTAAGACCCTAATAAGGAAAAAATATCACAAAGTTGCAAAGTGCCTAAATGAAGTCAGAGAGCTAAAGTTGTGCTTGTATCTAATGGTATATTATTTCATAATGTTATGTAATAATGTGTTTCTATCAATTCCAAAGGGGGACATTGTTAGCCCCAATTGATAATTTTGTTAATGTATGTGAAAGATTCATGTCAATTTTTATGTTGTCATTTATGTCAACCCTTAACGGTGAGAGATAATGCTAATTTAGTAAACTGTCATATCATTTGATTGATGAAGATGGTTTGATTGATGAAGAGGATTTGAAGAAAGTATAATGATGATTTAAATTTTTATAAGTGTACGGTATTCAATGGGTACTTGAATGAGTCAAACTGTGATAGTATAATGTTGATTTAATTATTTTACATGATTTAATTAAGTGTTGAGATTATATATAAACAAGACAACTTGGTCAGTGAATGAAGAACCTTAGTAGTAACTGAGATACTATAGTTGTCACTAAGCACCTAATGAAGAAGTAAAGGATGTATAGTATTGTTTGAGAAAGAATGATGTTAACTGAGCTTAGTATTGACCAAGTGAGAAGATTTAATGTTAACTGAGAAAAGAAAGGTAGAACAATTTTAAAAATAATTAACCTAACATAGTACAAGGTAGGAGAATTTTCAAAGGAGATGTCCTTATCCCCAACAATTAACCACATAATGAAATATAAAAATAACACACAGATTTAGATCCATAGAAATTTCAATTTTCATAATACAATCATAAGATTTACATACAACATTCTCAGTTGTAAGACCTTCAGGGTTACGACCAAGCACATAAGTAATTATAATAGTAATTTTGCAAGAGCTTACAAGATCCAACCACTAGCTAGTCTATATCCACAATGTGGTAGAAAAATCCAAGAAGAATTTAAACATGTGCTTGCAAGCTACCAAGCAACCTTCTTGTTCTCTAATTAGCCACACTTAGCTACTAGCTCTAGTATACTTTGCTCCTTCTCAAGTACACCATATTATCCATGTTAGATGAATCACAACTTTAGACTCCACAAGACCCTCTACTTATACTAAACCAAGCCACAGATTGACCTCGCATAAGAGACATTAAAAAAACACTCACATTAAATACACCCTCAAGCAACAAGTTGTCTTGGCAAAAAACATTAAATAAAGGAAATAATTAAATACTTAGGACATGCCCCATATCTACAATAGATAAATAACTCAAAAGACCACATAACAATAAACACACTTAGAAATAGGTCCATGTGCCATCCAAGGATTCAAATACAAAAGAACACATGCAAAATCCCATGAATTGAAGCTCACAAATACAACCCCCAAAGTCTACTAGTCAATAAGGATCACACAACCAATAGTCACCAAAATGGCTCTAACTCCAAGATGCTTAGTTTGTAATCTATGTGCACTTAGGAGAATGCACACTTAAGACAAGGTTTCCCAATATGTCCAAAACACAACCCCAACTAGGTGAACCATAACTACATAAATCTAAGCTTGAAGCCCCTACATATAGGATTGCTGACTTCCCTAGGATGCTCCTACATTAGACCCCCCAAGTGTAAAGAAAAAAATGTTCTTAGTAGTTCATAGAACATATTTTAGGTTCCAACACATAAACCTTGAACTGGATCTTCACATATATGTGCTCAAAGTGATCAACTTGCACCTTCTTTCCTTGGTTCTACTTCTGTAACTTCTTTTCTGCAATAGTCCACTATTTTCTCTAATCCTTCACATATATTTTCAGCATGCAACATGTTTTCTTCTCATGATGATCTCTCACCCTTTCAAGATTATTCAAATAAACTTGGCAACCAAAACATAGGTTCCTCCTACCAAGTTCTACATTCTACAAAAGAATCGAGGAATTCTTCTTGCCACCCTTCTCAATAGTAAACACATTCTTGACACAATCATGCACAACCCTGCAATCATATTGCCAAGGTCTACCAAGTAATATGTGACAACTACTCATGTCCATAATATCACATAACACCTAATCCAAATACTTTCTAATCTAAAAATTAATAAGACATTCTTCCTTCACTTCCAAAGCATGCTCATCTTATAACCAACTGATTCTATAATGACAGGATGTATCACTCACTTCAAACCTAGTTTTTTAACCATCTCCTTAGCAACTAGGTTATTAGTACTACCATAATCCATAGTCACATTCAAGAATTTACCTCTAGACTTACTATGAGTCCTAAAAAAATTCCTTAATTGACAAGGTTCTAGCATCTTCTTTCCAAGTGACACTTTTTGAATCAACAATTTCTCCCTCTCTTTCTTGGATTCATTCACTGAATGGTCAACCTCATTCATCATAGAAGTTCTTCTATCACGAACATTCCTATCAATATTAGAACATTCAAAATATTTTCATCCTTCTTCACCACATCTATAGAAAGTACCCTTAAATGCACATCTATATATTATCTTTCTTTTTTCAACAAGTTTTGGTTCATCTTTAGTAATCTGTTTATCCTTCCCCGAGTGTTCCTTATTTTCTTTCCCTCTGGAATTACCTTGATGTCTTCTCTTCATATTCTCTTCTTTCCTCAAATCATAGTAATATCCATCCTCAACTGAAGCAATATTCAACATACTAAGCTCATCCTAAATATTGAATCTCAAAACATTAATATATCTAGACACCTTTTCCTTAGACAACTCTCTATGTTCAGATCAAATAGTCAAGTTATAGAACTCCTTAGTATAATCCTTCACACAAAAATATTTTTGTTTTAGATTCTATAATTGTTTAAATAATTCAACTTCATAATCAATGGGAATGAACTTGACCTTTAGCTTTTTAACCATCCATCTTGATCTAGTGATCTTCATTTCTCCTTCTTCTTCTTTATCTCTTTGTAATTCTTCCACCATAAAGAAACATGTCCTTTAAACTTAGTCTATACAAAAATCACTATGAGTGGATCTCTAATATCCTCTAACTCAAAGTAATCTTTCTATTCACCAATCCAATCAGTTAGGTCTTCAAGATTCAAAGTACCCAAGAAATTAGAAACATCCATCTTATGCTTCAACTTCAAGTGAGAATCAAATCTATCCAATCACCCAACCCTATTTTCCATAGTTCTCTCCATCTAATTAGTTCTATCTTCACCAGTAGATCCAACAACTTCAAAATCTTTAGAAACTTCCTCATAACCATCTTTAGTACCCACATTCCTAAGTACACCAACAATAGCTCTCATGATCTCATTCTTCATCATCTCTATCTCAGATCTAAAATATGATCTAACCTTCTATGAAATCCTAGTCTCCACAACATCACAAAAATCATCAATCACCCTAGGGTCCAATCTTCTTGGAGGCATCTTCCAAGATCTTCATAAACCCAAAGCAACAAATCAACTAGATCCAACCTTCGATTTGATACCATATGACATAGTATAAGGCAAGAGATGTCCTAACCCCTAAAAATTTACCACACAATGGAATATAATAATAAAATAGAGATTTATATCCATATAAATACCTATTATCATAATAGAATCATAAGATTTACATCCAACATGCCCGATTGTAAGGCCTTTTGGGTTATGAACAAACACATAAGTAATTACAATTGTAATTATGTAAGACCTTGCAAGACTGAACCACTAGCTAGCCCAAATCCACAATCTTGTAGAGAAATCCAAGAATAATCTAAACTTGTGCTTGCAAGCCACCAATTAACCTTCTTGTTCTCCAAGCCACACTTAGCTAATAGTTCTATTATACGTCACTCCTTCTCAACTACTCCATCTTCTCCATGTTGGATGAATCTTGACTCTAGACTCCACAAGACCCTCTACTTATACTAAACCAAGCCATGGGCCAGCCTAGCATAATAGAAATTAAATAAATACTCACATTAAATACACCCTCAAGCCACAAGTTGGCTTGGAAATAAACATTTAATATAGGAAAAAATTAAATAATTAGGATAGGCCCCAAGTTTACAATGCACAAATAACTCAAAAGACTACACAAGAATATGTGCACTTATAAATAGGTCCAAATGCCATCAACTAATCCAAATCCAAGAGTGCAGATGCCAAATCCCATGGATTGAAGCTCAAAAATACAATCTACAAAGTCTACTAGTAAATTAGAAACAAGCAACCAATAGTCACCAAAAAGGCTCTAACTCCAAGATGCTTACTCCAAACTCTATGCCCACTTAGGAAAAGGTTTCCTGATATGTTGAAAATAAAAACCCAACTATGTGAACCATGAATCCATAAATCCAAGCTAGAAGCCTCTGCATACAAGATTTTTGACTTCCCTAGGATGCTCTTTCATCATAATCTAAGGCTAACATTTGATGGAAATAAAGATTGTTCAAGAAGGCTTGAAGATAAGAATGAATTTAGTTTTATTATAGTTAGTTATGATATTTATGGCAAGAGAAATTTAAATAAGATCTAATGAAGGATATTTAATGATTTTACATGAAGACCAAATTTCAAGGTGAAGGCATAATACCCGAGTGTATACATTTAATGAATCTAAGTTGGATGAAGATAGAATGATTTTGATTAAGCAGCAAAACATGGAAGAATCTAGTGAAGTGGCAAAAAGTTTTCTATTTAACAGATGAATGCATTATTCATTTTAGTAGATCAAGTTGAAGAATAAGATCGATAGCCAATGGATAGTCGAGCAGAACAATATTGTGAAGGTCAAGAAAGTGAAGTGCTAATTTGATGTGTATGTGAGTGGATCAACTAGAAGGAAGTAGAAGGAAGAAAGAGGATGAACATAGGATAGAGGAAAAGTGAAATATAGATTTGGACAAGAAAATTTAGTGCTAAATAGATCATTTCATTGTTACTCTCTAACCATTTTAGTAGAAAATATCTTAACCAAGTAGACCTAATATGTCTTATTTTTAAATCCATTGTATGATGACATTTTGTTGAATGTTTAGTAAGTATTTTTTTATTATATTACTCTATATATATTTCAGGAGTGATAAGATCACAATAACAATGTGTACGTAACCTTTAACAAGGTTGGCTCCTAACAAATCTCACTTCAACAAAGTGAATTTTTTGGGTTGCCAGTCCCAAGTGGTTTTTCACTTAAAAGTGTTTTTGTGTGAAAAAAATGGTGTAAAATTGTGTGGATTATCATCATGTTGCATGTTTATTTCATTTTTATTGTTTATTATTGCAACTTGATTTATACTAGAAGTATACTTTGATACTTGGTATATGAAGTTAACAATTTGATGGAAGATTAAGTGGAAGGTTTGTTATGTTTACTGAGCTAGTGATCTAAAATTTTAAAGTGTTTAAGTTTGTCCAAAAGTGTTTCAATGCCTATAGGATAACGAGTTATAATTGATTCAAACCCCCCCTCCCCCCCACCTCAAGTTATTTAACATAACCTCACATACTATAAGATACAAAGTCAATATATCCAAGGCCACTACTTTGACCTAACAATAGTTCATATAGAGGCTCAAGAGGAAGTGTCATCACATGGCATATGGTGGACCATGCATATTCAAGTAATCCTTCTCAAACAAGGAGGCTCTATTAATATTTTAATTAAGGTTTTGAGATGATCATGCTAAGTAATATATTTGATCAACATTTGTAGATGTCCAAATGATGTGTCTTCGATTAATGTCTTTAGATGAACATTCATTGTACCTTCAATCAATTTCCTCAAGATGACCATGCAGAGACATTCACTTTAATCAATGACCTCAAGATGGTGAAATAGTCTTTATACAAATCTTTTTATAAACTCTTACCCCACTCATTATTTTTTTGTCACTTTATTAAGAACTCCCCATAGTTACCCTAGAAACCCTTTTGTGTCCCAACTCTACTTCATGGAGAGCCACTCCACTCCACTACTCAGACACCGACATGATCATCATGTTACAACAATAAGGTACTATGAAATAAAAATACTCAAAATTCATAAAACCATAATGTATAATGGTAAGCTCAATTTCTTTGACCAAGAGCATGGGTCTCTAACAATCTCATCAATGAGCATAAATTGATAATGCTAAGGATGCAGTCTCAAACCCTGTACATCCAAAAACTAGATGTGAGCTCAAATTACACATAAATGAAAGCTAATAAATAAAGGTGAACCATTTGAGGAAATAAAATGACTCAAAGGTCATAACTTTGATCAAGATATTAGGAACACTCAATTAATCTCAAACCAATAGTATGGGTTTTTTAGATATCTCATCAAATAGGTGCAACTCAACTATTCTAAGGATGTGATTTTAAAAATTAGCATTAATGAAAACCAATATTGAAACTCAAAAATTGTCATAAAAATCCAATGAACCAACATAATATTGTAGCACACAAGTATGATTTATTGACCTTATCTCCTCGAGCACAAATCTCAAGAAAAGCCAACATAACAATGCATATGGGGTACTAACATCTCTATATGGACCAAGATGTACCTCACAACCAAAACTCAAGTATACAGTTATTAAAACATAATTCAACAAAAAGGACATCAATACTACAATATGTCCCAAAATGCCATATCAATCATATTACAACCCATCATACAACAAAGATAATGGACACCACACACACTCAACTATCACCATGGCCAAGAGTATGGATCCCTTGTACCATCTTAAAATGGATTCACCCATTATTTAAAAACTTTTAGCTCCCAACCTTTAGTGACCTTATGGACCATGGATGGAGTTGTGCACAATCAACTCTTTCTTCTATTTTATCCCACTTTTTGCATTTTCATCTACACAATTTTGGGGACTTGAAGGTTAGCTCCTTTTAGGCCCACGCTAGAATAGGATGACCTAGTTTGACCTATTCCTTGGGCATTTTAGGTCCCACATCCATTTTGATCTCAGGGTTGCACTTTTGGAAATGGGGTGACCTTGTCAGTTTTCTTTATTTTCACACCTAAAAACTAGTATAAAAGGAAGCCTATTCTCCTAATTTGCATAGTCATTCTCATATGAACATGTAATTACAAGCATTCAAGAAATCAAGCAAGAATATTTTTCTAAGATAATTTAAGATTAAAGAATCCTTTGTGAGCATTTCATCTTCAAGATCTAGTGTTTTGTTGGCCATCAAGGGAGGGGATCTGTATTGTGGCATTCATCATCTTCTTGATTGATGCATATTTACATCCATGACTCCATGATGTGGATTTGGTAGATTCGTTGCATTTTTGGAGAATTTCTATATCCTTCATTTCAAATTCAACATCTACAACACACAAGCATTGTAAATTCTTTCTTACAAGGGTTTCATCAAGCATGGAGAATATTTCTAGTTATCTTGTTTCCTTACATTTTTTACATTAAATTTCATTTCAAGGTTGATTCCTTAATTTAGGGCTTGACTAAGCCAAGTTCTCCACCAACAAACTTTTTTTTTCTTATGTGCTAGAGTAAGATATCCAAATTGTTGTTACAAATTTGAAAACTACTCGTTGAGACCTATTCAAGGAATTTGAGTATATTTTGATAAAATTTCCTAATAAAATTTCCATATTCCTACAAAGTGTCCAAACACTTTACCACCAAGTTTACTTGTTTTTGAAGGTCTGAGAAAAATAACATTTTGTGGATTTTCTATTATGATTCCAAATTCACAATCAAGAATTCAGTCCTAGTTTTAGGTCCAATTTTTTTGAAGTACAATGAAATATTCTCTCACACATTTTAAGATAATTACTTCATCATTTATTTCACCTTTTAATATGTATCTATTTCCATACTTTAATTGGGTTGATTGCATATATGTAGCACCTAGATCTATATTACACTAGTCATTAAATCAATCAGGTCAATGTCCTAGTTATGTTGCACATCTTAAATCAATTTATATTGCATGAAAGAGGACTTACTTGCATACTTTCTTGATATAGTTTGGATTTAGTATTAGCATTCCTTCATCCATTTGAGTTTTGTTAATCTAACTTAGTTTATATTGAAAGTTATGTTTGGGAGCCCCTCCATCTCATGTATTTAATGTTTAACATGTGGAAAATGGGGTTTTAGTGAATTTTTATATGTAGTTTACAATGTAAATTTCACTAACATCGATCCATTTTTCATCATTAAACATTTTGGTGAACACGACATGTCTACTTTTTTTGACTTTGGAGTTAGATCTCTTATTTTCTTTGATTGTGTGTACCCCTTCTTTACTAAAACCATCTTGTGTCTTTTTCACTTTTTGTAGTTACATCTTGGTATTTTTACATGCATTATAGATTTATATATCTCTTTTTATAGTCCTTGTTAGATTGAAATTCTTGTGGTTATATTTCATTAGAGTCTCCTTTTGTGATCTCCCCTTTAATGATCTTTATCACATTATCTCTAACCGACAACATTCCCATTAGAAGAAGTCATAGACTCATGAGCTCTTTTGATCATGACTCCTCTTTCCCTTATAGGACCCATAATGATACCAAAATTTTTACTGAAGATCCTATCATGGAGAATAACTCTTCTCACTCTTCCCATGGTGAAGCCTCAAGAGTTTCTCCTTCCCAAGTTGATAATCTCTCTCACGAGTTTGATAAGTTAGAAAATTGGTTTGTAAAAGATAATCAAAAGCTCTATTTTTTTTCTTCTATTGAGGATATTAAGAAGCTAAATACTCATGATGATAACAACATTTACAATTTTCATGGTATATCTCACTTTATTAATAATCATTTACAAAGTGTTATGCTTTGAAGAATGCTATTAAAGATCTTATTGATTCCAATGTTATATCTATTGATTCCAAGGTTAATAATACAAATAAATATGTTGCACCTCCTAATAAGAATTCATAAATTTATGCTAACCATTTTCCTTTACATTCAACAAATGTCATTAATCAACCTTTTTCTATTCTTACTAATATCAATTATGATGACAAGGTAGAAGAAGCTAATAATGTGTTTAATCATGTTAAATCTCAACCTCATCCTTCAATTTTACCTTCACCTAAACCTAAGCCTTCTCTTCCTATCACCTTTGATCATTTTGATATGTTTAAAACACTTAATGTTCCACTCTATATTATTACTAGTATTTCTCATATCCCTTCCTATGGTTTTTTTTATTGATCCTTCTTCCTTTATGAATGTTACCACCAAAGAGCATCTTTTTAATGAATAATTTCATAAGGACACCAATGATACATCTAATTTTTGGTTTCAAACTTATAATGGTTTCCTTTATCACTCACAAGGTTCTATCAGTCTTCTTGTGACCCTTTCTGGTAAGGTTGTGCATACTACCTTTGTTGTCATTCCTACTTCTAATCCATTTCAAGTTAAGATTGGTATATTGTGGCTCTCTCCCATGAAACCTATAGCTTTGTCTATACATAAATGTGTTAAATTTCTCCATAATAATTTTCTTTATAAAACCTTCACATCCTTGAGATTGTGTTGTGATAGACTTTTATTGGCCATCACTCCCTCTAAAACCCCCTACACATTTCAATCTTCTCTATCCATCCTTTCAATGATACAAGGTGGATAAGATTCTTAAGCCTAGCCTTCCTAAGGTTTGTTCTCCTATAGTTTTCTTGCCTACTCTACATATTCCTCCACATAATATTCCCTAACTAGTAGTTGTTCCCTCTTTTTAACATATGGTAGTTAATCCTAATCCTTCAATTTTATCTTGTAAAACCATTCATAATCAACATGCTTATAAGTGTCGCAAGAACTATCAAGCTAAGGCCAAGGCTGGCATTCTTACTTCTCAAACACCATCTTCTTCTCAACCTTTTTCTTGCTTTTATCAACCCATTCTTGAGCCCTTGAAGAAATTTAATCCTATTAACAATATGCAAATAGATAAACATGATGATTTTGTTCATCTTTTAGTTTCTATTAATAATGATATGGAAGTTACTCTTAATGATGATGAATATGAAAATATTGAGATGGATTATGATTTTCCTAATATGATTTCAAAATATTTAACACATACTCCTACTATCAAGCACAATGACTCCCACCAAAGTCCTTGCTTGGATCTAGATATGGTCCTTATTGTGTTAGATTATTCCTCTTATGAGTTTCCCACATTTCCCTAATGATACTGAACGAGATGGAGTTAGGTGGGGGGCTGGGTTGGTGACACACTTGAAGTGGACTTCTCTAGCATGGAACTCTTCATTTGTTTTGGTTGTGTTTTCCTCCATGTTGTGCTCTCTATTATATGTTTTGTCTAGATTTCTTTAGACAATTCCTATTACCCTCTTGGTGTACACTTATGCATTTGGCCTAAAATTCTAATGAATAAAGCATTTTGTATAAAATTAGTTTTTTCAAATAATGTATATGTTCATCATAATTTTAATGATACTCATTAATCAAAATTATGATAAACACAATCATTATTTAAAAAAAAACCATTCAAAATATTTTATAATGCACAATTCATGACAAGCAATCGATGACACAACATAGATTAAGCACAGGAAGTATTGTGAGTTATTTTTTCTTTTTTTGCAAGTTGGGTTTGTGTCCAGTTTCACTAATCTAACATGATCCACATAAAATCTCTTTTGCATAGATGAATATAGGTGTTTTTGCAAGGATTTGTATTTGTGTCCATAGACTTTACCAAAGTGCTCCATGTTTGTGCTAAAACATGAACTTCGTAACAAGGTAGAAACATTGACCTTGAAAGCATTGTCATATGTCCTCAACACATGAAACCAAAATTTGAAACAAGAGAATTCAATTAACTACCAAGAAATGAAAAATATTAAATTTAGTAGGAATACAGAAATTTATTTTAATGGAGTAGTTCCATGCATAAATTTGAGAACCTTTTTGTTGCTCCTACATGCAATTTTCTCTTTTATAGTAAATTATCGCCATGGAAATTTTTATTTAAGAATAATTTAATCTCTTTCTTTGTTAACCATTCATTAATAATTTTAAAAATGGTAGTAGAAAGATAAAAACATTAATTGACAACTAGCTAGGGATATAATTTAATGTTCAAACCATCTTTCATTTTTATATGTTGCAACCATGGTTTGAAATGGCTTATAAACCATATATCCATATTATTTAATTTATTTAGAGGAATAATTAGTAAAAACTTCACAAGAATGCAATGATAATTTTTTTAATATCTTTATTTTTCCCTTCTTTGAGATGATACATTTGAGAAGATACCTTATAGAACTGATCTTTTTCTCATACAAATGAGAGTGAGTAACACACAAGTCTAATTGCTACATGGGTAGGCATACCTTCCCAAGTCACTCATATCCTCATGATAGAATTCATCATGTGCTTAAGGAACATCATTATCTTTATAATGTGTACCCGAGTTTTATTATTACATTTTTACTTAATTAAATAACTCTATAAATGTGATTTCCAAGTGAATCACTTATAGGCCAATCATATGAGTGAAAGATAAACTATAGGATAGCTTTATAAACTTGTCCTAGGATCATGTCAAATAAAATATCATAGCATCGAAATACAACATAAACCATGATAAAACCAAATAAATGAAAAGAATCATTGGCATAAATGAATCAATAACCATTTAGATCTTCATTCTAAAAATGAGTATTTCTTAATAGGATGATAAGGATCATGTAAAGTTTAGGAATAAAGCATCTCGTATAAGTAAAATGTTTAGTTTTAAGTATGAGACAACTTTCATAAGAAACATTATGAGCTAAAAGGATAATGTTTGGTTTTGGAAATGAAAAACACCATAAAGATAAATGTATAGTTTTGATGATAGAAAATGTAGTGATTTTACAAGGAACCCTTGGAAAAAAGAGTAAAACATGCATAAGATTATACAAATTTTTGGAAATAATTACATTCCACCTGCCTAAAAATGGAGCATTGTCATAAAAACAAATATTAACTCAATAAGTCACTTTGTAATCATGCAATAGTGGAATTCTAAATCACTTCCAAGGGTTTCAAGATACTTAACTATGTTATTGAGTTGAGATTGATTCATCCCTCAAGTTTCCATAGGTTCATGAATCAAATTCGAGAAAGTCTTTGGTCACTAAGTATTTTCAATGTAAGTCGAGTCTAATGTTTATAGAGAAATTTGAGCACATTGAAGCTGAGTTACATAGAAGGTTCCAAGCATAGTAGAGATCAAGTACCAATAGCATTTATAATGAATTTCAAGTATCAAAGATAGTTGGTGTTGAACAATGAACAATTTACATTCAAGTCAGGAATGATATAAACTTTGAGGTAAAATATTTCAGCCTAACATTGTCAAGATATTTAATACTTGTAGAGGTTGTTACATAGGTTATTACGTATGTTATGATGTGGATCACATATATCTATGTGCTATGATTGACCAATCAAATGAAGAGGTGAAATAAGGAAGCATCTAGAAAACTCTTTATGAAACCTTTAAATAGAGTAGATCTAAACCTAGTTTACATATGGTGATGAGAAGGAGAAAATATGCTATTTGTGTGATTCAAGTATGAAAGTGAAAACATTTGCAAAGAAGGTAGAATAGTTAAGTTTTATTATTTTCATAATAGAACAAGCAACCTTGTCAAAGTAGTGAAAGGAAATAAAGCTATATCAAATCACAAATCAGATTAGATTAAAGAGAGGAGATCCAAAACCAAATTATCAGAGTAGACTAAGGATTAGGTGTTGATCTTAGATTGGTTTTGACAAGTGAGTGTCAATACACTTAAGCCATTTACTCAGTACATGTCGAGCACAACATGTAAATATTAGACCATGTCAGGTTGCAATGAGTTTCGAGTCACTCATGTGTTGAGTCACTCAAGTGCCAAGCAGATAGACCATGACAAGTAATTCAAGAGCCAAGTAAATAGTGGATGCTAAGTAATGTAGATGCCAAGTCATAGTATACAAAATAGTGCATGTCGAGCATCAGTGACTACATATGTCGAGTGACATAGTTTTGACATATTTGTTTGTAATGGTACAAACAACTATGTAAACCATTTTTGGGCTGACTTAAGGATAGATTAAAATATTTTGAAGATAAGGACAAATCTATATTTGGATTCCCTATGTAATTACATGTAGCCAATTAGAAAATGAGAAGGTTTAAGTAGTAAAATGGATGAATCTTAGCCGTAGATTCATACATAACACTAAGCCACCTAAGTCTTCTTAAGGAGGATGAAGCCCTAAACTCTTTATGAAATAACAAGAGGTGAATGATTGAATTGAAGGATTCGATCAAGACTATTTGCAGATCATTCAAGGTGACTTAGAACTAAGAGTGAATTAAAGAATTAGTTAGCGATGAATAGAGGATAGAGAGAAGGATATAGCATTAGAGACATTTGATTGTGAAGGATCAAAAAAAAAAAAAAAGACTACATTTGTGTAGAGGTGATCTATCATTAGGCAAGCAAGTGCCAATCATAGGATCTATGCTAAGACATTTTAACAAGTGATTTCAGTTAAATCTCTTAACAAAGTTGTCCTAATAGGTTATATGAAATCCTTTAACATGGTTCTTACTTAGTTGTAAGTTGAAGTCCTCTAATAAGGCACACTTCTAATAGGGTGCTGAAGTCCTCAAACAAGATGAGACCTAATAGCCTTTGTAAGCCTTTAACAGGGTAGACCTTTCATAGGGTAGACCATGATTCATGGTCAAATCATTGTAACCTTCAATTGGATGCACTTTATTACAATAGTAGTGAAGATTTGTGGGTGTCATCCCCACCCCAGTTTTACCTTCTCACTTGGAGGGTTTCTAAGTAATCATATCTAGTGTTATCTATGTGTGATTGATTACATGTTTACATGATTTAGATGTATATGCTTTACATGCTATTTTAGTATACATATTGAATGCATATGATGAATGAATGATAAAAGTCTTATGGGTCCAAGTTTAAACTCCTAATTCACCCTACCCCCACTCAAAAGTTTATTCTTCTCACTTGTAATTCCAAAATTTGGTATCAAAGCCTAGTTCTCTAAAAGAGAAGCTTTGCATCTTTGAGGAAAGATCTTGAAATGAAAGTCTAAAAGTTGGGAAAGACTATTGAGAACTAGGAAATTAAAATACATCTCATACTACATCAACTAAATGAGGTAAGAGAGGAACTAAAGAAATCCTTGAAGAGAAGGAAAGAGATTGCTATTGTAGAGAATGACACACTATACAAAGAGATAGACACTACCAAGCTATTTGCAGATGGTGACTCCAATGAATTTGATGCAGCAGTTGCGGATCTAATAGAAAAGAACAGAATCCAAGCTAAGGAAAATAGAAATATAAAGCTAGAGAAAGAATCAAAAGCTATACTACTATGTGAGGTGACTGAATAGAAGAAGAAAACCATGGAAGACAAAGCCATGATTGAAGAAGAGAAAGGAATTCTGGTAAATACATTGGAAGAGAAGTTAATAGAACTAACCAAGATTTCCAACATACAATTGGATACTCTAAGTCAAATGATGAATGCCAACTATGAACTGAATGTCAAGGACATTGAGATAGCTACATTGAAGTTTTAGAACTAACAATTGTAGAGTGACCTAAAAAGAGAAAAGGAATTTGTTGAAAGTCTCAACAAGCCAAATGAAGCCATCAAATATTTTGAGCAATTATTGAGATTCCCTAGATCCAATAATGATACATCGGGATTGGGTTACACAAACACTAAAGAAGGAGAATCATCCAAAGTTGTTGAAGAAAGGAACATCAAAGGTAAGAACTCTAAACCTACTTGTCATAATTATGGTAAGAAGAGACATACTACCAAAGTGTGCAGGAGCAAGAATACAAATCAGAATGTCAAGCCTAAGAACATGGCTCATTGTCATAAGTGCAACAAGCAAGGCCATCAAGCACATGAATGTAGAACTAGGACCATGCATAAACAGAGATTTGAAGGATATTGCTACAACTGTTAGAAGTATGGACATAGAGCCTTTAAATGTAGATCCAAATCCATGTGGTCATCAAATAAGTCAACAAAGGTAAGAAATAATGGAAACTTTTATAATTGGTATTATAATACAAGATATAGTTGTCACTATTGTCAAGAATATGGACATATTCCTAAGAATCACATTAGGACACACTTCAATGGTAACTACAAAAGGTGGTTGAGTCAAACTACATGTTTTAGCTATTTGAAGACTAGTCACATCAGTAAGCATTGTCTAACTAGGTCAAAGGTACCAAATTGTGAATTTGATAAAGGCAAAGGCAAGGCATATGTTGAACACATCAGAGATGAGATGAATAGGACATGGAAAAAGAAGGGTGATTACAACACATCAAATGGAGGAGGGATCACTTCACTCAATGGGTCAAGTGATCACACTTGATCAAACTAGGCAATTAAGAGCTATGTGGGTGATGAAGGTCCGCTCTGTTACCACTTGATGAAGGTACGACTCTAATACCACTAATGAAGGTACGCTTTGATACCATTAATGAAGGTACACTTTGATACCACTGACGAAGGGCCACACCACCCTTACCAAATCACAACCAAGAATGCAACAATATGAAGACAAAGAGAGATAAAATGTTTCCCAAGAAATTTTATTAAACTTGAAAATCCTTAGCAATTACAATAACCTTTATGCAAGATCGCTCAAGATCCAATCCAAGCCCAAGCTAGTCCAGATCCACACTCTGGTAGAAACCTCCAAGATCTTAACTTGGCTCACAAGCCACCAAGAAACCTCCTTATTTGTAAACCACAGTCACTAGCTCTTCTCCAATTTTATCCAAGATCTAAGTGTAAACTGCCTCACATTCGGCGCTCTATCTACACTCACAACTCCACCATAATCCTACTGTAAACTGCCTCACATTCGATGCTCTGTCCACAGACTCAGGAAAATTCACTCTTCACTTCCTCCTTCTCTTTCACACCTTGAAGCCTTCCAAGCTTTCCAAGCTTCACCTTCCACAACTTCTACTTCTCAAGCTACTCCTTCTCGAGCTTCCACTTCTCAAACTTCCACTTCTCAAGCTTGATTAGAAATGCTCATATGCCTTGCTTAAATAGAAACTTACCACCCCATGCATGGCTTATCCACAACCTTCTAGAATTCCTCCTACACAATATCCACAACCTTCTACAACTTCCATAACCTTCTACAATATCCACAACTTTTTACAATATTCATAACTTTCTAGAATTCTACCCACACACCTCAATAAATGGAATGACAACCATTTTTATTTTATTTTTCCTATTATGCCACCTATGCACCTTGAAAATAGAAATTTCTCCTTTTCTCTTTTTTTCCATTTTTTTAATTTTTTTTATTTCTCCTCTAATTTTGGTCACTTTCTCTCTCCTCCACAATTTTTTTTTCCATTTTTTTTTCAATAATTTTCCCATGCAAGATGCTCCTACATCAGACTCACCCGGTAGATAGAAAAGCTTGTCCCACACTTTGACACCAAAAAAGAAAGATCTACCACCATCTTCATCTTCACCAAAGGTTTCCACCTCAACAGGGACAAGAAAACCACCATGCAAATCTTCCACACCTGCATTACTCTATCAAACACCAGAATCTCAACCATCCAATTAGCATGCTCACTCCAAGGAACAAACCCGTAGCAACAAACCCCACATCAACAGCCACATGTAGATCTCCATCAACACATGCCAAACTCTCAACACCAGCAACCTCATTGCTCACAACAAGATGCTCTGCAAGATACAAGTCACCACCAACAACAACTAGATCATCCATGACCAAGTGCTCTACAACATACAAGTCACCACCAACATCAACTAGATCATCCATGACTAAATGCTCTATAGTCTCCATGTCAGACTCAACCAACTGATCATGAAAACCAATCTCCATCCCAACATCAGCAAGGTTAGAAATATCCTCAGCAACAACCTCTATTTTCTCTACAGGTTATGCATCAAGCTCCACAAATTGATTAGCAAAACCAACCTCTTCCACCTTGACCTTCTTAGCTTGATCAGCCAATCCAGCATCCAACCAAGAAAACATCTTAGAAAGATTCCTCTCCACTACATCATGGATTTTTGCAATCATCTTAGAGTCCAATCCTCTTGGAGTCATCTCCCAAGATCTTCGTAAACCCTCTGCAACAAATCCTTCCCATGCTCCTTGTGACAACCAAATTGTTTGCAAGTCAGATCGCAACCTGCCACCTCGCATGAACAATCAGGAACCACATCACAAGTCTAGGACAACGGATTTGCAATCCACCAGCTCTCCACAATCATGCCTCAACAAGTTCAGTCTTCCATCTCTACATCAATTGATCAATTTGCATGTCCTCCCAAGGTCCTAGTGCAAATTGCCTCAGCTTTGGCAATCTGTTTACATGCTCAGGAACTCCCACTCTAATAAACTTCACCCAACCAAGGTCCTAGTACAAATTGCCTCACACTTTGGCAATCTTCTTGTACACTCAGGAACTCATGCTCTGATAAACTTCACCCAATCAAGGTCCTGGTAAAAATTGACTCACACTTCGATGATCTATTTGTACACTCAGGAACTCCTGCTCTGATAAACTTGATGAAAGGCCACACTCTGATACAACTTGATGAAGTTATGCTCTGATACCACTTGATGAAGGTCCACTCTGTTACCACTTGATGAAGGTATGGCTTTGATACCACTGATGAAGGTACACTTTGATACCACTAATGAAGGTATGCTCTGATACCACTGATGAAGGGCCACACCACCCTTACCAAATCACAACCAAAAATGCAACAATATGAGGACAAAGAGAGATAAAATGTTTCCCAAGAAATTTTATTAAACTTGCAAATCCTTAGCAATTACAATAATCTTTCTGCAAGATCTCTCAAGATCCAATCCAAGCCCAAGCAAGATGCTCCTGCATCAGTGGGACTAATATTCAAGTGTTATATCATACATCAGTTTCAAAGGAGATAGTACTCAAAAGACTACATTAGCATGAATAAAGATTCAAGATGTTGAAAATTCAGATTAAACCTTTAAGATTTTCATGTTGTTGTCGAGCATGAAATGTTTCCTATGTGTGCCAAGTGGAATGTTAGTTGATGTCAAGCTGCCAAACTATCTATTTGATGTTGAGCTCGTAGTAGTTGTTGAGTGATTCTAAAATTGGTTGATGTTGAGCTTACAGCTATGTAAGAACTCAACATTGAATGCAAGGTTTTTGAAGTGTATATGATTGATTTTTGCTCATTATTCATCATTTCAAATTCAAATAAGAGCAAGTAGAGTAGAAGGTGATTCATAAACCTGCCCAAAGCATTTGCAAAGAATAGAGTAATGATCTCTCATTAGTTTATTAGATTTCACAAGGTATTTATCATAAGCCAAGCTCTGCAGTTTACTTTTGCATAAACCCTAGTTTGAAAAATGTTAGAGGTAAGGAATTTTTGAATGTTTAACTTGTTAGTAATGAAGTTAAGCAACCCATATTTAAAGCCATTCCTAACATTGCCTATAAACAAGAAATTTTTGGCACACTGTCAATGATCCTGCCAAATGTGATTATGGTGCAAGATGTGAGAAAGTGTTACAATTGCAAGATAGGAGGTATAGGAGACATGGAGATTAGAGATGCATATAAAATATTGTGTGAGAATGGTGTTTTGAAGGAGGAATACAAAATTGTTGAGAAAAAGGGTTTAACATGAGCCCTAGATTTTTCAAATGTGTTTAAATCTGAGTGGATAAGAATTGTACTAAGTTGAATTCATGATGGTTCTTTATGGCTGGAAGGAGGACCAATTAAGATCACTAAGAGAATAATTCATAGGGTTACTAGCTATCCAACCCTACATCATCTAAAGGCACTCAGAAGTGACTCCAAGGAAGTAATTAAGAAGAACACTGGAGTAGTTTGGAATAAGAGAGGTATGACTATAGATACCATCACTGATCCACTGCTAAACTTCGTTGTAAGGGTAATCTCTCATAAATTCTATCAATCTAGTAGATTGAATAATGTACCCTGCATAACTATGGATGTTGGCTACAAGATTGTAAAGAAAGATCATACATATGATCTAGCAAAGCTACAATTACAACTAATGGAAAACCTTAGAGCTATCAGAAAAATCAAGAGTGCACAATGTAAATTTGGTTCAATTCTAGTTTGTATATTCTTTTATGTGTAGAATACATTTCCCTCTTTTGGTACTATAGGGTGGAAGACCAATAGGTCAATTACAGTACAGATCAATGAGTTCATTGTGCAGATGGGAGAAAACTTTGAAACCTTGATGATAAGTTACTTTGAAGATTTTAAGAAATGAATGAAGGAAAGAATGAGGATACAAGTTTCTTTGGTTGAAAAACACTGTAATGACATATGTTTTCTTGTTGATGTTGATTACACTTTTGTACAAGCTGCCACACCAAGGGTAAGATGGTTAAGGTCACTTGGGTATGAAATCAATGTTGATGAAGCCTCAGCAGCCATCACAGCACTACTAGCAGAGGAAATAGATAAAAGTGCAAAGATATTTGGCAATAATGAGATGGTAAAGTCAAAGATTACCATGGAATTGAAAAATGCTCCACACTCAAGAAGAAAGGTAAGCTGGTTAAGAAGCAAAAAGAAAAATTTGGAGAAGGTTCTAAAGAAGAAGAAGAAGAGGATGAAGAGGATGAAGAGGAATAACAAGCACAAGAACCTCTAGCTCTAACCCAAGGCATGGGAGAAGACAAGGAAGAGGAGGGAATTGAAGGTGCCAAGGGAGAAGAAGTCGAGGAAGCACCTACTCCTGTCGAGCCAAAGAAAAGGAAGGCTAAAGCATAGCTAGTGGTAAAAACAAAGAAAACTATCAAACCTAGCCTAGCCAAGCCCACTACTCCTATCACTAGAGTTAGCACACGTGCTACAACTCAGAAGGCTAAGGAAAAGACAAAGCAAATAGAGAAAGGTGGCCAAGAGCAAAAAAGACAAAGAAGAAAATATGTGGCACAATTAGATTCAGATGAAAAAAGGATAGAATCATATGAAAATAACCAATTTAAAGTGGTAATTCATAATCCCCTATCTTATCTTGAAAATTTATGTGAAAATATCAAAAACAATGAAAATTTATCTAGTTTGAAACACATTGATTTTGATAAATTTGGAAAAGAAGAGAGAAATCAAGTGGAAGAGGCATTATATGCCATGATGTATAATTTTAAGAACACTCCACTATAATTTTCCAACACAATACCAAAAGGTTTATATGATATTGTTGAGAAAAAATGACATTATTGTCTAAATTTGGAAAAACAAATTAAGGAAACAACATTAGCTCAAGTGATGCGAGAACTGAGAAAAGGGACAAATTGCTAAGGCTATCAAGATATATGCAACTAGGTTTACACCTAAATATAGAGCCTTCAACATTCTTCAAAATTACATTGAAGATGTGGTCAAGAAATCAACCCAAATATGGAAACTTATCTATGGGTTGACCACTATGAAAAAAGGAGAAGTTGAGCCTTCAAAGGGTAAACAAGATGATAATGATGATGATAAACAAGATGATAAAGATGATGACAATGATGATGAAAAGCAAGATGATGATAAGAAAGATGATGGTAAAGACAATATAGTTAGGGGAGAGACAAATAAGAAAGATGATGAGAATCCAACAGCTAAGTAGTAACAAGATGAATAGAGTGTGCAGGACACACAAATGCCTAATGTCAGTCCCCCTCATGACACAAGTGTAACAATTGAGACTATAACTATTAAGGATGTTTATGATGCTTTAGCTTAGAAATTTAATCCACTTACTACAGAAGACCTAAATAATATTCTACACCAATCTACACTCCAAGCTAAACTCTATGAAAATCCAATTTTGGTCAGTGTAGAAGAATTGCAAAAGATAGTAATTGAGGTCACAAGGGAAAAGGTGAATACACAAGAACCAACTTTTGTCATCCCTTTAGTTACTAATATACAACCTTTACTTCAAACAACAATAGATACATCTACTAAGGTTGATATGAGTGTTAAAGTTGATACTATTAAGAAGAAGTAAGCTAAAGAGAAAGATATTGTACGACAATAGAAAATAGGATAGATCAATTCATCTGTACCTAAAGCACAAGAACAAGGTGTATTCAATTCATAGTGATAGATCAGGGCAAGCCTGAAGAGCATGAGTTAACACCTAAGGTGAAGGAATAAGAAGCCATCCAAGCATTGGTAACTCTACTAGCATTTGGCACTCCTTCTACATAGGTTCTTCAAAAGCCAAGCACAAAAGTCATTCCATTACAAATCTTAGTGCCTTGCCCTAGCTCATCAAAGGTTGATAAGGTAATTCACTATAGAGACATAAGCCTTGATGAATAAATTGTGATTAAAAAATTTGACTACGACACCACGACATTGGAGCAAATAGGCATTTTGCAACAGGCCTTAGAAAAGAAAAAGCATCAAGAAATGCTCAACAAAGAAAACATGCAGAAGCAATCACTCCAAGATATTAAAGACATCTTTTTAGATGCATTCTACCAAATCTTGAAGAGACCAAGCCATTGATAGAAAAATTGATAGATATAGTGGAAAAGGTCAGTAATGAAGACCTTGATACAACTGCAAAACTTTTAGAATGGTTTGAGAAGAAGTTTCAAGGAAAGGTGAACAAGAAAATATCTAGTAAAATAGCACTAACTCAAGTTGCATTGGCAACTAAAGTTGAAGAGGTGAAAAAGGTACTTGAGAATATATTCTCACTATACACAAAGCTATGTGATCCTACACTCTTCACTCAAGAGAATAGGAGTCATATTTTGAGTCTAGAGAGAAACCTCAACATATTAGGTACTAAGCTACCTCAGAACCAAGCTCAAAGTGAGAAGCATTTTAGAACATTGCTTCAGATACAAAGTCAATTAGTTGTACTGATAGTAAATGAGGCTAGCATAAGAACCAAATTGACATGTATATAGGCATCCCTTACCCCACACATGGAGATATTGCACAAGAAATTAGGTTATGCTAAGACTCTACTGAAGAAAGACCCCAATCTTTCTACTTTAGATGGCCTAGTGCACCTTGCTACCAAGCTTCCAATCCAAATCAAGTCATTGCATGTTGCATGTGACAACTAGGATGCAGCCCTCAAGATCATAATGGATGTTCATAAATCCTTTTTGGAAAAACACACTATATGTGTATAGCCCATTTGACATAAGATTCAAAAAGGGGGAGAATAAAGAAAGGAGATATAACAATAAATGGGGGAGAATAAAGAAAGGGGTAGATGGAAATAAAGGAAGAATAAAGAATGGGGTGATACATCATGACAAAGCATATCAAATGAAAGAGGATCAGATACAACGCATTGAAGTTAGAGAGGAGCATAGATTTTGGATACAAATCAAACACATTTACTCGGGAGGAGTTATCAATTTTGAGGTATATATGTTATTGTAAAATTTTGAAAGTTTTGTATATAAGCTGAGTCATGGATATGTTATGCTTGAGAGGTTAAGGATAATATTGTATATTTAAGTGTTTTTGACACTCATGTCAAAGGGGGAGATTGTTGATCTTAGATTGGTTTTGACAAGTGAGTGTCAACACACTTAAGTCATTTACTCAGTACATGTTGAGCACAACATGTAAATATTAGACCATGTCAAGTTACAATGAGTGCCAAGTCACTCATGTTTCAAGTCACTTGAGTGTCAAGCACATAGACCATGTCAAGTAATTTAGGAGTTGAGTAAATAGTGGATGCCGAATAATACAGGTGTTGAGTCATAGTATGTAGAATAGTGCATGTTGGCATCAATGACTTCATATACCAAGTGACATAGTTTTGACATATTTGTTTGTAAAGGCACAAACAACTATGTAAACCATTTCTGAGCCAACTTAAGGATAGATTACAATCTTTTGAAGATAACAAAAAATCTATATTTGGATTCCCTATGCAATTACATGCAACCAATCAAAAAATGGGAAGGTTTAAGTAGCAAAATGGATGAATCTCAACCATAGATTCATACCTAAGCCTAAGCCACCTAAGTCTTCTTAAGGAGGACGAAGCTCTAAACTCTTTATGAAATAACAAGGGGTGAATGATCAAATTGAAGGATTTGAACAAGAAAGTTTGCAGAGCATTCAAAGTGACTTAGAAGTAAAAGTGAATTGTAGAATTAGTTAGAGAAGAATAGAGGGTAGAGAGAAGGATATAGCATTGGAGACATCTAATTATGAAGGATAAAAAAAAAGACATTGTGTAGACGTGATCTATCATTAGGCAAGCAAGTGTCAATTAGAAGATCTATGCTAGGACATTTTAACAGTTAAATCTCTTAACAGAAAGGTCCTAATAGGTTGTATGAAATCATTTAATAGGGTGCTTAGTTGTAAGTTGAAGTCCTCTAACAAGGCACACTTCTAATAGGTTGTTGAAATCCTCTAACAAGGTGAGACCTAATAGTCTTTGTAAGCCTTTAATAGGGTAAACCTTTCATAGGGTAGACCATGATTCATGGTCAAATCATTGTAACCTTCATTGGATACAATTTATTATGCAATAGTGAAGATATGTGGGTGTCATCCTTACCCTAGTTTTACCTTCTCACTTGGAGGGTTTTTGGGTAAAAATATCTAGTGTTATGTGTGTGATTGATTACATGTTTACATGATTTAGATGCATATGCTTAACATGCTATTTCAGTTTACATATTGAATGCATATGATGAATGAATGATAAAAATCTTATGGGTCCAAGTTTAAACTCTTGATTCACCCCCCCTAGAAATTTACTCTCCTCACTTGTAATTCCAACATTAGGTACTAAATTAGTTTTAATAGATCGAGTCAGAGATAATCTCTTAATAGAGTGGTCTTAATAGATCTTTGTAAATATCCTAATAGTGTCCTTATTTTTTTGTAAGTGTAAAACCCTCTAACAAGGTAAGACCTAATAGTTTCAATAGTTTTGAACAAGTCAGAGCCCTCACAAGGTACATCATTAGATATGGTCAAACATTGTAGCCCTAAAATGTTAACTTTATTTTTGTAGTAGTGAAGATTTGTAGGTGTCATTTCCACCCCAATTTTACCTTCACCTAGAGAGTTTCTGGGTAACCAAATCTTTGTGTTGTGTGTTTACATTTCATGCATGTGATTGATAGATTAGATCTATATGTTATTACAAATTGATTTTAAAATTCATGCATGTGTTGAACATGAGATGATAAATGTGGTGAATGCAAGAAAGTATTGTTAAAAGGTTTAAGTGTTACAAATCCTAATTCACACCCCCCCACCCCCTCTTAGTATCTTACTTTTCCAAGTAAGACTTCCAACAACTGGTATTTGAGCCAAGTTCTCTTGGAGAAGTTTAACAAATTGGAGTTAAGATCTTAGAGATGGAGGCTTATAATTTGGAAAAATTTATTGACAATAAGGTTATTGACATCCATCTCATACTACAACAACTTGAAATAATAGGACAAGAAATGAAGAAAACCCTGAAAAGTAGGAAAGAGTTGTCCATTCAACAAAATGAGTTTAATTATGAAGAATTTGAAACTCAAGGACTATTTTGAACTGGAAATTTAAGTGAGAAAGATACAATAGATTTAGATCTATTAGAAAAGAATAGAATCTTGAATGAAGAAGTTAGAGGAATAAAAAGGGAACATGAGATTCAGTCAGTAAGGCTATGTAAAGTGACCGAGCAAAAGAAGAAAGCTGAGGAAGACAAGGTTTTCACTAAAGAAGACAAAAGGCTAATGACAATGAGACTATAAGAAAGGTCATTTGATGTGTAGGAGCTCACAAACACTCAACTAGACATGATGAATCAACTAATGTTTGCAAATAAGGAGTTGAACAAAAAGGATGTGGAAATAACATATCTATGATCAATAGAAGGATCTAGTGAAGAATGAACTGAAAACTAAGAAAGAACTTGTAGAAAGATTCAACAAGCCTAATGAAGTAATCCAATACCTTGAAGAACTAATGAGGTCATCTAGAAGCACTTTTGGATCAGGACATTCATCTACCAAGAAAGGAGAATCATCCAAGAATGGAGAACTAAGGAATGCAAAATCTAAAGGAAAACCAACATGTTATCATTGTGAAAAACTTGGTCATACTACAAGCATCTATAGAAGAAAAAATGTTATGCAAAACCCTAAACAT
Organism: Cupressus sempervirens; assembly: GCA_028749045.1. NCBI lineage: Eukaryota > Viridiplantae > Streptophyta > Pinopsida > Cupressales > Cupressaceae > Cupressus > Cupressus sempervirens. The sequence continues at coordinate 377,990,907 of CM053788.1, read as the reverse complement.
AAGTTTATTGGTTACTATTTTTACTGCAAGAAACAAGGACATTAGATACATGAGTGTAGATCAAGAATAAAGAATGCATCCACTACACCTAGATTTGAAGGCTATTGTTATAATTTTCAAAAGTATGGACATAGGTAATATTAATATAGATCACATACAAAAACCTATTGTAATAACCAAAGGTAGAACCATACACCTAACGATGTATGTTCCAAATGATACAAGTTTGGACATTTAAACAAAAAGTGCAGGAATCAAGTACCGATAACAAACCATACCAAGGGTACAAGGAAAGTGTACATTGATCAAACAAAGATGGATATGAAACAAACATGGAAGAAGAAGGCATTATATGGAAACAATGGATTGGAGATCACCCAATCCAATGGAGGAGGTGATCATATCATCTCAAACTAATCAAGAAAGGTATGTAAGGAATTGCATATTTTAATGATATATCATACATCAATTCCTAACATTAAATGTGGTAAAGTTCATGTTTGTATAAGTAAAGATGCATAAGAATAGATCCATGAAAGGGCTAGTAAAAAATAAATTATTTATATAGATAGTCTCAGACATCAATAAAAAAATTCTATATTGATCAAGCATTTCTATATGGATCGAGTACTTCAAACATTAAACTAGTGTATAGGCCAAGTTAAATGGAAGAGATTGAGCTGTATAGTGGAGACCTAGTTTAAAAGGCCTAATATCAACTAAGACAATTGGCTTCCACCTACCTATGTACACAACATTAATGGAGACCCTAAATTGAGCAAAATAAAGTATATATAAAGATTTGAAGACATTATTTCATACCTTGCATACAGATTATGAGAGCACATAGTGATTTGAGAGATTTAGAAAAGAGATCATAAGGCAATTAAGAGCTAATCTTAAATAGAAGCTTGATCAAGTGAAAATTTGAGTGGTGTCAGGTTATTCAAAGAGAAGAAGTTTCAAACACTAACTAAGAGATATGGAAGATTCACCATTCACAGGAAAGAGTGAAAGAGTAGAGGTTAGTAACATTCAATTGGTGAGGAGTGGTGCTTGTCCTCCACCTAAATTTTGTGCTATTCCTGAGATTACAATGAAAGGTGACTCAATTAGTACATTATCATTGATACCACCTAAATTAATCATGATACATGATGTGTGAAGTTGCTACATGTGCAAGATTGGAGAAGTTGGTGATTACAAGATTTGAGAGGTGTATGAGAAATTGTGTGACAAATGAGTTTTGAAGGATGAATTTAAAATTGTTAAAAGGAAATGGTTAAATTGTGCCCTAGAGTTTCCAAGGAATTTTAAGATCAAATGGATTGAGGTTGTACTAATTAGGATCTACGATAAGAAATTTTGGATACATAATGGACTAGTTGAGATAACTAAGAAAATGATTCATAGGGTTACTGGTTATCCCACTCTAGATGAGAAGAAGACTATGTGATGTCTAAGTCATGAGGAAGTTGAAGCTAATACAAGAGCTGAGTGGAATGGACAAGGGTTGTCCATCTCAAACATTTCTAATCCATTGATTTAATTTGTAGTGAGAGTAATTTCTCACAAATTCTACCACTCTAGCAAACTAAACAGTGTACCATATATGGCACTCAACCATGTGTGGAAGATTGTTATGAAAGATCATGAATATGATCTTACCAAGTTACAAAAAGAAAACCTAATATCCATCAAGAAGGAAAAGAATTCTACATGTAAGTTTGGATCACTTTTCATGTGATTGTTTTATGTTCAAAAGTATTTCCTGGTATTGGCAATATTGTTTGGGAACAAGGAAAATCGGTGATAAATCAAATCAATGAATGCGTAACTCAATTAGGAGAGAGTATTAAAAATTTCATGGACACATATTTTGAGGAATTTAAATAGAAAATTAATATTATGATGAGGATGCCATAAGAATTGGTAATGAAACGTTACAGTGATGTATGCTTTTAGTGGAGATACATAACACATTTGTACAAGTAGTAAAGCTAAGGAAGGCATGGCTACAAGCATTTGATTATGAGATTGACAACAATATTGTTAGTCCAAACATTATTGCATTATTGAAAGAAGAAATAGAAGTTGAAGTTGAACCTTGTGAAAAATATGAAGAAGCTAAGGCAAGGATTATTGTTGACATCAAAATAGCTTCTAAGGAGAAGAAAAGAAAGAGACTGATTGAAGACTTAGAAACAAAACTAGGCACTAAAGGAAAAGGTAAGGAAACTTTTTAGCTCACACAAGGTCTTGGAGAAGATGAAGAAAAAGATAGTAGTGATGAGGAAGAGGAAGGAGAAGAAGGAGATCAGGGTAAAGTCCTAGTTGATGTTGCTCCACCCACCAAGAATGCTAAATATGTCAAGCCTAGAGGAAAGGAGATAAAAATAAGATAGTGATGGCACCCCTCTCTTCTCAATCACTAACCAAATGAAGGACTAGGGAAATAGTAGCAAGAGTCAAGCCATATAGAAATAAATGAGTAGTGAAAAACACTAAACCAAGCAACTCTAGTGCACATAAGAAGAAATCACAAGCCCCTATGAGCCAGCCAAAGAGGAGAAGACTGGTAAAGATTAAGAAGTTGAAGAAGATGGTGCAGAGAGGATCAAATCAAATGAGCCAGTTATAATAACTAGAAGAGAAAAGAATATTGATAAGGTATGTGCCAACCTAAGAAGATTTATAGGCTTATCCAGCATTAGATTTTTGAAATATGACACATTAGATAATGTTGATAGAACAAAAGTTGAGGAGGCCATGATAGATATGATGGTCTAGCATCTTAAAATAGAAACACTTCCATATTAAGAGTTTTTAGCCCTTTGAGTAAGTAGTTTGGGGTCATGTCAAGCACCTTAAATGGGTCTTTGCATGGATATGGTTGTTTTCCCCCTGTTATGCTTCTCTCTATATTTCCAGCCTATTTCTAACAACTTGCTTTTTGGAATTGAGAACTTTGACTTCTAGGTCAAGGTCAACCTCGACCTTGACCTAGGTCAAGGATGACCTTAACCCTAACCTAGATCAGGGTCAGCCTCATCCCTGACCCCAGGTTCATTTTTCAATTTCTAGAAGTTTTGGGATCTCGAGCTTTGAAATGTTTCTTTTCCCACTCTCAAGTCGGCTATTTTGGGTTTCAGAATGGTAGACTCTTAAATTACATTTAATCTAAATCCATTCCTAGTGGTTAAGGTTAAATGGGATTTAATGCTCCCATGTCAGCCTTCTCTAGGATTTAGTACCTTGGATCTCTATATATGGAAGCCTTCTTCCCTCATTTGGACATCCACTTTCAATGAACTAGGAGCTACCCTTTATGACATGCATTCATTATTCTATGAAGTGAAGATCTACTAGCATTCAAGCATTCAAGTGTTCAAGCATCCAATTCATCAAGGAGGTCCATTGTTAGCTATTGAAGGATTCAATCTCTATGGAGCCCTCTTGTTGAAGATTTCTCCATTCACATTCATTCAATTCTTCTTCTATGCAAAGATACATTCAAGATTGGTGTTGAAGATCTAATGTCATTGATTTGAGACATCATACATACATTTCTACATTTATTTGGAGCATCTATACTTATGTATTCAAGGATTTGAATCCTCCGCAAGGATTTTAATATAAGCAAGGTGAATAGTTCCATTTACTTTGTGTATGCATATTGCAATTTCAATTACATTTCAAGGTTGATTCCAAACTAGGGTTTGACCAAGGAAAGCCCCCCATACAAACAAAAATAAGCAATTTTCTTGTAGATACAGGTGTGGAACAATGAATTAGAGAGCAGATTTGGATACCCTTTTCGTCAAACTCATAGGAGCCATGAACAAAAATTTTGTCAGAGCAGTGTAGATCAAGGTCAAATTTTCAAGGTACAATTGTGCCATAGGGTAAGATTGTGCCCTGGTATCAGGGTCAAGGTAGACCTCCCTTCAAAAGGACATAAGATTTTTGGGTTTTCTCCATCTTGACATTTCTAGTGTAGAATGGGATGCAAATTTTCCAGAAACTGTACACATGCATCAAAAAATAGCACTTTCCATATTCAAGATTAGTATTTGTCTTTTATCTATTTCAAGATCTACGCACATACTCCTCAAAATAGAAAGACCATAGAACATCTTTTCTCCCTATTCTCCATTACATGATACATTTTTGCATTGATCTCTTTCTTGTGCTTAATCAATTTGGATCATTCCTTTTGGAAATTAGGGTTAAGAAAGGAAACCTATTTTCTTTCTATTCAGATGGAAAGTAACAAACTGGCTCCTAATGAAGTAGAGAAGAATATTCCTATTGATTTGTATAATAGATTAAATAAAATGTGGGAACAAGCATCATTGGTAGAGAAAGATATTAGAAGACACATTAGCCAAAGTTATGACTAATCTATCAAAGGAGCAAAAGGCAACATTTTTGGACAAGTATAGGAAACAATTTGTTCCTAAATTCAAAAAAAAATTATGATTCTACAAAATAATATTTAATTTTTAGTTTATAATAATGAGTTACTATGGAAAAGAATTTTTTGTCTCATAACTAAAGAAGTTACATAAGAAAAAGACATTGAGACAATAACCATTTAGGACAATCAGAGTGATGAAATGAGTTCAGGTGTGTTGAGTCCACAAATCATCATTTACCAATTCATGCTAACACCCCTGACACTCTTGTTGCTGGGTAAGAGAAGCCCTCAAATGAAGAAAAGGAGGAGAAAGAGGTAGAGGAAACAAACAAAGACACAAGTGTAGACATTTCTACCAAAGGTCAAGAAGGACCAAATGTGTCAAAACCTCTGATTGAGGAAAATAAAAAGGAAAATAAAACATTGTTGAGTGTTATTATTGTTATTTATATTATTGGTATACAAGCCACATAGAGTGATGATACCCCCTCAACATCTCCTAAAGCAGTGTTGAGCAACAACACTCCTTCATCTTGCAAGGAGAAAGTAATTAATTTTACTCTCTAGGTACTAAAGTTAGTGTAGACAAAGTTATTGAGATGCCACAATTAGATTTGGAAAATCTCACTCTTAAAAAAATAATTTTGTTTCAAGAAATTTTGGTGAAGAAGAAGAAGCAAGAAGACATGAGAAGAGAACATCAATAGAGGCAAGTATTACATCATGTTAAAGATATTTTTGTAGAATAATTTGATATACATAATATTGATGGGAAAACCCCAACTATTTCCTAGCTTCTAGCTATTGTTGAACAAATAAATGTTGGAGATATAGAAGCAAATGAGAGGTTGATGGCTTGGTTAGCAAAAAAAATCAAGAATAAGGTTGTGGAAAAAGTCTCAACAACCATTGCCGAGCAAAAAGTTCAATTGCAAGAATGTGTAAAGAATACAGAGAAACTTATAAAGAAAGTACAAAATTTGTACAAAATTTTGTGTGATGTGCCTAGATTCACCTATGATCTTTAGAAAAACACCCAACATATTCAAGCTAATATGCATAGAAAAAGTAACATTATTTCACATTCAGCTGAATCCAACTCTCAACATTACAATAAGTTATTGTGTGCTTAAGGAAAATTGGTTGAGATTTATACAACTGATAGAAGCATGAGGTCAAAATTGATCTCTATCCAATCCATGTTGATACCTCATTTGGAGGTTATGCAGCACGAGTTGAAATCAACATGAGATCTTATTTATTAAGATCATAATCTTTCTATTGCTGAAAGTTTGATTGATTTGGAAGCTAGATTGGAATTGTAGAATCACATTTTAGAATCAACAAGAATCACTTGGGATCATGCACTTTCTATGATCAAACAAGTTCACAAAACCTTTATTGAAAAATATGGTTTGATTCCACCCATTCAACCCCAGTAGAAGACATAAGTGACAAAAACAAGGGGAAATGTAATGATGATTACATATTTTGAATGGAGGTAATATAAGAAGTAAGGATAGAAGGGAATACATATTTGGTTTGATCAAAAGGGAACATTAGATTAGAAGAGTCAGATTCAACAATCAAAGTTTAGAAGGAAAACAAGGTATGACATTGAAACATCAAACTAGTTAGAATCTTGTATATAGTGTTCATTTTTTTTTATTTAGCATAAGTAAAAGTTTTGTAGTTCTATATGAACTAAGTCATAGGCTTAGGGGGAGTGCTCATATTACCATTGTAATGATGTAATAATGACAAAGTTTCTTTTCCACTAATGTCAAAGAAGGAGATTGTTGGTATCTCTAACCATTGTTGTCTATTAGTGTCAAACACTTAGTCATATACTAGTCAAAGTTAGAAGGTCATCATTGTGATCGAGCTACTCTATATAGGTCAAGTCATTGATTAGACTTGTAGATAAATATGTACATATCGAGCTATATAGGAGCTAAGAAAGTCTTTGGTTGTCGAGTATGTAAGTCAAGTCTAATGTTTACTAAGTAGTTTAAGACATTAAAGTTGAGTTACACTGAATGTTTTGAGTATATTGGAGACTGAGTGTCAGTAGCATGTACAAAGAATAGCAAGTACCAGAGATCATTAGTGTTGAGTAATGCAAAATTGAAATTCAAGTCAAGGATGATACAAACTTTGAGGTAGACCATTTGTTTTGATGTGGAGCCTAATTAGACTTAGAGGTTTATTTCTCATGATTTCCCTCCAAATTATTTCTATGGGGGTTTGGGGGTAGTGCCCTCGAGATGGGGTCAAGGGACAACGCCCCTATAGGGTCCTAGGGCAACACCCCATGTACACTCCCTGTCACAATACAAGGTAAGGTCAAGGGGCAAAGCCCCTGTAGGGGTTTTTGGGGGTAGTGCCCTTAAAGCCAAAATGCCCTTATATTGTAAAAGATGTCTGCTACTATTTTTCTATTATTCTATCCCTAATTTTGTAAGCGACAAAAAGCTTGTATAAAAAGGCTTAGGATTAGGGACTTCATTATGAATGGTGATATTGTATCTTCTTGTGATGGTATTAAGATATAAGGGATTACAAATTGTAATCAAGTTGTAATCACTGGATAATAATAACATTAGACATATTGTTGGTGGACATAGCCCAGGGATTGGATGAACCACATTAAATCTTGGTGTCTTGTGTTCTCTTTTATGTGATCTACTATTTTCTAGTATTGGTTATATTTGCATGTAATTGTTATTTCTGAGTTTAATTCTAACATGTGGTATCAGAGCCAGACTATCATTTTTTTTTTAGCCAAACCATCATCATTTTTATTTTTTAGTGATCATCTATAGGAAGGTCTCACGGTCATTTTTTTAGCCAAACCATCGTCACTTTTTTTTAATGATCCTCTACAGGAAGGTCTCACGCTTAAGTGGGAGTGATGGTAGATGAGGGTAAGTTGAGGGTTAACAAGTTTAATGGGCAGAACTTTTAGTTATGGAAAATGAAAATGGAGGACTATCTTTATCAGAAGGATTTATGTAAGCCATTGGAAGGAAAAACCAAGAATTAGGGATCTATGAAAAATGACAACTAGGATCTTTTGGATAGAAAGGCATTTGGAATCATTTGATTATGCTTGGCACCATTGGTGGCATTTAATATTACAAAAGTGAAGATGACAAAAGAGTTGATGCAAACCCTAGCAAAACTATATGAAAAGTCCTCCAATTAAAATAAGGTATTTCTCATGAAGCATTTATTTTATATGAAAATTATAGAACATGGATCTGTTAAAAATCATTTAAATAATTTTAATACTATTACTAGTCAGTTATCTTCTGTGGGTATCAGTTTTGATGAAAAAATTAGGGTTCTCTTGATTTTGTGTTCTTTGCCTAAAAGCTGAAATGGCTTGGTAATGGCTGTGAGTAATTTTGTTTCTAGATTTAGTACCTTAAAATATGATGATGTGATCGGTGTTATTTTGAGTGAGGAAACTTGTAGGAAAACCTTAGGTGGATCTACATCAGGAAGTGCTTTGAACACACAAAGTAGAGGCGGAATGACTAAGATAGGAAATAATTCTAGAAATCATGGGAAATCAAGAGGAAAGTCAAAGGGGAAGAGGTCTCAACCCAAAGGACCAAGAGATTGCTGGTACTGTGGAAAATTAGGGCATAAGAAGAAATATTGTTGGACTCAAAAGAACAATGGAGATAAACTAGAAGGGAACAAGGAGGAAAATGTGGTAAGTAACAAATTTGAAGAGGATGCTTTGCTTCTGTCTTTAGAAAGTGTTGATGATTCATGGGTTTTAGATTCTGGTGCTTCATTTCATGCTACACCTCATAGAGGTTATTTCATTGATTATGTCCAAGGGGATTTTGGGCTTGTGTACTTGGAGGATAATGAACCTTGTCAAATTGTTGGAAATGGAAAAGTTAAGAATAAGTTGTAGAATTAGAATCATTGGCTACTACATGAGGTAAGACATGTTCCAAGACTTAGTAGGAATTTAATTTCAGTAGAGGAACTTGGTGATGAGGGTTGTGTAGTTACTTTTAATGATAATAATTGGAAGGTTTCAAAAGGTTCCCTTGTAGTAGAAAAAGATGTGAAAGTAGTATAGGTCATATTGTTCCTTGTACTTTGATTGTTTTAGCAAAAAATAAATGTTCAGGAATAGTTGTTGTAGTTGGCAAGAAAAATGAATAGCTATTATAGATTTTGACAAAGCGTTGTGACGCAATAGACTTGGGAAATTGAGTGGGAAAGGAATGAAAGTACTTCATTCAAAGAAAGTTTTACCAGGTCTGAAATGTGTTAATATAGATTTTTGTGAAAGTTGTGTGTATGGAAAACAAAAGAGAGTGAGTTTTTTGAAGACTAGGAAGGAAAATAAAAGTGAGAAATTAGAGCTTGTGCATACAGATGTATGGGGACCAACTCGAGTATCTTCCCTTGGTGGATCTCATTATTATGTTACATTTATTGATGATGCAACTAGAAAAATATGGGTTTATTTCCTTAGATAGAAATAAGAGTTACATGCAACTATAACCAATACTAGAAAATAGTAGATCACATAAAAGAGAATAGAAGACACCAAGATTTAACATGGTTCATCCAATCCCTGGGCTAAGTCCACCACCAATAAGTCGAATATTATTAGTATCTACTAATTACAACCTGATTACAATTTGTAATCCCTTACAACTTAATACCATCACAAGAAGCTACAATATCACCATTCATAATGAAATCCCCAACCTTAAGCCTTTTTATACAAGATTTTTGCCACTTATAAAATTAGGGCTAGAATAATAGAAAAATAGTAGCTGGTGCCTTTTACTATATAAGGACATTTTTGGATTTAGGGGCGCTACCCCCCAAAACCCTCGTAGGGTCATTGCCCCTCGACCCCACCCTATACTGTGATAGGGAGCACACCTAGTGCACTACCCTAGGACCCTGTAGGGGTGCTGCCCCTTGACCCTGTCTTGGGGGTGTTGCCCAAAAACCCCTATAGAAATAATCTAGAGGGAAATCATGCCAAATAAACCTCTAAGTCTAATTAGGCTCCACATCACAACAATCTCCCACTTGGAGACTTATTAGACTCCACAATAATACAATTTTAGGATTTTTAAAATTCCAAAGCCTATAATCAAATTCATTAATGCCATATCCAACAAATATACTTTTCTTTGACTTAGATTCTAGCTTGGTTCTATTTTTCAGAATCTATATGAGAAAATACTTCACAACCAAAGGTTCTAAAAAAAGAATAACTCACCTTTTTACTAGTCCATGCTTCCCTGGAATACCACAACCCAAAGGAGTAGAGGGACCTCTATTAATCAAATATACAATAATATTAATAGCCCCCACCCACATGTTTAAAGAAAACCCTGCATGCAACCTCACGCTTCTTGCATGCTCCATTATAGCCCTATTCATGTGTTCAGCCACTCCATTTTCTTGTGGAGTCCTTGGAACAATTTTCTGTCTACAAATACCATTAGCAAAGCAATAATCTTCAAATTCATGACTGCAATAATCACCACCATTATCAAATCTAAGACATTTTAATTTCTTTCCAATCTCATTTTTAACCAAGCATTTCCATTTCTTAAAAGTTTGAAATACATCAGATTTTTGTCTGAGGTTAATCCCAACACCATTTTAGGCTGACATTATTAAGATATTTAATACTTGTAGAGGTTTTTATAGAAGTTATTATGCATGTTATGATATGGATCACAGATCCCTTTATGTTGTGATTAACCAATCAGATGAAGAGGCAAAATAAGGAAGCATCTAGAAAACTCTTTATGAAATCTTTAAATAGAGAAGATCTAAACCTAGTTTAGGTATGGTGATGAGAAGAAGTGAATAAGCTATTTGTGGGATTCAAGTATGAATGTGCAAACATTTGCAAAGAATGTAGAAGAGTTATGTTATTTTTAGAATAAAGAAAGTGACCTTGTTAAAGCAATAAAGGAAGGGCAGTAAAGCTATATCAGATCAAAGATCAGATTAGATTGAAGAGAGGAGATCCAAAACCAGCTTATTAGAGAAGACTGAGGATCAAGTACTGAATCAATTTTAATAGATTGAGTCAGGGATAATGTAATGCCCACCCATAGTTGATTTTATAATCTAATTGTCAAAACTCTTTTAGGACTATTTCATGCCTATGTTATTTTTAGGATATTTGATTTACATTTATATTGTATTATTTCATGACTTGGATTACATGTGTATTCATAAAGATGCATTATTATATCTAAGCATTTGATAAGTTGACTCGTGATTTATTATGATGCTTACCCCATACTTGCATGTGTGTAGTGTGCATGTCTATTTTACCTTTCTTTCTTACATGTCTAATGTGGTTAAGGGAGGCAGTCATAGTCACTTGCTAGTTGAAATCTACACGATGTACCACTCCCTATCATTTCTTGGTTAGTTTATATGTATGTATGTATGTATGTATGTATGTATGTATGTATGTATGTATGTATATATATATATATATGTATGTATATATATATGTATATATGTACATATATGTATATATATGTACATGTATATATATACATATATATATGTATATATATATGTATATATATACATATATGTACATATATACACATATATATACATATATATACATACATATATATACATGTATATGTATATATATATGTATATATAGATATATATGTATATAGATATATATGTATATATATGTATATACATATGTATGTATATACATACATATGTATATATATGTATATACATATGTATGTATATACATACATATGTATATACATATATATACATATATATCTATATACATATATATCTATATATACATATATATATACATATATATATACATACATATATATGCATATATATGTATATACATATACATATATATATACATATATATGCACATACATATATGTATATATATGTATATGTATATATATATATATATATATGTATATATATATATATATACATATATGTATATATGTATACATATATGTATATATGTATACATATATGTATATATGTATACATATATGTATACATATATATATATGTATATATATATATGTGTGTGTGTGTGTGTGTATATATGTATATATGTATATATATGTTATTTACTAGATGTTATTTAAATTAAAAGTGAAAAAAATATTAAAATAGGATGATCTTCCATTTTTGGAATTATTGGGATTAAATGAATTTTTAGTTAAATTAATAGATTTAATTTAAAAGTCCTATTTTTAGAAAACTAAGTTAATTAGATTTGAAAATTAGATATTAAATATTAAGTTCTAATTATGTTGTAGCATTACTATTTAATTAAATAATAAATGAATGTCTTTTTATGACATTTCTTTAAAAAGAAAAGTGGAGAAATAAATAAAATAATAATAAAAGGATATTTTTAATTTAAAAATAAGTGATTGTGCATGAAAGCAATGATTAAATAAAATAATTACAATTTTAGAGCTTGTGTCGAGAAAAACCCTAAAAGGAATTAGAATTCTATATTAAAGGGTTTTTAGGTCATTATTGTACACAAATGTTTTGGGGAGAAAATTTTGGATTTGGAACAAAAGACTATTTGGAAGCTTTGAGGTTTTGGATTTGCAAGGGTATTACCAGATTGTCTAGTTGTTAGCAACAGATCAAGGTAGGGTTTGAAAACCCGTTGTGGAATTTCATTTGGAAAGATCTAAATTTTTCATGTCTGCTTGTGTGCTTGCAATTCGACTGTTTGATTTATTGTATTAGTCAAATTTGAGATTGATTTTGTTTTGAAACCCTTTTTATTAGAAAAATTTGACAGTAGCAAATTAGAGAAAGATAATTATTAAACAAGTTAGGGTTTGAATTAAGAAAACATGGATTAAAAAACATATAAATATAGAGGTTTGATTATTTCATAACAAAATTTGTTGTTTTTATTTACTTATTCATTAAATAAATAGATAAATCTAGAAGTGAATAAATAAATTAGGAAATTATTTTAAAATAAACATATTTCATTTGACAATGAATTATAGAAAAGAAATCAATAGATTATTTACATGTATAAATATAAATTTATTTTTGTAAATAAATCATATATGTGTGTGTGTGTGTGTGTGTGTGTGTGTGTGTGTGTGTGTGTTACTTTTAATTACAAGATTGTGTGTGAAGATTATAAAAGAGTATCATAGAAAATTTATATGTATTCTAAACTAGACAAATAGATTTAATTAAAGATTAGTAATATTAAAAAATATAGATAAATTCTAAGATGTCTTATTTTGACCTTTCTTTCATTCTTATTAATGTTTATTGGCCCTCCTCAATGCAAGATAAACTAAAACTTTGGAATAGTATCACTCAGTTGATTCAAACCCAAGATTCTCAGCATGTTATTCTTAAGGGAGATTTTAATGCAATTTTGAGTCAATCAGAGAAAGCTGGAGGGATCTGCCCACCAATTAAACCATTCATGACTTTTCTCATTTTGTGGAAAGCAATAATTTAATGGATATTCATCCTACTCAAGGATCATTTACCTAGACAAATAGGAGAGCTGGGTTTGCACAAATTGTTGTTTGCTTGGATAAGTTTCTCCTTTCTCAAGAATGGAAACTACACAACTTCAATCTTCAGTCAAAATTTTTGTCTTTGCCGAGCTCAGATCACTTTCCAACCTCTATTTCTCTTACTCAAGATTCTAATGGGGTCAACAATCAAGAAAAATCTTCCTTCAAATTTGAAAGGATGTGGCTTCACCATCCTCACTTCCTTCAATTGATCAAATAGTGGTGGGTTAGTGCACCCTTTGTTTATGGTTCCAAGATGGATCAAGTTTCCAACAAACTGAAGCATATCAAGGTACTTGTTAAGAATTGGAATCATCATGTTTTTAAGAATTTCTTTCAACAAAAAGAGGTTTTTAAAGCATAGCTAAATGATATATACAACAATATCATTCAAAATGACATGAATAACAATACGTGGTATATCATAAGTAGAAGAGCCTTCAAACTAAATGGGATGAATTGTGTAATAGGGAAGAAGAATATTGGAGACAAAATTCAACAAGGCGATAAGAATACTAAATGCTTTCATGCCTCAACTAAACAAAAGAGTGCTGCTAAAACAATCTTTCAAATTCAATATGTTACTTTAGGAATTACTTTAACTAATGCACAACATATTAGGGATGCAGGTGTTAACTTCTTCAAAAATCTTCTTGCTCCTGCAGAATATCCAATACCTTTGGATTCTCAAGTGAATGAACTTCTTGAGGCTATTCCTATAATGGCGTCTCCTTCAAAGAATTCTATGCCTATGGCTCCCTTTTCCATTCAAGAGATTCCTAAGGTTGTATTCTCATTCCTGTTGGATAAAGCCCTGGGTCCTGATGGGTTTACTGCTCTCTTCTACCAAAGTTGTTGGGACATCGTTGGTTGGGACTTGTTTGCTGCTATTGAGGAATCTAGGAAAAAAAGATCTATGTTGAAATACTTGAATACCACCAATATTGCATTGATTCCAAAATCTATGGACCCTAAAACTTTTCTGAATTTTTGACCCATCTCTTTATGCAATTTGACATATAATATTGTCAGCAAAGCCATCTACTTGTGATTGCAACTTCTGCTTCCAAGCATTATCTCTCCTTAGCAAGGCAATTTTTTTTTGAGTAGGGAAACTATGGAGGGTGCTTTGGTTTCTCTTGAAGTCCTTCATTCCACTAATTCTTCATAATCTCCAAATTTTGTGATCAAACTTGATATGATGAAAGCATATCACAAAGTTTGTTGGAATTTCCTCTTTCAAGTCCTTCAAAAAATGGGTTTTTCAAAAATCTAGTGTAAATGGATTAAAGCATGTATAACTGCAGCCTCATTCTTAGTTATCATTAGTGGGAAAGCTTCTGGTTTCTTCTCTTCTACACAAGGCATTAGACAAGGTGGTCCATTATCACCACCATTATTCATCATTATGGTTGAAGCTTTCAGTAGGACCATTAAGCTTCATAACTCACGTGGCAAATGGAAGGTGTGCACATACATGGTACTTCTTTTTTAGTTACCCATTCATTATTTTTAGATGCTACACTTCTATTTGGTAGTTCTCATGTTTCCGAGGTTAGGCAGATTAAGCACATTTTGTAGTTATACTTTGATGTCTTTGGGCAGAAAATTAACCCTCAAAAATAAAAATAAAATTCTCTTCAATATGAACAAAATTATTTCTGACAAAATTGGACTTCTATCATTGATAGAAATAAAAGAAGAGTTACTACATGGAAAGCTAGATGGCTTTCTTTATTAGGCATAATTCTTCTCATTAAATCAGTACTTGCAGCTACTTTGAATTACTATCTTGTTGTCCTTAAGGTTCCAACCTCAGTCATTTTACAAATTCAAAGACTAGTTAGAGGCTTCCTTTGGACGAGTAATATGTCAAATGATAAGAAAAATCCTCTTATTTCTCTTCAAGACATGACACATACTCCTATTGTTGGGGGTGCAGATGTTCATGATTTATCAAATTGGAATGTTGCATTTGGTGGTAAATTAGCTTGGCAAATGTATACCAAGTCTCGCACTACTTGGTGCCAAATAATGCAACAAAAGTATTTGGATAATAATGATCCATCAAGAATATTCTCAATGTTTTATCCTCCAAAGAGATCTATGGTTTGGGATTTTTTGGTCTCCGCAGGAGACATTGTTCTTAAGTATATTACTTGGGAAGTGAATAGCAGAAACAAAGTTAACTTTTGGAGAGACTCTTGGAATGTTCAACCTCCCTTGATCACTTTTACCAATACAATAGATCTTAGTTTAATTTCAAAATCTATCTGGGGAACACAAGTTCACTATATTTCAGTAGTCTGCCTCTTTTCTAGGAAAATATTTTGGAAGGATCCAGACCTTCTTCCTCTTCCTAATCAAGATTGAGAGTATTTTCGTACCATTTTAGATCAGAAACATGTCTTCTTATCAAACTATGAAGAGAAATTGTTGTGGGCACCTACCAAGGATGGTAACTATTTTATTAAAGAGAGATATAAGCTTATTCAAAGGATTGTCTTTGAAAAGAGTCCTTCTAGAGCATATTTATTTTGTTGGAACAATGCAGTTCTTTTGAAAGTTGGCTATTTTTCATGGCTTGCTATCAAGCATAGGATTCTTACAAGTGACAGACTTGTAAGACTAAATTTTGCTTTAGCTTTCAAATGTGTGTTATGTAATGAAGAATTTGAAACAAGTGATCACCTTTTTGTGAGATGTTCATTTGCATACCAATGTTGGACCTTTGTTCTACACAAATTAAACTTCTTTATCCCTCTTCAAAATAGCATGTGGGATATCTTCTAAGCATGGCCAATCATCCATCCTTGGGCCTTGTTTGTAGGGTTATGGAAGTGCTCCCCGACATTAGTCATATGGGCTATTTGGTGGAAAAGAAATAAGTGGATATTGAGAAAAGATTTTTCTACTATTGATAAGGTTCTTGAAGGTATTGAAAAGTCAATTGTGGAAGTAACAAATGAAAACCTTAGCAAATGCAAGTTTAATCTTATCATTACTCATTAGGACACCAACATTCTACATGAATGGAAAACACTTTTTATTCCCATGGGTGGGGGATCAATCAGTAAATCACAACCTAAAGCAGACCATTCTGATGTAAACTAGTATCCTTCCAATTCAGGGTATGTGAAGATCAATTTTGATGGTGCTTCTAGAGGATATCTAGGTAAATCAGGGTTAGGAGCATGTATTCATGACTGTAATGGGAAAATGTTAGCATTTAAAACTACCCCCTTACTGGTGGGTACCAACAATCTTGCAAAAGCTCAAGCCTTGTTTGTTGGTCAATTTCTTGCCAAAAAAGGTAATTTTCAATGTTTGCACATTGAAGGTGACTCCTAGGTAATCATTAATGTTTGCATTAAAAGGAAAACATTCTCCTAGAACTTAAGTACATTCTCTTTTAGATATGGAATTTGTTAGATTAGTATCAAGATATATGTATTTTGCATACTCTATGAGAGGGAACTCAAGTTGTTGATTTCCTTTCAAATCTAGGTTGTGATGGCATCATGATATCTTCTTTTCAATCATCATTATTTCTTGATCAATACAAAGAGTTGCAATTATTGATTACCTTAGATATTGTTAAATGCCAGTCTTGATCATGTTTTATCAAGCTCATGTGTCATGATGACTGTGATTCTCTCATAATCAAGATTTTCAAACATAACTGTCAAGTTCTTGTCATGAAATCACCATAATCCTACCTTATGTACCTTGGATGGACATGTGGTTTACTTCAGTGGGCTTGTGGTCACTTCATCATCTGATGTTGTTTCATGTCACAAGGATATATGTCCTTCATATCCCTTGAGCATGTTGGTTTCTGATGGAATTTAATTCACACAAGAGTTGCAATTTTCCTTGGTAACAAACCTTATTTATTTCTATCAAGCCTTTAGTATCAACATTCTTTCATTATTGGTGGCTTGGAATTTTTCTTTAACATGGACGCTTGTATCAAGTGTGACTCTTGGTCTTAGTTTCATAGATCCATTCTACCTAAAAACTATCAGATTTGGCTCCAACCAAATGTGGACATAAGTGTTCTCCCTTTTCTCATTGCCAATTTTGATATGGATGCCATGTTTTCTGTTCATTCACCTTCTATTTGGTAGGCGATCAAACATGTTATTGGGGATGATATTCTCTCCCCTTCCTCCAGGCATTTCCTATTTCCATCCAACATGGTGTCGATATTTTTGTCAAATGCAATTGATTTATTATAGTCTATCCCTCTTCTAGAGAACCTTGCTACTAAAGTAGTTCTTTCTAATTTTTGGGGAGATCATAAATTAAGGTTGCAATGCAACATTATGAATTGTGGACGGGTAATGCTCTAGTGGGTGGTCTATTCTCATGGTCCCAGCTTATGTAGAAGCATGATTTTATGGAAATTTATCAAAACCTCTAGAAATTGTTTAGAAAACAGAGCCCCATTTCATGAAGAATAGTTTGCAAGTTACTACGAGGGTGTTGGGCTTCCAACTGGCTGACCAAGTTAAGCATATAAGGCATATTGTCTTGGACCTATTAGAGCTTCCAAATACTGTTGTCTTGCCATCTTCCAGTCTTTGGATTCCATCTCGATCAATCCCTACTTCTCAGCATTGGTTTGAAGAATCATAGGATACTCACTTTTCTAGCCTATAGGATACACATTTTACCTCAGGTGTGTTGAGGGGTTGTCCCTCTAGTGATCTTCCCTACTCAAACTAGATTCTCTCCATTTAAGATGCCCTAATATCTTCAGCCTCTTGGGGTGCAACTCATGGGTCAAGTTGGGAACCCTCTCCTCAGCCCTTACCTAAAGCTAGCTAGGGATATGAAACCCATGATGTGACTGCTTCGGCCCCATCTAATAAGTCTGCATATGCTACAATAGAGGAGTGAGAGTTAGTTCCTTTTTATTTCCTAACTTTTTGAAAATTTGATAATTTCTCGATTGTTTTTCACTTTTGGTTTTGGAGGAAGTATCGGCTCCAAATTATAATCAAGAAACTTATATTCCATTGATATGGTATTTTGCATATATCGATGTTTCTAATCTTTTGTATTCAAGAAGGATTCTAGGCTTTCTTACTGATTCTTTCCCAGTTGAGCTTTTGAATCAATTTCATTTTTAATATATATATTCAATGGCTTGTCCACTTTTGTAATATATATCGACACACACACACACATATAAATTAGCAAAGTGAAGGGAGATTTTTGTAATGAACTAAAGAAAATAAATAGTAAAGATGGAAGCTACATTCTTTGTAGACTCGAAAAGATAGATGAAGGTGTTTAAAGGGCCAACTAAATGGGAAAGGGTGAAAGGGTTAATAAAAATAAATATAGAGGATATTATTTCAGCAGTATTAGGGGTCATTGGAGACTAATTCCAAGAAAGATCGATTAAAAGGAGGACAAATTTGGATGTGATTTCAATATTCATAGCATGGGGTTTGGAGTTGAACAAGAGCACCTACGAGGTGGAATCTGTGATGTGTGCCATGTTTGTAGATGATATGCTAGACAAGTTGGGGTCAATCATGGAATGATTGATCCTTGGAATAGGGCAAGACATCAGCAAGTGTTTTGCAGATGAAGATGATACTCACCATTATGGATATATGCCCTTCTTGCGATGGAAAATAGGGGTTGATAAACCTTTAATGTATCGAAAGGAAAATGAGGTGTGGTTGAGGGTTGTGTGAGAGTTGGGATGAGTGGAATGGGCAAAGAACATAATTGGTTTAGGGCCTTAGAGATATATCCCTCAACACTGAATGAGTAGTGCTAGTCCTAGTTTGGCTCAGGAGGAGAATGAGATTGGATGCCAGGTGATAGAAGAAAATACTATTTTGGTGGGTTGGAATTTGGTGGAGTGGGCTAGAAGGATCTTGGTTTTTTGTTGCTATCAAAGTGGATAGGTGGAGATAGGAAGAAGCCATGAACAACAAACTGATAGAGCTTGTTTTGTGTATACATTAAAGCTTTTGGGTATTTTTGAGTATGCTTCACGATTTAAAGTATGGACTTTAAAGCTTATTAGTTAGTTTTTAATATAGATGTGAAGAATGTGGGGATTATAAGCTTGTATGGAGTTTTATGTAAGGTAGAAAGGTAGAAATGCAGAGATAGATGAATTCTAGACTTGAAATTGATGTAATGCTTTTATTTTTAAAATCAATACAAAATTTATTCTCGATCAATATATATAAATTTATTTGAACGAGCCCACCTACACTCCTCACATTTACAATTGCATTTACCATGAGAAATCAATGTGTAAAATTTGGGGTTTTGTTCTTTTAATATTTAAATTAAGATTTCATCTTTTATAGAAAAGTGTCACATCATATAGAATAACTCAATGCAATTTATAAAGTGATTTGCATGAATATTTGTATTTCATTTTTTTAGGAAAGTGATGTCATGAGAAAATTTGACTTCCATATTGTTTGGTAAAAGTAAGTTGCATGTTAATAGAATTAAATTATTTTTATTTATGAACTAATTCATCGACTATATTATATGGGAAAAGCTAGCACTATTTTAGGGGATATAATTATGGTTGTTTTTTTAAAGTTCTTTAAAAATAATTATTTTATTACTAGGTCTCCTCCCTATTGTGTAGTCACTTATGAGTGGATTGCATGTATTAGAATGAATATTTTACTGTCTCAAATTTATTTATGAGATTTAATTTGTAGAAAAGTGATTGTTTCATATATTTTTTATTTTTTATTTATTTTGGCTTTATTAAGGGAATCAATAAATTGTATGTTAAGTATAAATATATATGGTAAGGATTTTCTTAATTATTATTATTTAAATATAATTTAATATAAAATTTATAATCAAGTTTAATAGAGCTTTATACTTAAGAATATTTTCAAATATTTATTTAAAATTATTATATTAAGGATGTCAACATTATTAGATTTAATTACATATTTTTAGTAATATTTATTGTTTTATATAGACATGATTTATTTTGAAATAATTTATTATGGAGACAATATTTTCTTTTAGCAATATGTAAAGCTACATTATTAAAAATGTTCATATAGCCAAATCGAACATTTGGAAACAAATAAATTTAAATAAAATGATTGGGAATCTTCATTTTCTTATGTGGTTTATTTTAAGTTTTGTGGTTTTTATTTCATGATGGCTTTATGTGGAGTGTTAGTTAACCAAATTAGGATGAGCGCCAAAGGAGTCTATGAGTTTATTTTATGATGATTATTTGATTGTATGTTGTGATGTATTTTATGATTCAAACTGAGATTTATTTAAGCATTATGAGAACTTGTGTTTTGAGAACCAATGTTGTTTTCAAATTGCCTATTAAGGAACTGAGTTTGATCTTTATGGGTGTTTTCATATGTGACACAACTATGGTTTATGTGCTTAGAGGAGGTTGTTTAGGTACATGTCTTTGGGAGTGGTTGGCAATATGGGTCTGGGACCCAAAGTGTTTAGTACTAGGGTAACCTATTGTAAGTTGTGTAACAAGTGATAACATAGTAATTAGTATATCTTGCCTAGCCCTTTACTTGAGATACACTAAAAAGATAAGTTAGATATGTTTGCCTCACCCATGCCTTGAGTGCTTCTATAGGCCAAGGATAGGACTAGGATGATACCTAGTGAGAGGTGTGACTAGTTTTCCTCATCTTCATGAGAGGGTATTCTAGTTCTGCATGTGTCACATTGAGGGTCCGAGGTCTAGAGTGACCAGTCTAGATAATTCACGCTTGAGGGTTCGAGGTCTAGTGAGAGACTGGTCCAAGGTAACTCAAGTAGTTTGACCATGTGATGACACTCCCTATAATGTAGCCCAAGTCTCCTTTGTACATTTTGTATTTTCCTCTAGTGGTGTATTTTTTAGGTGATGCACTTATTGTTGTATGTATTTAATGGTGTTATTTACTTTCATTGATGGTGATTGGTGATTCATAGATGATATAATTTTGGCATGTGGCTCTTGACCAGAGGTGGATATCTTCCATTGACTTTATCTCATGATTTTGGTGATTTGATCTATACTTGGTATATGCATAGTTTTTTTTTTATGCAGTGTTGGTATTGGATTGAGTTTTCTTTCTTTTGGATTATCATATATTCTTGAGTAATATGTGTTACCTTTGAGGTAGTTTTGGATATTAGGAATTCCTTGCCTACAAATGTTTCATGATTGATTAGTTGTATGTGAATCATTCATTATCTTACCTGAGTAGTGGGAGTGGAATTTTGACTAGGTGACCATGCGATTATGAGGTAGTGTTTTCTTACCATTTGGGCCCCCCTCACATTTCCAATTGTTGGATGTTCATTGCAAGAGATGTACCTTCATCATTATTATTTCTTATCTCATAGACTTTTATTCAATTGTTGTATGTACTTTATCATGTATCATGCATTCTAATGTCCTTGTATCTATTCTTGCATACCCTGCAACATGTGCAGTGGATGTTGTTCATTAGATGTATTTAATTATACTAGTTGCTTTTACACATTTTCTTATGAGATGATGTATTTTTTATTTCTTTATGATCATGAGACATTGTACTTGAGATGTAAAATAATTATTATAAACTTCTTAAATGTAACTCAATGCAAAGGAACCCTTAAGGAATGGAAAACTGTGTTTGTAATTTCTTATGTGTAATTGATGTGTATATGTATATTGCTTCCACATTATTGTTACCTTGATGTTGATCAAACTTTATAAAAATAGTTCAATAAATATTGTATCATGTTAGGTTTATTTCTCTTTGGTTCTTGAGCAGGGCATTATAGATAATCTCTTAACAGAATGGTCTTAACAGATTTTTGTAAATTTCCTAATAGAGTAATGGATTCTAATAGGGTATACCCCTCACAGGGTAGATCATTGGATATGGTCAAACATTGTAACCCTAACAAGTTAACTTTATTATTGCAGTAGTGAAGATTAGTGGGTGTCATCCCCACCCTAGTTTACCTTGACCTTAGAGGGTTTCTAGGTAACCAAATCTTTGTGTTGTGTGCCTATATTCCATGCATGTGATTGATAGATTAGATCTATATGTTATTACAGTTTGATTTTACAAGTCATGCATGCATTGAACATGAGATGGTAAATGTGGTGAGTGCAAGAAAGTATTGTTAAAAGGTTTAAGTATTATAGATCTTGAACTTAGTTTTCCAATTAAAACTTCCAACAATATGCATAATATTATACAACTTTTTTGAAATAATTACATTCCACATGCCTGAAAGTAGAGCATTGTCATAGAAAAATATATTAACTCAATAAGTCACTTCCTAATCGTGCAATAGTGGAATTCTAAACCATTTCCAAGGGTTTCAAGATACCTAACTATGTTATCGACTTGAGATTGATTCATCCCTCAAGTTTCCATAGGTTCATGAATCAAATCCAATGAGCTAAATTTAACATTAAATTGGTTAAGAACACAAACACATAAGGAGATAACTATAACTCCATACACAAACTTGTCTAGTTCTAGGGCCATTTTAAAACATTGCAAAAATATTTGTATGATAGTTGCATACAAAGTGTTCATTTACTTTAGAACTTAAAAAATGAAATCGACTATGAACC
Organism: Cupressus sempervirens; assembly: GCA_028749045.1. Taxonomy (NCBI): domain Eukaryota; kingdom Viridiplantae; phylum Streptophyta; class Pinopsida; order Cupressales; family Cupressaceae; genus Cupressus; species Cupressus sempervirens. Next base: position 377,968,271 of record CM053788.1, on the reverse strand, counting down.
ACCATATGGATGAATCAAATCAAATTTGCATGAAAATATGCCACCTTCCCAAACATATATGCTAAGCACGTCACAGATTCTAGAGGGTAGTTGGAGATGTTGAAGTACAAGCATAGTTTCCAAAAATCTTAATTTCTAGTCCATACTTGTACATGCCTAGAAATATCCCTTTTTGTGAGTGGAAAGTATTATACCATAGACTTATAGACATTAGCTGCCAACTAGAGATGTTGATAAACAAAAACTATTTTCTAGGAGGAGATGCCTATCAATATTTTTTGGAGGACAACCTTAGATATTGATTTCATGCCCTTGGTTTAGTAAATAAGTAAAACTTAAAAAATAATTTCCTACTAACACCTAAGGATCATATGTAATATATACCACATGGAGGATTACAAATTACACATCCTCTATGATTGAATTATCCACTTTGTAGAGAGAGAGATAGATGAACTCTAATTTAATTGTGAACTTATGCACCAATTTAAATGGTGGTTTGTGACACCATCAAACCATGTTTTACCATAGATCCACACCACCATGCTCATGGACATAGTTGCATGACCCAATGCACACATGAGGAAAAGTAGCCCTATACAAATGTCATACCAGTAAAAACATAGAAATAAAATGTCATTACCATAATATAATACTACATTACCAAATATGGATGATGCCCAAGAATATAATCATGTAGGCTACTATTGCCCCACTTTTTACCATAGTCCAATTTTTCAAAGTGGAGGATTTAACACGTATTGTGTATGGATCAATCGAGTCAATTGTTTCTTCTTTCCTCCAAGTGTTAAGTTTCTCCATCAGGTTTCATCTTTTGTCTTTTCTCGCATTATATAGCCGGGTGGGCATTCCTTATTGTCATGAGTCATACGGGTAGTCTAGATCCTTACTCGATGGAAATTCTTGAATAATTCTACATCAGATGAATTTACTTGCAATTCATTTTGATACGAGTGTAAAGAAAGTTGAACTAGCAAAAAATAAGGTTTCTTCTTCTCCATAGCGAGTTTTCGCACCTCGAAGGTGAAAATCCGCAGGGATCCATAAATGCTATTTGTAGGCTGAAACAAAGAAAGGTAAACCATATTATGCATGAATCATTCAAATATTATCATGTTTTCATAGTGGGAATCACTCAGAATTCACCAGGATGATCAGAATAAGCATCGACAGAAAACTCAGAAATAGCTTCTCCTTTGGCGAGTTTTGAACCAAGAAGTAAGTTTTCTGAAGAGGCCTAAATAGAAGGGTAAAGTTACTAGTGGGCCCCATTTTTCACTTGTGAAGCCTTCTTTATGTTATTCGAAGGCTTATGGTAAAGTGCTTAAGGTAGAAAAGGTAAAGCGAAAGCTTAAGCGAAAAAATGGAAATTGCCTTCTCCATTGCGAGTTTTCTACCCTCAAGACCACCAATATTTCACATCTAATGAAAAATCGCTACTACAAGAATGGTAAGTTTTTGAATAGATCACAGGATGTGTTTGGGACAAAAATGGAAGCAAATTAGTGAAATTTGTAAGGATATTTTGAGCAAAATCTAGCCAAGCGGATTTTTCTTCAGGGGGTACTCCGTTCTTGAATTTATAAAACTGGGTGAAAATAGAAAGGTAAGTCAATAATAAAGGAGAGTTATCGTTGGGCCAATGGAAACAGTGAAATGACAAGGAGAAATCTGTTAGAACCCTTACATTTACTAACCCAATGGATTTCTCCTTAAAGTTGCTCGTGTGGCACAAATTATGGAATTTAACGGGCAGATCAAGGGTTTTTATATAAAGAAGAACATAACAGAATTTCAAATCACCGCTTTACTATTATACTATTATATTGAATAGTGCTTCCAAAAAAATTCAAATTTTAGGGTTTGTTTTCTTACATTATCACAATTGTTGAATTCTTATCATTCTATATCAGGAAAGATGGCATCAAGATTCTCTGGTTTTGATGGGTTGGGTGGAATCAAGTCAACATGTCAAAGTATCTCTGATACTTCACTATGTTTCTTTGATATGCAAGATTTTCAGAGAAGGCTAAGAATTGAGTCGACTCACCCTATAACAGAGGAGCTCCGAGGAAGTGGACTAGTAGAAGCAACTGGGTTTCCTGTCGTAGTACAAGCTCCAAAGCTAATTGTGGAATGTATCAATATTTACAACCCGGACACCAAGAAGATCCTATTGCTTGATCAAACGGTATTGATTTCAATTGATAGGAAAGTGGTGGTGAATTGTCGGTGAATTGTCTACGAATTCTGGAATGAGAGGAGTTCTCTGAGCTAACAATTGAAGGAGCCATGTTCGAATTCTCCTTGAAGAAGATGGTGTGGCAGAAGGAGATCATGAATTCCTAGTTCCAAAAGACTAGAAGGGCAAAGAGTAAGGTCCCTAAAACCCTATTTGGCATGGATCTTAAGCCTAAAATTGTGGATATTTTGGTCCTTTTGCATCGACTAAAAGGTGAGGTAGAAGAATTTAATTTTATAAAACAATACTTCTTTATGGTGCAAATTATTTGCTCAGACACATAGTATGTTGATTGAGCATATGAAGTTAGTGAACATCTTTCTAGGGCTCTCAGTGCACCTAAGTTTTACAATTCATTTTATATGTCATCTTTCTTGATATATATGTTGGTTTCCCTACAATTGTGGCTAGGACTCCCCAAAATAGAGAATTTTCCTAAAAATGTAAAAAGTTATGAGTTTTATCCATGCTTGCAGTTATAGAATAGCTATGCGGAGTATATTCGGGTTAATGATGCATTTACTATGAGAATTTGCAGGAGGAGGTGATCAACCCCTAGAGAAGAATATTCCAATAGCTCCAACTTGCCAAGGAGGTTCTCTACTAGTGATTGGAGCTCAAACTGGTACTAAAGAAAAAGGGACAGAAGAGCTAAAAGATGGAACCACTACTCCAGCTTCACCTCCTCACACTACCCTAATTCCATCTCCACATGTTACCCCAATTTCATCTCCTCATCATAGCCCTAATCCATCTGTAGGTGCTTCTCTTTTGAAGCCAACTGGTTCTCCTATCTAGATAGTAGAAATTGGAGATGATAAGAGCAGCAGCAGTGAGTCCATTGAATCTGAGGAAGCTGCAAAGAGAACTTGAGAAGAAGAGAATGTCTCAGGTTCATCCTGGCTTCTCTCTCAAGATTTGAAGAACCCCTTCTCTACAACAACAGTAGCAATGATTCCAGTAAAGAAGAAAATGTTCAGCATAGAGTCACTTGGAGTGGCTTCTAAGGTGATTGGTACAGAGTCCTGGCTTGAATACACCTTAGAAAGAAAAAGAAAGAGGAAAGGTGAAAGTATTCCTACAAAGGATGTTGTGTCTCAAGTGGTACGCTCTAGGTCAGCCATGGTAAAAGCTAAGAAATAGAAAACTTTGTCCATACTTGGGCAAGATCTAGATACCGAACATTTGACTATGGAGATTGCAAAACTAAATAAAGCAGGGAGGATTGAGTATATGACTCCTAAAGACTTCACTCTACATTCAATTGATCTTAGAGAGGCCAAGCATGATAAAAAAGTTGGCTTATGGAGATCAGGCAATGAGATAATAGAAGGTCAGCTAGAAAGCCTCAAACTATCAAAGATTAAGATGAAAGTTGAGATAGAGGAACTCAAAAGATTCATCAGGCAACTATTTGTTCCATTGGCAACCATCACTGGTGTGCCTACTACTAAAAATCCTATAGTAGAAGAGGTGCAAGCATTCATCTCACAGCTTCAGAAAGATAGACATTTTGCTCAAATTGGGAAAGAGTGGGTTGATAAACTCAATGCAGATGGAGTTGCTCTGATTAATCAAATTGGGAATATTATCCTTCAATTGGAGATTGAGAAAGATAATATCTTTTCAAATCAACACACTTTGATCGCGGAGAAGGCACGATGTGATGAGTGTATTTCTCTCCTAAAAATGATTATCCAAATGAAGGCAAAGGAGGCGGTTGAAGTAAATATTTTGAAGAAAGGAACTGAACCCCTGTTTGAATGGCTCTAGGGTATGCAATTCAAGCTAGAGATGATTTAGGAAGCTGAAAAAGGACTTAAAGAAATAGAAGATAAAGTGAAGAGAACTCAAGATAGGGCATTTGAACTGATGAAGGGATTACACACTGATCCACAAACTAGTGGTCAAGGGAGAGCCCTTATTGGAGTAGAGATAATCAAGAACAACTTCTCTATGTATTTAAGTAACCTGTCAAGAATGGCTTCAAGCATTCCAAACAGAGTGATAGAGCTACAGACACTGGGTGGATGTATACACATAGTTGCTGAAGAATTGATAGGACATCTAAATTCTATGAAAGAATTGGCTCGAGAACACTCAAAATGGCTCTTAAGATTCACTAATGTACACGTGCCTAGTCATGAGGAATTAGTTCCCATTATAGTCGCTGCCAAGGTATATAGAGCGAAAGTTGAAAAGGGGAAGAAGTCTAAATGATTTGATGATGCCTCCTTTTCACCTTCTTTTGCAACTTCTACCAATTTTGTAAATTTTGTAATACGACAAACTGGCATCTTGCCATTTTTCATCCTCAGAAGATGAACCGATTAAAATTCCTATTGTAATGGTCATCTCTCAACTCTATATGTATGAAGTTGAATGATTAATGAAAGGTCAAAAAAATTTTGGTGTGAAGCACTTTTTGTTGCAGAGTCAATTAAATGGTATTTTATGTCAATCATTTTCTGTTCCAGTAGGTATTGTGTTTAGTCTATGTTTCTTTTCTGTTTTACAGAGAATTAAGGAGGAACAGAGTTTCTTTTTGCTATTTCCAAGATCATGAATGAATGTGATAAGTACTATTATGATTCATTTGGCTAAAGATTTTGTTAACATTCTTGGTTTATTAGTTATAGTTTAGATTTGAATTTCAACTTATTCTAGTCTTATGTGAATAGATTTATGGATTCATAAGATATGTGGATACGTGAATCTATTTCAGTATTGAGAAGTCTTTATTGCCTGAATTAAGTTGTAGTTAGGCTTAATTTGGTTTGCCTCTTCTGCTCTCAGGTTAAGAGCATATCCCACATTAGTTTTAGGAATAAAACATTATTCCTTGAACATCATTCATATAGGGAGCTATACCTACCAATTCAAAGAGAAGCCAGTAATTAGAGAATGGCTTTTCAACTATTGTAAATAGATATTGTTCATCATTCAGGCATTAAGATTCATATCTTCACAAGAACCAAGAAAGGACAAATCTGTTTACCAATAGATTTTTGGCAACTCTGCTAGGGCATGAACAATCACTTGACCAGAAAGCCTATGTCATGAGGGAAAATGGTACTACCTCATGAAAATACAATCCCAGTGCTCCAACCTAACATTGGTTTTCAAGATGACCAAGAGGACATAATTTCATCTCTTAACACATTTTTTTGGAGGCATAGAAGGAACATTGAACATTATCGGAATGCTAGCCAGGTATTAGAGGAAGAAGAAAGAAGAGTTGAAGCCTTTGAAAGAGATTTTCAAAGGAGAGATATCCGGAGGGTAGAAAGACAATTAAGACATTAAGCTTAGAGTTAAACTACACCTAGCATCCTGGAACAATTTAAGTTCCTCAGAAGTACCAAAGAACAGGGTGGGCAAGATTCCACCTTTGATAAACTAACAGAGCTCGGTTTTCCTATTTTAGAAGTTCCAAAGCAGAAAGGTGAAGGTAAAAGTCAGAGTAGACCCCCTTCCCCTATTAGAAATCAAGATGCTAGCACTTCGCATTCCACTTGTCAGGTGTTAGCACTTCACAGAGTTACTGCACCTCCAGTTGTTAACTTTCTGTCATATACTACTAGAATAATCATGGCTGCTCCATGGACCGTGGAAACGAGGTCGTTAGCACTAAACGCTTATCATCCACTCCCAACTAGTTAAAGGAAGAATTTCCCTAAATTCTCAGGTGATGGGAAAGTCACTACATATGAACACATTAAAACCTTCTTTGTGGCTACCCATATATTAGGGGTGGGACATGAAGATGTTGTTGTAAGATTGTTCATAGAGACCTTTACAAATAGTGCAACAAACTGGTCTTATCGTTTAGCTGATGGTTCAAAAACTGATTGGGACACAATGAGAATTGAATTTGAAGCCAAATTCAAAATTGCAGAAGATGAACATGCCTTGCTAACACAGTTGACTTCAATTAAGAAGCAACCAACTATGAGCATGAGGGATTTCATTGCCAATTTCACTAAGATTAATAGTAGAATTCCTACTGCTGATAGACCCACACCTAGCAATCTAAAAAATTTCTTTATTAGTGCTATGCCTCCAGATATCAATTATGATCTGAGAAGAGCACACCCCATTGATCTGGCTGACGCATAGAAGAAAGCTATTGAATGCGAGGATGACTTAATTTTTGCAGGAAAATAGAAATGAGAACTTAAAACTAAAGGGAGTTCTAGTAATACCACATCATTAGAAGAGATGATTCAGAAGTTGTCTAATGAACTAGTAGCGATGAAAAAGCAATTACCTGGGTTCAATAGCTCTTATCAGCAGAATTACCAAAACCCACCAGGAAGAAGCAAAGAAAGTAGATTCCTGCAACTTATAGGTTCACAATCTAGGTTACAAATCAAAGCAGCACCAAAAAAAGGAAATATGTGCGTCTTTCATTTGACCACAGATCATAACAGTGAGAATTGCCCAGAGACTTCTCATATGATGCAATTGTTATCTACTAATGAATTGAATATTGCAGCTCCGTGTTCAAAACCTGATTCTTGTTTAAATGGCGACTCTAGAAATTTATTTTTGGAATATGAATCAGATTTTGAATCAAAAGGTGAGTGTTATGCAACCATTGATGGAACTTCATACATATTACTTACCCATGGACAAAGGATGAAGAATCAAGCCTCTAGTCATACTCACAGAGACAACTCCAGTCCTTCTACGAGTAAGGTACATACTGATCAAGAAACATCCACTTCACAGACAGGTAAGGACAAGACATCTTTTGATTTCATTCAATTTTTTGAAGAGTCAAAATTCAAATTTCCACTATTGATTCACATCCTTTCGAGTTAAAGAGATTAGTGGATAGATGTAAAGGAGGTACCTCAGACTTGAATCATAATGTGACTATTGAAATTGAAGATGAAACCTTAACATCTGACTTGTTTAATCAAGAAGATTCTACTATTTTAGCAACCTTCCTTGGATAAAAACTTGAACCTTTTTATATTTCATTGTACATCAATGGATGTAAACTTAGTAATTGCATAATAGATTTAGGTGCATCAGATAATGTTATGCCATATTCTGTAGCTAAAGCCTTGGGACTAAATCTTACTAAAGTGCATGGAAGATGTTATTCTATGGATGCCAAACACGTCCCTCTACTTGGATAGATCAAAGATGCTCAAGTAGCCTTAGCTTCACATCCGAAAAAAGAAACTCCTATTGACTATCCTAGTAGTTGATATTCCAACAAGCTATGGACTTTTATTAAGTAGAAGTTTTTGTCGAGACTTGGGAGGAGAAATAAAACTGGATTGGTCTCAAGCAATGATACTTATTGGGAATAAGAAGGTCAAATTAGAACCTAAGGAAAAAGCAAAGTTCATAGTTTTGAAATCAGACAATCCTAAAGCTCAAATTTTGTATCAAGAACTAGAATTCAGCAACTATGTGTTGTTTACTGAGGAAGATATGAATGAACAAAAAGATGAAAATCAAGGTGATAAAACTCCCAATGAAAAAAAAGATGTACCAGGCATATGGACACTTGAATTTGATGGAAGTTGTGCCTCTTCAGGTCCTGGAGCAGGTGTAGTATTGATATCTCCAGAAGGAGAACTTGAACCTATGGCTTTCAAATTGGAATTTGGGAATACGAATAATACTGCAAAATATGAGGCCTTATTGCTGGGAATAATGTCAGCAAAGGAAAGAGGGATAAAGATTTTAAAAGCTCAAGGTGATGTTGAGCTTATTGTAAAGAAAATAAAAGGGCAGTATTCTGTTAAAAACCATAAGCTTAAAAATTATAGGAATAGAGTCTGGGATGAGATCGAAGGTCTAGATGCTTTTTCTATTGAAGCAGTTCTAAGGGAGATGAATACCAAAGCTGACTCCTTAGCAGTTTCTACCTCTTTATTGCTCCCTCATCCAGATTTTAAAGACAAGAAGTACTAGATCAAAATTGTATATCGATCTACCATCCCAAATAACACAGAATCTTGGCAAGTCTTTAGTGATGACAAGAGTCTACAGATGTTTTTAGAGAATGACATGTCTAGTTTTGAGCATGAGTCCGGTGGAAGTGACCATGAAAGCTTTGATGTAATTGAGAAACGAGATCAAAATGGAGAAGTTTTGCTGAAAGGTAACACCATTTCTCCATATTTTGTGGCTTTAGAAAAATTGTTTAATAGACATGATGCTTACATGAAGCAAAAGAGAGCAGAAAAGAGACCTACCACAGGTGAATATGAAGGAGTTAACATCGGAGATATTCATAATCCCAAACTGATCAACATAGGGAAGTGATGTTCACCTGAAGAAAAGGAGGCCACAAGGAATCTATTTATGGAATATAGAGATGTTTTTTCTTGGAGTTATGAAGATTTGAAAAGTTATAAAAATGGGAAGGTAAAATATGAGATCCCCCTAAAACCTGATGCAACCCCTTTCTGAAAAAAACAAAGGAATTATAATCCTAAAGTTGCAGATGCCATTTTTCGAGAGGTAGATAAGATGTTAAAGGCGAGGATAATTTATCCCATTCACCACTCCACCTGGGTAGCCAATATAGTACCCATCAGAAAGAAGAATGGAGAGATAAGGATCTATGTTGATTTCTGCAATTTGAACCAGGCATCCCTGAAAGACAACTTTGCTCTTCCTAATATGGACTATTTATTGCAAACAGTGGTGGGATCTGAAATGATGCCTATGCTTGACGACTTCTTGGGTTATAATCAGATTGAAGTAGAGGAGAAGGATCAACATAAGACAGCATTCACTACCTCTTGGGGTACATTTGCATAACACAGAATGCCTTTTGGACTTATTAATGTTGGTGCTACATTCCAAAGGTGCATGAGTAAGACATTCGCTGATTTGAAAGACTGAATCATAGTCATATATCTGGATGATCTCACCATGTTCTCAAGAAAAAGAAAAGATCATATGGAAGATTTAATGAAAGTACTATAGAGGTGCAGAGAGCATGGAATATCTCTTAACCCAAAGAAGTCAATTTTTTGTGTGACAGAAGGAAAGCTTTTGAGTCATATAGTGTCTCAGGAAGGCATTAGAATCAACCCTGAAAGAGTAGAGGCTATTCAGAGATTGAGTCTACCCTTAAACAAAATAGGGGTTAAGTCTTTTTTTGGATAGGTAAATTTTCTCAGAAGATTTGTGCCTAATTTCGTAGAAACTACTAAACATATAGTAGACATGATGAAAGAAAATTCAAATTTTAAATGGAATGAGGTGGGAAAGCAAGCTTTTCAAGATATAGAAACTGCTATTGCCCATACCCCAGTTTTGAGTCATTCATATTATAAATGAGATTTCTTTATTTATTGTTATGGTTCTGAGCATACTTTATCTACAATATTAATGCAAGATAATGATGAAGGGGTACAATCTCCTATAGCTTTTATGAGAATACCTTTGAAAAATCATGAACTGAAATATTCACAAATTGAAAAGCATGCTTATGCAGTAGTCAAAGCAATTAAGAATTTTTGGTTCTATATCTTACATTCATACTCTGTCATCTTTGTCCTAGAAGTAGCAATAAAAAGTGTACTAACATAATAGGAAGCAGGTTGCAATGTCAGAGGAGCATGGGTAGCAAAGATATAGGAATACGATATTGAGATTAAACCTACAAAGTTGATAAGAGGGAATGCTTTATGTAAGGCAATTGCAGAGAAAAAAATCACCAGAGAGTCAGAAGAACTGGGTGAGAAACAATTGGTGTTAGTTGTAAGTCTCCATGATCCATGGTTTGAAAACATCATTTACTTTCTAACATATGGTGAATGTCCAGAAGGCCTAAATGCGAAGCAAAGAAGAGACCTTAAACTGAAAGTAGCTAAATATGTGATCTAGGATGGTAAGATTTTCAAAAGAGCTATTGATGGTACTTTCCTTAGGTGTGTAGATAAGCAGTAGCAAGAAAAGTTGTTGAAGACATTTCATGATGAAGCTTGTGGTGGACATTTCTCTTCTTCAGTCATAGCATTTAAAATACTAAGGCAATGTTATTACTGGCTTGGGGTGTTTAAAGATGCATATGCTTGGGTAGTAAAGTGTGAAAAGTACAAAATGTTCTCTGGACATCCCCAACTAGCTACCCTACCATTGAGACCTGTTATCATAGAAGGGCCTTTTCAACAATGGGGCCTTGATTTTATTGGTCCTATCAATCCCACGTCTAGTGCTGGTCATCAACATATAATAACCACAACTGATTACTTCACTAAATGGGTAGAATCTAAGGCTACAAAGAAGACTACTTCTAAGGTGGTGTGTGAATTCATAAAAGAAAACATTTTGTTCTAGTTTGGTGTTCCTATTAAGTTAGTGATGGATAATGCATCTTATTTTTCTTCAATCGAGATTATTGATTTCTATTTTGAGTATGGGATCATTGTTGGTCATTCATCTGATTATTTCCCTCAAGAGAATGGACAGGCAAAGTCTAGCAATAAGAATTTAATTAATATTGTTAAGAAGCTAGTCTCAGATAATCAAACAAATTGGCACAAAAAGATTCATGAGGCACTCTGGGCAGATAGAGTGACACCCAAGAGGGCAATTGGTATATCCCCTTTTGAATTGGTTTATGGAACTAAAGCCAATCTACCTCTACCTTTGGAGTTAGCAATGAACAAGCTCATAATAGTAATTGAGGACGATGTCTATAAAGATGGTCTAGAGAAGAGGATCCTATATCTGAGAAAACTTGGAGAAGAAAGGAGAGAAATTGTAGACCATATTACACATCATCAGATCCGAGTGAAAGAAATATTTGATAAGAGAGCAAGACCGAGGAAATTCATGGTAGGAGACAGTGTGCTACTTTGGGACAAGAGAAAGGCTCTGAAAGGAATGCATAAGAAGTTTGATGCTCTGTGGAAAGGTCCATTCAGAATTCATCAAATATTTGAGAATAACTCTTTCAAATTGGCCTATGAGGATGGTGAAGTACTTCCCCTGACTTACAATGGTCAGGATTTGAAGCTCTATCAAGTTTCAAATTGAAAACAGGTAACTCCTGTAGTGTACTATAGTTAGATTTAGTGTCTTGTGTGTGCCTTAGTTAGCCTTCTTTTTCCTTTTGTTCTCTTTTCCTTGTGCCTTGTTTTGTTTTAGCTTTTTTTGTGTTGCCACCTTTTATATCCTGTTGTGAAACTAGAGATTTTGAGTTCCTCGCTTGGGTATACTCTACCCAAGTCCCCAGTCAGAGCTAGTTGTTGCCCCAATTTTTACCATAGCCCAATTTTGCAAAGTGGAGGATTTAACTCGTATTGTGTATGGATCGATTGAGTCATTTGTTTCTTCTTTCCTCCAAGTGTTAAGTTTCTCCATCAGGTTTCATCTTTTGTCTTTTCCTGCATTATATAGCTGGGTGGGTATTCCTTATTGTCATGAGTCATACGGGTAGTCTAGATCCTTAATCGATGGATATTCTTGAATAATTCTACATCAGATGAATTTACTTGCAATTCATTTTGATCTGAGTGTAAAGAAAGTTGAACTAGCAGAAAATAAGGTTTCTTCTTCTCCATAGCGGGTTTTCGCACCCTGAAGGTGAAACTCCACAGGGATCCATAAATGCTATTTATAGGCTGAAACAAGGAAAGGTAAACCATATTATGGATGAATCATTCAAATATTATCATGTTTTCATAGTGGGAATCACTCAGAATTCACCAGGATGATCATAATAAGCATCGACGAAAAACTCAGAAATAGCTTCTCCTTTGGCGGGTTTCGAACCAAGAAGTAAGTTTTTCGAAAAGGCCTAAATAGAAGGGTAAAGTTACTAGTGGGCCCTATTTTTCACTTGCAAAGCCTTCTTTATGTTTTTCGAGGGCTTATGGTAAAGTGCTTAAGGCAGAAAAGGTAAAGTGAAAGCTTAAGCGAAAAAATGGAAATTGCCTTCTCCATTGTGGGTTTTCTACCCTCGAGACCAATATTTCGCATCTAATGAAAAATCACTACTGCAAGCATGGTAAGTGATTGGGACAAAAATGGAAGCAAATTAGTGAAATTTGTAAGGATGTTTTGAGTAGAATCTAGCCAAGTGGATTTTTCTTTAGGGGGTACTTCGTTCTTGAATTTCTGAAACTGGGTGAAAATGGAAAGGTAAGTTAGTAATAAAGGAGAGTTACCATTGGGCTAATAGAAATAGTGAAATGACAAGGAGAAATTCGTTAGAAACCTTACATTTACTAACCCAACATATTTATCCTTAAAGTCGCTCGTGTGGTGCAAATTATGGAATTTAACGGGCAAATCAAGGGTTTTTATATAAAGAAGAACATAATAGAATTTCAAATCACTGCTTTACTGTTATACTATTATATTGAATAGTGCTTCCAAAAAATTTCAAAGTTTAGGGTTCATTTTCTTACATTATCACAATTGTTGAATTCTTATCATTCTATATCAGGAAAGATGGCATCAAGATTCTCCGGTTTTGATGGGTTGGGTGGAATCAAGTCAACATGGCAGAGTATCTCTGATACTTCACTATGTTTCTTTGATATGCAAGATTTTCAAAGAAGGTTGAGAACTAAGTCGACTCACCCTATAACGGAGAAGCTCCGAGGAAGTGGACTAGTAGAAGCAATCGAGTTTCTTGTCATAGTACAAGCTCTAGAGCTAATTGTGGAATGTATCAATCATTACAACCCGGACACCAAGCAGATCTTATTGCCTGATCAAACGGTATTGATTTCAATTGATAGGCAAGCAGTGGTGAATTGTTTGTAGATTCCAGAATGAAAGGAGTTCTTTGAGCTAACAATTGGAGGAGCCATGTCTGAATTCTCCCTGAAGAAGATGGTGTGGTGGAAGGAGATCATGAATTCCTGGTTCCAAAAGCCTAGAGGGGCAAAGAGTAAGGTCCCTAAAACCCTATTTGGCATGGATCTTAAGCCCGAAATTGTGGATATTTTGATCCTCTTGCATCGACTAAAAGGTGAGGTAGAAGCATTTAATTTTATAGAACAATACTTCTTTATGGTGCAAATTATCTGCTCAAACACACAGTATGTTGACCGGGTGTATGAAGTTAGTGAACATCTTTCTAGGACTCTCAGTGTAGCTAAGTTTTACAATTCATTTTATATGTCATCTTTCTTGATATATATGTTGGCTTCCCTACAATTGTGGCCGGGACTCCCCAGAATAGAGAATTTTCTTGAAAATGTAAAAATTTATGAGTTTTATCCATGTTTGTAGTTATAGAATAGCTATGCAGAGTATATCCAGGTTAATGATGCATTTACTATGAGAATATGTAGGAGGAGGTGATCAACCCCCGAAGAAGAATATTCCATTAGCTCCAACTTGCCAAGGAGTTTCTCTACCAATGATTGGAGCTCAAGCTGGTACTGAAGAAAAAGGGATAGAAGAGACAAAAGATGGAACCACTACTCTAGCTTTGCCTCCTCACACTACCCCAATTCCATCTCCACATGTTACCCCAGTTTCATCTCCTCATCATAGCCCTAATCCATCTGTAGGTGCTTCTCTTTTGAAGCCAACTAGTTCTCCTATCTAGATAGTAGAAATTAGAGATGATAAGAGTAGCAACAACGAGTCCATTGAATCTAAGGAAGCTACAAAGAGAACTCGAGAAGAGGAGAATGTCTCAGGTTCATCTCGGCTTCTCTCTCAAGATCCAAAGAACCCCTTCTCTGCAACAATAGTAGCAATGACTCCAGTAAAGAAGAAAATGTTTAACATAGAGTCACTTGGAATGGCTTCTAAGGTGATTGGTACAGTGTCCTGAGGTGAAGACACCTTAGAAAGAAAAAGAAAGAGGAAAGCTGAAAGTGTTCCTACAAAGGATGTTGTGTCTCAAGTGGTACGCTCTAGGTCAGCCATGGTAAAAGCTAAGAAATAGAAAACTTTGTCCATACTTGGGCAGGATCTAGATATCGAACATTTGACTATGGAGATTGCAAAACTAAATAAAGCAGGGAGGATTGAGGATATGACTCTTGAAGACTTCACTCTACATTCAATTGATCTTGGAGAGGCCAGGCATGATAGAAAAGTTGACTTATGGAGATCAGGCAATGATATAATAGAAGGTTAGTTAGAAAGCCTCAAACTGTCAAAGATTAAGATGAAATCTAAGATAGAGGAACTTAAAAGATTCATTAGGCAGCTAGTTGTTTCGTTGGAAACCATTACTGGTGTGCCTACTACTAAAAATCCTACAACAGAAGAGGTGCAAGCGTTCATCTCACAGCTTCAGAAAGATAGACATTTTTGTCAAATTGGGAAAGAGTGGATTGATAAACTCAATGCGGATGGAGTTGCTCTAATTGATCAAATTGGGAATGTTATCCTTCGATTGGAGATTGAGAAAGATAATATCTCGTCTAATCAACGCACTTTGATAACGAAGAAGGAACAATGTGATGAGTGTATTTCTCTCCTGAAAATGATTATCCAAATGAAGGCAAAGGAGGCAGTTGAAGTAAAGATTTTGAAGAAAGAAACTTAACCTCTATTTGAATGGCTCCAGGGTATCCAATTCAAGCTAGAGATGATTTAGGAAGCTGAAAAAGGACTCAAAGAAACAGAAGATAAAGTGAAGAGAACTCAAGATAGGGCATTTGAATTGATGAAGGGATTACACACTGATCCACAAACTAGTGGTCAAGGGAGAGCCCTTATTGGAGTAGAGATAATGAAGAACAACTTCTCTATGTATTTAAGTAACCTGTCAAGAATGGCTTCAAGCATTCAAAATAGAGTGACAGAGCTACAAACACTGGGTGGATGCATACACGTAGCTGCTGAAGAATTGACAAGACATCTAAATTCTATGAAAGAATTGGCTCAAGAACACTCCAAATGGCTCTTAAGATTCACTAATGTACACGTGCCTAGTCATGAGGAATTAGTTCCCATTATAGTCACCACCAAGGAATATAGGGAAAAAGTTGAAAAGGGGAAGAAGTCTAAATGATTCGATGATGCCTCCTTTTCACCTTCTTTTGCGACTTCTACCAATTTTGTAAATTTTGTAATACGAAAAACTGGCATCTTGCCATTTGTCATCCTCAGAAGATGAACCGATTAAAATTCCTATTGTAACGGTCATCTCTCAACTCTATATGTATGAAGTTGAATGATTAATGAAAGGTGGGCAAATTTTTGGTGCGAAGTACTTTTTGTTGCAGAGTCAATTAAATGGTATTTTATGTCAATCATTTTTTGTTCCAGTAGGTATTGTGTTCAGTCTATGTTTCTTTTCTGTTTTACAGAGAATTAAGGAGGAACAGAGTTTCTTTTTGCTATTTCCAAGATCATGAATGAATGTGATAAGTACTATTATGATTCATTTGGCTAAAGGTTTTGTTAACATTCCTAGTTTATCAGTTATAGTTTAGATTTGAATTTCAACTTATTCTAGTCTTATGCAAATAGATTTATGGATTCATAAGATATGTGGATATGTGAATCTGTTTCAATATTGAGAAGTCTTTCTTACCTAAATTAAGTTGTAGTTAGGCTTAATTTGGTTTGCCTCTTCTGCTCTCAAGTTAAGAGCATATCCCACATTAGTTTTAGGAATAAAACATAATTCCTTGAACATAATTCATATAGGGAGCTATACCTACCAATTCAGAGAGAAGCCAGTAATCAGAGAATGGCTTTTCAACTTTTGTAAATAGATGTTGTTCATCATTCAGGCATTAAGAGTCATATCTTCACAAGAAACAAGAAAGGACAAATCTATTTACCAACAGCTACTACTCAAGAGCACCCAAACATATAATCACATAGGTCAATACTCAAGAAAGCTCAAGCATTATTTCATATGGAATAGAAGATGCAACCATCAAATAACTTACATTGTATGTGTGAGAGTACTACTCTAGATAAGAACCAATGTCTAGTTATGAAGGAACATAAGACACACATATAAAGAGGGTATTTACTCAAATCTATACAAGGCATTAAATCTTAGAGTGTCAAGTAGGAATGGTCATTTATGTACTTTATGAAGATACCTTATAGAACTGATCTTTTTCTCATACAAATGAGATTAAATATCACACAAGTCTAATTGCTACAAGGATAGGCACAACTTCCCAAGTCATTCATATCCTCGTGATAGAATTCATTAGTTCTTGAGGAACCTCATTATCTTTATAATGTATACCCCAATTTTATTATTATATTTTCACTTAATTAAATGACTCTATAAATGTGATTTTCAAGTAAATCACTTATAGGCCAATAATGTGAATGAAAGACACACCATAGGATAAATTTATAGCCTTATCCTAGGATCGTATTAAATAAAATATCACAACATCAAAATACAATAGAAACCCCGATAATACCAAATTTTTCATTTTTACAATATCATTTTTTAACCATATTCATGACACACTGAATAGGTCCCAATCAAAGTTATGGGTCCCAATACAATCCCACAATAAAATATACACATATATTACCATTATTTTGTTATCAAAATATAATTTAGAAGGCCCAATTTTTTTTTTTTTCAAAAATGTCATAGTTGGCCAAAATCCAATCATGGAGGCCATTAAGAATATACCTCCAAAAAGGTAAAAAATTCAAGTTTCAAATATCAAAATTCCAAGGAGATTTAGGATGGGTACCCGCTTACAAGCTTACCACATATTATGATACAAACTCATAAAGGGCGACACAACCTTTACCAACCCATACACAAAAATATAACATAGAGACGTAAAGAGAATACAAATGCATCACAAGCATATTTGATAATACTCCAAAATACTTTCTTTCAAATGCTTCCAAATGTTAAAACATGCTTAAAATTCTCTCAAATTTGGGAGGACAAGATCCTTACACCTTCTTACAATATGAGATCATTACAACTTATTGAAGAGAGATCTTACATATTATTCAAGATGAGAGAGCTATTGGAAAAATAGAACAACATAAACAAAATAGAGAGAAGAAAGAACTTCTAGCTTAATATTATTGAATACTAGATGCAAATTTATACAATAGCTTGACCCAACAACATTCCTAAATGACTACTAATTAGAATGACAAAAAACTTCTTCATGATTGATAACACACATAAACTTGATAGCTAACTGAAACTTAGGGACACCTAACTCAACACACCTCTAATAAGAACTTGATTCAAACTAAAACTTTTTGACTCACACCTAAACTAAACTTGTGTTGCCAGCAACTCAACAAGGTTTTCCACATGTGCAACATTATTATTGACTACTATTGGAACATTAACTCCAATACCCCCACTTAATGTGACAACTAAAACAAACATTATTAGAAATTATACTTTCAAAATATGTCACAGAGGAGTAAGACTTTCTCATAGTTATGCAGCTATCATCTAGCTTTGAAACATCATTAGACACACCATCTCGACATGAAATGTCTCATAACCCTCGTAAAGGTACAATGCCAAGCTTCTAGACTTTCAGATCTCCCCAAACTATTGGACACACGATCTCCACATGGAATGTGCCTTGTAATCCTCATAAAGGTATAGCTTCTCTGATCCTATAGCACCTCAAACTATTCAAGCATCCATCTAGACTCTACAACATCTTTTCCTATTTTTCAAAGCATTGATCTCTTCAAAATTAAACAAATTCATCACTGGAATCATAATCATGTGGTGGCTCTTTTTCTGGCCTCATCTTCTTAACAACTTATTCTCTAACAGACAAAACTTAATAGGAAGATAGCTCTAATACCATATTGGAAAAATAGAACAACATAAACAAAATAGAGAGAAGAAATAACTTCCAACTTAATATTATTGAATAATAGATGTAAATTTATACAATAGCTTGACCCAACAACATTCCTAAATGACTGCTAATTAGAATGACAACAAACTACTTCATGATTGACAACACACATAAACTTGACAACTAACTGAAACTTATGGACACCTAACTCAACACATCTATATTACAAACTTGATTCAAACTAAAACTCTTTGACTCACACCTTACCTAAACTTGTGTTGTCAACAATTCAACAAGGTTTGCCACATGTGCAACATTATTATTGACTATTGTTGGAGCATTAACTCCAACAAGAGCTACTTGCAAATTCTCATATGCCTTGCTTATATAGGTACTTACCACCCAAGATATTACATTTACAACTAATGTGGAATAAAAGGTAGGTACATCTACCTTGGTACAAACACTAAGTGGGATATGTAATTTAATAAATGCCTAAATTATTTTATTAAATACAATATAATCTAACATATTTTAAAATACTGTGTAATATAATCCTATGCACTTTATTTAATGATAAATTACAGAAAATAACTATATGATAGCTAGCTTTTTCCAACTAAGCTTAAGTGTCACATGTAAATGATTTTTAATTATTATTATTATTTTTTACCTTTTTAGTAATTCTCTCATTTTTCTCTTCATTTTCTCACTCCCTTTTTCTTCACAAACATCTATCTTCTATCCAACAAAGATTTCTGGAAGACACACATTTCACTTCCTCTATCCACTCTCTCTTAGTGGAAGAGCTATGTGCACCTTCTATGCAACTTCAATTTCAATTGGAGGACATCCAATATAATTTTAGGAATTTATCAAACCTAAAGTCCTAGAGTAAATCGCCTCACATTTGATGATCTATCTACATACTTGAATTCTCTAGCTCCAATACAACTAATGAAGGGTACTCTCCTTACACACTCAACACATTATCCGATACCACTATGTGAAGGATGAAACCACTCTTAATAACTCATACACAAAAATATAATAACATAGAGACAAAGAGAGAACAAAAATTCTTCACAAGCATATATTGATAGTATTCCAAATACTTTCTTCTAGATGCTTCCAAATGTTGAAACATGCTTAGAATGCTCTCAAATGCTTGAGGATGGGACCTTGACACCTTCTTAGAATACACGATCATTATGCGTTCTTGAATAAGAAAGATTATAAATTATACAAAAGAAGAGAGATAAATATAAATGTTCACATGCCTTCCCTATCTAGACACTTATCACCTAAGAGATTACAATCACAACCTATGCAAGATACAAGGTAGGTGCAACTACCTTGCTACAAATATTAAGTGCACAATGTAACTTAATCCTAAAATGCCACCTGATATAATCCTATGCACTTTATTAAATGATAAGGTACAAATAATTTTAAATATTTAAATATTTATTTACTCTCTTGCCTCCCCCCCCACCCCCACAAGATTTCTCTTACACCATAGATGCTCTTGCATTAAAACCCCATTAGTTTACAGTGCACGACAATACATAAATGTGATAAATTCAATATTCTATCCACACATGAAGAATTGAGCAATATCCAAATATCTTTATTTTCAAACTGCAAATATAAGAAAACCCCAAAATGAAAACATGTTTAAAAACCTATTACAATCCAATTGCAACTCATAAATATTAATTTAAATGAGGAAAATAACAAGAATTAGAATTCCTACTGCAAACTTGATGAAAAAATTAAATTTGAAGTAGATTCTAAACACACAATGGAAGGAAATAAGATCTCATAGTTAGTTGCATTCTAAACCCACAAAAACAACCTCAACCAATCTACAAATCGAAGCAAAAACTAATTTCCAAGCAAGAGGATTTTGAAAGCCAAGAGGAAATGAAAAGCACATAGTGCTAAAAAATTAACTACATTTTCAAATAAAAACACTTTTTGAAATCAAATATAACAAGGTTGCAACGGAGTTCCTATCTTGATAAGATTAAAGTAATTAATGTTAAAAACATAAAATACTGTTAAAAAAGTACAAAAATATAGATCTAATGTTGAAGACATTAAAACAATTAAAAAATATTTAATCAAAGTAATTAATGTTAAAAACATAAAATACTGTTAAAAAAGTACAAAAATATAGATCTAATGTTGAAGACATTAAAACAATTAAAAAATATTTAATCATTTGCATTATATAACATTATATTCTTATATTCTTATATAAAATAGAAGTATATTTAATAAGATATATGATATATAATACAATAAAAAATAGGTTAAAAAAATAAAAATAATGTAATATATTTACATAAATATTATAAATTGAATAAAATAAATCATAGTATAGATATGTCTAATGCAGTATATAAATAAATTAAAATATTTTTTTCTAACAAGTCTTATATATGCTATTAACGTAAAGAATCTTACAATCTAAAATCTCTATCAATTAGACAAATATTTAGATTTATAGAATAAGTAATTAATTTATTTATAAATATTGTTAAAAAAACTAGGTCTAGTAAATTTTTTTTTTTAATGCTATTTATATGTTTGTATTAACTTATGTTATTGCTCTGAAAAAAGCTCATAGAAAATTACAATTTTGAAAATTAATTTCTAAAACTTATTTTGTTATTAAACGTACAATTTGACTTTATCTAATATGGAGATATGTTATTATGAAAAAAATAACATAATTTGATTGGTTTAAATTGTGTATTTTGGAGATATGTTATTATTAAAAAAAAACATAATTTGATTGGTTTAAATTGTGTATTTTAATCACTAGTTAGTAAGAACTAAAAATCTACTTTTTTTTTTTTTGATGAATAGACCTTTTCCATTAATTAAACACCTTAAAGATGCATATTCACAAAAAAGGGGCCGAGAGATACAACATCACCTCGCGAGTTCAAACGACCCAATGCCAGAGACCAATTGTTCATCAAAAAACATATAAAAACAGAAACAAATATATAAAAATCTACTTAAACAAATATATAATTAAACTTATAAATCCCACAAATAATTAAATCATTTAATTCTCATTAAATTGAATATTCATACAATATATTTAAAATATTTTAAACACTAGTCTTTCACAATAATGTAAGAGAGGTTAACTGGGCATTACCCAAATGACAACTAAGACAATATACATATTGTCCAAATTCAGAACAATAAATAGGTTTGGACTATTAAGGATGTGGACATGCTCTCATGCATGTATAAAATAGTTAAAGTGTGTATATTTAAAATTATACTTAAACAAGTGTCACGCACAATGGCTTGTATTTGTTGGAAGTTGTAATAGGTTAAGATTAAAAATTTAATAGTTAGAAATTAGTGAGTTGAAGTAAGTTATAATAGTTTAAGAATAAAAATCTAATAGTTAGAGAATAGTGAGTTATAATGGTAATTTAAAATAATTTAATAGATTAAAAAAATTATTTCATATATATTATTTCTAAAAAGTTTTTTCTAATTTAATTTTTTTATCATATTAAAAATATTAAAATAAAAAATAATTATCATTCAAACTACATACATGTGTAAAATAATAGCTTCTAACATAAAAATATTTTTAAATTTATAATTACGCCGAGAGGCGTTCTATACAATGGCAGCACGGGAATATGCCAAGATTCCTTGTCAATAAAAAAGATTTGGGAGCAGTTACAAACTTTCAAATTAAATATTAAAAAAGAATTCTTGAAATAATAGCTGGCCGAAATAATAGGAAGCCAAATGGAGACCGAAATAATAGGCCTGAAAAAGTAGGGCCCGAAAAAGTAGGACTCGAAAAAATAGGGCCCGAAAAAATAGGGGCAAAATAATTTCAATATGATTTTTTTTTTTGTTAAATATAATTTTGCATGCACATTCATGCTTATTTTTTGCGGTGAGTGGGGGAATTTGAAACAAATTCGTGGAATGTGAAGAGACGTCTGTTGGGGGATATGAGGAGCCTCTCAGAAGTTATAAAACCAAGGCTCCTCATTTCATTTTTCATTTTATGTTTTTGCAGGAAGGAAGAGGTGGAGGTTATTGGAGGATTAGATTGGAGTTTTTGAATAGGAGTAAATTAAAGTTTTGGAGTAACATTTTTGTAGGTGAGATTTCTATTTTTTATTTACATTTTCATTTAGATTTAGATGTAGATGTAAATTGAAATTCAAAATTAATTATAATATTCTACTTTGATTTAGATTTCAATTTTAATTAATTTCAATTTGGTTGGCTCTCCTCCACAACAAACAGTGTATTGTGTATTTAATGGGTGCATTGGAATGCAGATTATCAGCCTAATGGCCAATCTCCAATTTCCTGAAAATATTCGTGGAATGTGAAGAGACGTCTATATATTACGCCGAGAGTAATCGTTCTCACATTCGTGGAAATAATTGTTTTTGGGATGCAGGGTTCGGAGCTATTGGTAAGGGAGGCTCAGAGGTCATTGAGCAAGGAACTAGTGACATTACTCGGTTCCTTAGATAAAATGGGAAAAATAGAAATTATTCTTTTATGTATGTAGAAAAAAATTAGAAAGATTTTATGTATGTAAAAAATTAAAAGAATTCTATATACATCTAGATTTTTTGAAAAGAATTCTATTTACATCTAGATATTTTGATTGAAATAACCATAATGTAAAAACAAAATATAAAATAGAAATGTTAATATATGTATGTAGAAAAAATTAGAAAAATTGCATGCATCTAAAAAAATTCTATTTACATCTAGATTTTTTTAGAATGGAAAAAAATGGATAATAGAAATATCAGTTGCATGTTTGTAGAAATAAATTAGAAAAACATGTATCTAGAAATTAAAAAGATTCTATATGTGTCTAATTTTTAGATTTTACTTTATTCTAAACTAATTATTGATGGATATATATTTTAAAAATATTTATGTAGTTTAAAGTTTAGATTTTAATTAATTTGTATGCAAATAGGAAAAAGAATAAATATTTTATATATATGTAGATTAATTTCTATTTTTAAAATTTACAAGTAAATGAGTACTTTATTCATTTAAAGTAAACAAGTTTTTAAGTAATATATTTTTATTTTAAAAATATATTAATCATAATGTTCATTTATTATTACTTATTTAATATACTTACTCTCAAATCTAAGACAATAGAAATGATATTTTATTAACTTTGAAATAGGGAAGTGTTAAGCAAGTTCGTTTACAAAAATACCAAAAATATATTTGGTCTTTGATAAAATTGGAGTTAATATTAGGAATATAAATATGATCATTAACAATTAAGCTAAATTCAGTTCAAAACAATAATATTATTTAAATTTAAATAATTTTTTTTGAAAAGAATTCTATTTACATCTAGATATTTTGATTGAAATAACCATAATGTAAAAACAAAATATAAAATAGAAATGTTAATATATGTATGTAGAAAAAATTAGAAAGATTGCATGCATCTAAAAAAATTCTATTTACATCTAGATTTTTTTAGAATGGAAAAAAATGGATAATAGAAATATCAGTTGCATGTTTGTAGAAATAAATTAGAAAAAGATTTATATAGGAATTAAAAAGATTCTATATGTGTCTAATTTTTAGATTTTGCTTTATTCTAAACTATTTATTGATGGATATATATTTTAAAAATATTTATGTAGTTTAAAGTTTAGATTTTAATTAATTTGTATGCAAATAGGAAAAAGAATAAATATTTTATATATATGTAGATTAATTTCTATTTTTAAAATTTACAAGTAAATGAGTACTTTATTCATTTAAAGTAAACAATTTTTTAAGTAATATATTTTTATTTTAGAAATATATTAATCATAATGTTCATTTATTATTACTTATTTAATACACTTACTCTCAAATCTAAGACAATAGAAATGATATTTTATTAACTTTGAAATAGGGAAGTGTTAAGCAAGTTCGTTTACAAAAATACCAAAAATATATTTGGTCTTTGATCAAATTGGAGTTAATATTAGAAATATAAATATGATCATTAACAATTAAGCTAAATTCAATTCAAAACAATAATATTATTTAAATTTAAATAAAATAAGCCATGTTTACTTTGAAACATCAAACAACTAATTAACTAATACAATAATTAAAATAAATGAATCTATTATGACATAGAAAAATATTTTCGAAGTATAATTTCTTTGTTTTTGAATCAATATGAGTTTTTTTTCTACTTGAAAAGATAAACCATCCTAATTGTCATCCTTAGTTAACCCTAACAACAACCCCTACCTTAGCCCTAGCCCCAACAATGATGTACAATCTAACTATAATCCAACATTAAACTATAATTATAGCACTAAAACATATCCCTATTGATATTCTAAAATCTAATCATAACAAAAATCTCAGCCCAAACCATAATCTAAACCAAAAACCTACACACTAATATTGGTTATAGTCCTAACCCTAAAATCTAACCCTTAACCATAATGTAAAAACAAACTCCAAAATATTGATCAAAATCCTAAACCTAACTATAGGGCTAACCATGATATTAAACTCTAAATCCAGTCCCAAGGTCCTAACCATGGTGTAAACCTATAACCGAACTCTTAAAAAATTTACTAATCCCTGATCCTAATCACATTCCCAACTTTAAACTTGAACCATAAACCATAGTTGTAACCATAATCATAAACTTAAACAAAACCCTAACCCTAAAGGTACAATCATAAAATTAATCATAGCTTAGACCCTAATCCTAGCACAAACCACAATCATGACCAAATATAAATCTTCACCTTACCCCTAATCATAATTTCAATGTTAACCCTAACATTAGTTTCAATCCTACCATGATATGAACCCTAATATAGACTTCACCTTGATCCTCACCCTAATCTTAAGTCTAATTAAACCCTGACTAAAACCTAATCTAAATGACATATCTAACTATAATCCTAACTGTAATTATCATACAACCCAATGCTAACCCTCATGTATATTTAATCCCTAATCTTAACTCTAAATATTCTATAAACTCTAGAATTGACCTTGATTCTAACCATAACCCTAAAATCTAAATTGTAACCATAGCACGAAAGGTGGGGACCCCCGCTACATGGCACAATTCTAGGTCTTGGAGCCTCACGAAAGCACTACAGAGTGAGGAAATGTCAGAAAGGTGACATGTAGTAGCATGACACAATTTTGGGCTTTAGAGCATTGCAGAAACAATGCAGCGTAAGGAGGCGCTAGAATGGAGACTCATGGAAAGAAGAGGAAAGACACTCATGTCGCTGGCAAAAAACTATGAAAAGAGATAACATGATGTCTTTACCTCCCACAAAAATGCAAGGTTGATCCCAAAGGGGAATTTGGTTTCCCCAAAAATGAATGATGGTCATCGATGAAGGTCTTCCTCTCGAAATAGACGGCATAGATGCATCGTGAATCCTCACCAATGAAGGATTAAGTCGCAACAGTCGATGTAGATTATCCCCTCAAAAATGATGGCTGAGATGCAATGAGGAAACTCCTCCCAATGAAGGATTAAGTCACATTCGTCGATCAAGATTGGCTTTATTTCCAATGGATGACTAAGATGTAGTGAAGAGATTCCTCCCAACAAACGAAGCAGATAGCACAAAAGGTGTGAACCCCCTCCATGTGGCACAATTTTGGGTCTCAAAGACTCATGAAAGCATTATGGAGTGAGGAAATGTTGGAAAGGCAATGCGTGGTAGCATGATGCAATTTTGGGCTTCAGAGAATTGAAGAAACAATGTAGCATGACGATGCATCAGAATGGAGATGCATGGTAGCATCTTGTGCAATTCTAGGCTTTAGAGTGTTTTGAAGACACTAGTGTATAAAGAAACGTTAGAATGGGAATGCATGGCAACATCTTGCACTTTTGGGAAGATGGGAAGATAGCTCGCGAAGAAATAAGAGTTATCGAATCTCGCAGCATGAATCAACTTGACCAAGAAAAAATGATCCAGCGTGGTCAATGAAGAAATCGAGCCAACACAAAATGTTAGCTGCCAACTTTAGCAATGTTAACCCTCTGCAAAGAACCTATCCCATTTAAGGTCTCTCAGATCAGACATCAGTGATGGGTTGAATAGGGGGAAAAAATAGCACACAATGCCCTCCTAAATGAAATTCTAAATGTAACACTAATAACCATGGTCCTACTTCTTTCCCTAACCTTATCCATGAGCGTGGGAATATACATATTATTATATAGGGCACCTTATATAATAATAAATATAATCTAAAATCCCAACCCTTACTCCCCTCCTAACTATAACTGTGACCATAAGAAAACTTCTAAATATAACCCTTCCTCTAACTCTAACCCTAACCCTAACCCTAACTATAATTGTAACCCTATCCCTACCACTAATTGTAACCTTGAATCTAACTCTACCATAATTGGACTTTAACCCTAACTATAACTGTAACCCTAAACCTAACTCTAACCTTAACCGTAACCATAACCGTAACCCAAAACCTAACCCTAATCGTAGCTAGGATTCTAATACTCTGTCTACCCCTAACTCAAACTATAGCCCTAACTATAACTCAAACTCTAACCCTAACTCATATTCTAACCCTAAACCTAACCCTAACCTTGACCCTAACCCCAACCCTAAGCCTAAGCCTAACCCTTTGTCTACCCCTATCTCTAACCCTAACCCTAACCCTACCCCTAACTCTAACCCTAAATCTAACTCTTTCTGTAAATCTAACTCTACCATAATTAGACTCTAACCCTAACCCTAACTCTAACTTTAATCCTGATTGAAACCCTAACCCTAACCCTAACTCTAACCTTAACCCTGACTCAATCCCCTTACCCTAACCTTAACATTGATATAACTCTCTCTATATATAACCCTAACTCTAAATATAAACCTAACCCTAACCCTAACCCTAACCCTAAATCTAACTCTAACCCTAACTGTAAGCGTAACCCTACCCCTACCCATAACTCTAACTGTAAATCTAACTCTACCATAATTGGATTTTAATTTTAACCCTAACCCTAACTCTAACCCTAACCTTGACTCAAAACTCTAACCCTAACCCTAACTCTAACATTAACCCTACTGTAAAATTAACTCTATTGGTAACTCAAACCCTAAACCTAACCCTAATTCTAACCCTAACTCTAACTCTAGCTCTAGCTCTAACCCTAACTCTAACCATAACTCAAACTCAAGCCCTAACCCTAACCCAGAACCTTACCCTAACCCTAACCCTATCTATAACCCTAATCCTAACCCTAACTCTAATCCTAATCTTAACCCTAATTCTAATCCTAACACTAACCTTAACCCTACCCCTAACTCTAACCATAAATCTAACTCTACCATAATTAGAATCTAACCCTAACCCTAACCTTAACCCTAGCTCAAACCCTTACCCTAACTTTGTCCCTAACCATATATCTAGGTTTGATTATAACATTTTACATTACAATATCCCAAAAATAAAATATATATTTTTATCTAAATTAAACTCCTTATATTAAATTTAAAATAATATTTGACTCAAACCTTAACCGTAACCCTAACCTTAACCATGAGCATTACTCTAACCCTAACCTTAACCATAAACATAACTCTACACCTAACTCTAACCCTAATTCAACTCTACCATATTTGGACTCTAATCCTATCCCTAACCCTAACTATAACCATAACTCTAACCCTAGCCTTAACCATGAGCATAACTCTAACTCTAGATCTGACTCTACCATAATTGGACACTAACCCTAACCCTAACCTTAATTTTGATCCTAACTCAAACCCTAACCCTAACTCTAACCTTAACCTTGATTCAAACCTTAACCCTAACCCTAACCCTAGCCTTACTATAACCCTAACCCTAATCATAACCATAACCATAACTCTAACCCTAACCTTAACCATGACCATAACTCTAACCCTAACCTTAACCATAAACATAACTCTAATCTGAACCTTAACCATAACTCTAATGATAACCATAACCATAATTCTATCCTTGACCTTAACCATAGCTCAAACCCTAACCCTAACTCCAACCCTAACCCTAATGCTAACCCTAACCCTAATTCTATCCCTAAGGTTAACATTAACTGTAATGTTAACTTTGTCCCTAACCATATATCTACGTATGACTATAACATTTTACATTACAATATCCCAAATTTTTTTTTTTATCTAAATTAAATTCCTTATATTAAATTAAAAGATATATTTGACTCAAACCCTAACCCTAACCCTATCCCCACTATAACCCTAACCATAACCATAATGATGACTCTAACCCTAACCTTAACCATGAGCATTACTCTAAACCTAACATTAACCATAAGCATAACTCTACCCCTAGCTCTAACCCTAATTTTAACTCTACCATAATTGGATTCTAACCCTATCCCTAACCCTAACTATAAGCATAAGTCTAACACTAGCCTTAACCATGAGCATAACTCTAACTTTGGCTTTGACTCTACCATAATTGGACTCTAACCTTAACCCTAACCTTAATTTTGATCCTAACTCAAACCCTAACCCTTTAAACTCTAACCTTAACCTTGACTCAAACCTTAACCCTAACCCTAACGTTAGCCTTACTATAACCCTAACACTAACCCTAATCATAACCATAACCATAACTCTAACCCTAACCTTAACCATGACCATAACATTAACCCTAACCTTAGCCATAAACATAACTCTAATCTAAACCATAACCATAACTCTAACAATAACCATAACCATAACTCTATCCCTAACCTTAACCATAGCTCAAACCCTAACCCTAACTCCAACCCTAACTCTAATGCTAACCCTAACCCTTAATTCTATCCCTAAGGCTAACATTAACTATAATGGTAACTTTGTCCCTAACCATATATCTATGTATGACTATAACATTTTACATTACAATATCCCAAAAATAAAAAATATATTTTTAATCTATATTAAACTCCTTATATTAAATTTTTAAAAATATTTTGAAGCATAATTTTATAGCAACTTCATACAACTCTAACTAAAAATTAATTAACAATTTTATAGTAACCTTATCAAAATAAAAAATAAAAAGTAAATATTTTTCCTATTGCGTCGCGACTGCCACTAGCTTATATATACCTATATATATATTACGTCGAGAGTAATCGTTCTCGAGGCGCCTATTTTTATTTTCATTAATCCCAACTTCGATTAAAATAACTTTGGGATTAAATAAAAATAGGCGCCTCGAGAACGATTACTCTCGGCGTAATATATATAGAGGTATATATAAGCTAGTATTAACTATTATTCGAAAAATTTAATGGGTTTCATATATGTCTTATGTGGGAACTTTGTTCTCGGAAATTAAATTTTTGATAGAAAATTTGCAAGTTGGCCAGTAAAGTTGTCAGTTTGGCCGAAAATTTGAAAATAACCAATTTTTTTTCTCCCTCCACTTTTAACTCTTGTTTTAATATTTATTAGTTGTTATCTCCTCTTTTAACTATTGTTTTTCTTTTTTTATTTATTAGTTGTGATCTTCACATTAGCTGATGTTGTGATATATTCATTTAACTTTTGATTTTTAAAATTGATTTAGATTTTAGTTTTAAAATTATTTTAATTTATTTTTATATTGGATTATTTTTTTTTTTAATAATTATTTTTAAGTTTCTATAATTTATTTAGTCAATAGAATATTTGTTAGACATATTTTTTTAAAAAAAAATCTTATTAATTTTTCATAATAGATTTTTTGATGGGATTTTTAAAATGATTATTTTTTTCATATTTAATAAATTTAATTTAAATAAATAATATTTATTAATCTATTTAAAAGATTTTAGCAAATATTATGTTATTTAAATTAAAAATTATTAATAATCTAATTTGTTATTATATTTTAAATATCCATTTTTAACTATTATTTTTCTTTTCTTATTTATTTAAAAAATAATTACTTGTGATCTCCAATTAGATAATGTTGTGATATCTTTTTATTAAACTTTTAATTTTTTAAATTGATTTAGGTTTTAGTTTTAAATTTACTTCAATTTTTTTTAAAAAAAATATTAGTTTAGTTTTTTCTTTAAATATTATTTTTTCAGTTTCTATAATTTATTTAAACAATAGAATATTTGTTAGTGATGTCGCTATTTTCATATTATTTTGTATTTCTCTTATTAATTTTTCATAATAATTTTTTTGATGATTTTTTTTTTCATATTTGATGAATTTAGTTGTAAAATCTTGAAATTATTGAACACATTTCTTAAACAATATTCAAATTTCCTAAATATTATAAATTTTATATCTATGTTTTAATCTTCAACTTTTTTATTTTTGTATTTTCATTTAAAAAAAATTTATATTTACATTATTTAATGTTCATTCTACATTTTTCTCTTAAGTCTCATCTCCTATTAGCACACTCGTCGCATGTACAAAAACATGCGACTGTTAGTTTAGATATATTGCATCCTCAAATATAGGAGTAGTGGTTCCTAAAAATCCACTGCTATAAGACTCAAAATATACAAGACAATAAAATTAAAGTAAAATATTTTTCATGAATTTAGAAATTAAGATTTGAGATATAAACATTAGAAAAAATTAAAGAATTAAATTAATTATAAAAATACTTACATTTCGTTGGTGTTGAAGTAAGAAAAATGAATCAAAGAAGTGATTGCAATAGTATGTGCCTCCGCCAAATACAATAACCAATATGCAAGCTCTCTTGTCCTTAAGAAAAATGTATTAGAAAAGTGATTCCAATGATATGTGCCTCCGACAAATACAATAACCAATATGCAAGCTCTCTTGTCCTTTTAATCATTCACTTTGACCACCACAAAATCTGAATACTTATTTATAAACTCCCAACTAATCATGTGCTATATGTACCAATAAAGTTTTATAATTCTTATAATTACTTACTTCTCAACTACCACAAAATATGTTCATACTTATGTATAAATGCCTAACAATTTATATGCTATATGTACCAATAAAGTTTTACAATTCTTATAATTACTTACTTCTCAACTACCACAAAATATGTTCGTACTTATGTATAAATGCCTAACAATTTATATGCTATATGTACCAATAAAGTTTTACAATTCCAATATAATTACTTACTTTATTTTCTATCTATTGAATAAATAAGTAGACACTTATTAAACCAACATGTAATTTTTTTAGTAACATTCAACTAACAAATTTAAAAATGCCTATATATGCAATAAAATTATACAATTCTAATAATTACTTACTTTTTTCTATCTACTAAATAAGTGAACACTTATTAAACCACCACATAATTTTTATTTTTTTAAACATTCGAATCACAAAAGTTAAATAATTATAAAAGCATAAAAAATAATTGAACCACTTCCCTAATGATTAAGTTAAATAATTTGTTCCTTCAAAGCTTTGATAACCCTCATGGAAGAATCCCTCCTTTGTTTTGACATTTTTCTTTCACAGCAACCATCCTAATATTCTGTGAAACTGTTAAACTAACCTCTGGAAGAAAAAGTATTTTACCTACTACGAATAAATGCTCTGTTGGTTAGGGAAAACAGAACCCCGGAAATAGATAAATTGGACCAGGTTATACCCATTCACTATTAGATTAATAAATATATCCGTACTTTCCATTTCATGGTACATGTAACAAATTTATTGAATTTGATGCACAGAGAAAAGATAAAATAACAACAGCGTATCCTCCAAAATCATCTGGTTTGTTGAAGTGGATCAACCATTCTAACCAAGACATCTGTCATTTCAAAACAATTGACTCCCACAGTTTATCTCATACGCAATTTTGAATTGAAAAAATGGAGTCAATAAGAGGAAGAGAATACCCTTACAATCTGAGATTTTAAATAAATTGTGCATGTAATTTGTCTATCCTAGACAGTAAATTCAGTTCATTCATTTATGATTCAAACATAACTGGATTTCGAGGGTTTTGGGCAGTCGAAATTGGCCACAGCGCAAGTGGGTTGTTACTGTAACTGATTATTTGGGCACAGCACAGTTTGGGTTTTGTTGTGGTGAATCAAATTTCAATGGCCATGGCGCCGTTTGCAGGAGTATTGATAATTGTGGCACTGTATGGCCGATTTGCAGAGTCTGCAATGGAGCTCCCTGGATGGCTCGGTGAGACGTAAGTAATCGATTTCTTGAATTAGGTGTTTGAACTTTTTGTCACGTTCTTTAAGCATTGGTAAGGGTTTTGACTCGGGTTTTGTTTAAATGTGATCCCTTCTTTTCTTTTCAATTACGGAAAGCCGTATTGAGCCCTATTTTGAGTATTCGATTAGGGCACATTTCTGAAATCATTGATATAGTAATGAATTTTCTGAAATGGAACTCTTTGATTTGCCATTTGAGTTCGCAATGATGATATTGATTACCTTGTTTCGCTCTTAGTTTCGTTTTATTTTGTGTCGGGAGTCAAACCTCTGATTAGTCTGATATTTTCAGGAAAATCGAATTTTAGTGACTGGCATTCTGAATTTTTAATATTTTAGTTTTGACTCTTTGGGATTTTTCAGTCGCTAGGACCATCTAGAGACAATATGTCTGTCCCTTTCTTGGGCTGTAAGTTTGTTGAGGGAATAATCCTTCTTGAATAACGATAATGAGAAAGAGCCGGTTTATCTGGCATTATCTGTATCAAAAACTCTTCTTTTATAAACGAAAGGATTTGAGTTGCCAATAGCTCCAGGTTCGCTGTCATGCCGTGTGGGCGCTAGCTAGCTAGTTGCTGCAATGTCATATCTCTATGATCGTGTGATGGGTTTTCATTTGACAGCAATACTTTAATGGCAACGCCCGCATGTTTTGCTTAGCTTCCTTGACCCACAATTGTGATTCCTTGAAGGTTTCTGAGTCTTTCTATGGATAATCTTTGTACTTTTATGTCAAAATCCTGTTTTCCCCTTTGGGTTGATATTCTTAGAGAAGGTTGCAGGATCTCTTTAATTGAAGGCAGGATATATTTCAACCCATTCTTATGATACATAAGTACAGATCACACTTAAATGCATTTTATTGAAGTTATTGGCTAGCTTACTGTTGACACAAAAGTCTGCACCCTTGCTTGAGGTATGACCCTCAAGCAACCTTGTGTAACAAGGAAACGACCTCCAAGTGTGGGACTTGCGCTCTGAGGTCAAATCTCTAGAGAAGGCCGGCTTCCTTAGTATTAGGATGCACCTAAACTACTGCTTGAGAGGAAAAGAGAGAAGAAGAATAGAAAGTAAAATGTTGTAAGGGAAAGAGAGTGATGCACCACGATAGACGTAGGGTTACAACTCTGCCTATGACTGCACAAAACATCAATGAAAGCTTAGAATACACTAAACTTGACTCCAATCTATATCCCAAAATGACATGCAGGTTCAAAACTGATGAAATGCTGAAAGGAAAGATAATTTTCACTATGCAACAATTGCCAACAGATTAAACACGACATGTAAATCTAAGAAAATAGAAGGGAAACATCCACAACAAGGCAATAAATATGCACAAATAATGAATGGCAAGAACAGGTAAGAAGTAGAGCTATTTCATTAATGGAAGACAAAAGTTGCAGAGCATATAGCTGCTGCAAAACACAAGCAGAGAAGAACCACCAAAAAATATTTACAACTTGCCTTTATAGAGTTTAGGCATAACTCTGATGTTTACATTGAGTTCAAACCCCAACTAGGTGGAGTCGAGTTGCAAAGGAGAGCAATAACTGAATATCAGAAGAAATCTGATCGTGGATTGCATTTTGATGCTGGAAGTGACAGGAAGAACCCAAATCAATGCACCTAGCCCAAAAAGGTCAAATCCCAAGGATTTGATCATTACCTGCAATAAAGAGGCATAAGTGCAATGGTGTCATGCCAATCAAGACCCAAGAAGTAGCTGGGCATTGAAGAATTGGCCTTGATGGCATGCCATGGTAGAAGAAACCGTGGGGAGGTATAATAGGACGTGTTATCCACCGCAACATGCAAGGTTGACCTAGTGGGGAAACTGATTTTCCCAAGATTGAATACTGGCTATCGATGAAGGTCTTCTCAAAATAGATGGCCCAGATGCTACGGGAAATCTTCCCAATAGAAGATTAAGTCGTAGTCATTGACGTAGATCTCCTTCATTTCCAACAGATCATTGTGATGCAACAAGGGAACCCCAAGATGTGATCAAATCCAACAGCTGTTGTGCAATTCTGGGCTTTGGAGCCTCGCGAAGACTCTGCAGAGTGAAGAAATGCCGGAATGGTGATGCGTGGCAGCGTGACGCAATTCCAGGCTTTGCAAGATTGAAGGAACAAGGCAGCATGAGGAAACTTCGGAACGACAACACACGACATCATCTCGTGCCTTGTCATTTGACAAAACGAATGTTGATCTTATAATCTTTCGTTGAATCTCCACCGTCGATCTGCACAATGCATGTTGTGTTAAAAATAAGCGCCGGAGATGGGACCCTTTGTGACGTGGCAGCATTTCACTCTGGAATGGAGACGCTTGGCAGCATTTCACAATTTTACAAAGATGGGCGGATAGCTCGCGAAAACACGAGAGCAGTTCGATCTCGAAGCAAGTTAACATGACCAAGACCAAACTGAGCCAACCCGGTCAAAAGAACAAACCAAGTCCACTCGTTCAATGAAGGGACCACGAGCTAACATGAAATGTTAGCTGCCAACCTTGGTGCGATGACCCATTGTAAAGAAAATAGCCCATTGAAGGTATCTCTTATCAGATATCGGTGATGGGCTGAATGGGGGACAAGAATGGCCAACACTTACCACAATGAGAGAATTTGATGCTGAACAACACTCTTTTATCTTGAATCCCCAAGACATTTTTTCCTGGAGTTCCCAGTAGTGCAGCAGACAAAATCCTTTTATCAAAATTGTGGTCAACCTTAATTTTAATTAGGTCAGATAGTTTTTGAGCTTTTCGTTTGAAAATTTTCAAATTGGGGGAATTTTAGGGGGTAAATTATTCTGTTTTCTTTTAACTATGTACGGAGCTCTGATTATTTGAATTTTCAAGTGTAGATGATAATTTCAACTTTAAAGATTTCTGCATTTAATTGTGTGTATACACTCTGTGATCCATCATCAGAATAAAGAGACTTTAAAACTTATCTTTTAATGAAACTTTGGAATAGCCTGCGTGCTCTGTGGCAAGTATATGATGCACTATTGATGTCTTTCTTCTTGTTGCCATTGCAATAACCATTGAATAATGTGTGTATGTTTATCAATTCATGAATTTTTTTGAGTGTTATATATTGTCATTGCACTGGTGAGCTTCTAACCTGAGGCTGTAGGTGGAGTGGTAAGACTTGGTTTTATAATATATAGAAGTTAAAATTGAGAAGTCTTTTTTCTTTCTAAGGGCTTTCTACATCAAGGAGGGGTGTTCACTAGATCTAGACTTGTAAAATGCACCTTTTATCTGTATAGTTCACAGCATTAACTGTGTTACATCTCGTGCATATCTATCAAAACTAATGAAGTTGTGAATCATTCAATTTATATACCGCAAAGTCAAAACAAATACTGAAATGACTGCATATATGTTTACCTTGTAATATATGAACAGTCTCTATAGTTTCAGTAAGCATCACATCATCTGTGCAGGTATAGAATGCCGTTGAGAATAAGCAAGGATGCATCTAAACTTTCCATATTGAAACATGGCCCACCACCTGGCTTTGATCCATCTCAAGTAACTCAGTTGTCTTGGCATCCCAGGTTTGTGAAATATAAATTAGATAGGCAACTAGGATTCAAATTTGTATTTTGCCATTAGGTTTTATCTTGAATATATATATGTTTTTGCATACTCAATTTGTTCTTTGCAGTTTCATAAATATTGGATTTTCTTTGTGGCCGAACCAGGGCATTTTTGTACAAGAACTTCCTTACAGATGAAGAGTGTGATCATCTTATTGCATTGGCAAGTAAATTAATCCGAGTTTTTTTCATGCAAAAAATTAATATTGTAAGGTTGTTTCCCTTATCTTTTGTATTATTTAACTGCAGTCAAGAGACAAGTTGGAGAAGTCCATGGTTGCAGACAATGAGTCGGGAAAAAGTGTTATGAGTGAAATCCGAACAAGCTCAGGAATGTTCTTGAGTAAAGGCCAGGTGACTATGTAACATACTAGGATTTAGGCTTCTGTTTTTATTTTACTAACTGTTGTCATTTTCTGTATGGCACGGGTTTCTTGCTTTCGTTTAGTGAGTTGGAGCCTATGTTATTCTGTTAAGTATCATGATCAATACATAGATGTAAGTATTCGATAAGAATATATGCAAAAAGTACCGTATGCCTTCTAAATTTAGACTTTGGGTTGATTTTGAATTAAAACTAAAATCTAACTCTTGTTTTTTCAACATCTCTTTTAGCTTATTGCGTCATGAGAATGTGATATATGATTCTACGCATATGCATCTGCTGGAAGCAGTTTTTTTTGTTTTTGATATTGGTAAATGTGGGATTGAAAGGTCCCGAACCTTGTACAACTGAACAGCCAAATGGCAGACAGAATAAGTGCTGTGACTAAGGGGACAAATCAAACAAGCTAACAAGACAAAACAGTGAGATACAATTACCACATAACATTTTGAAGAAAGAAACAACAAGGAATTCCAGGTTCCAGTATGGAACAGAGCAGAATTTTTTTTGCATCTTTAAAACTAATACTTTATTCCTGATCTGTGGAGTCTAAATGAAAATAAACTTATCTTCACTTCTGTTTGACGAGGAGTGAGCCCAACTAAATCTCTCAACCTCCTCTCTCTGCATTTATAAGTCTGAAATAGATTTTTAAATATACAATGAAAGCTAAAACAGAAATGAATAATTGTTAATTCGTGAATGTGGATTAGCTCGAAATTATATCATACAGATTAGAGCCTTAAAGCAAATAGAGTTAAAAAAATGTCTACTCCTTAGTACATTGTTTGTTTACAAAGTGTGTTTGTATCTGTTAGGATGAAATTGTTGCAAGGATCGAAGACAGGATTGCAGCTTGGACCTTTCTTCCAAAAGGTGACAGATTGTTTACTTTCTTGATTTGTGTTCTTAATGTTAGTCTATTGGTTTTATTTACTGAGATTACACTGAAATGTGTGCTCTTTTCTTGAACTCATTTGTATTGCAAATGCTGTATTCAGAAAATGGAGAGGCAATGCAGATTTTGCATTATGAAAATGGACAGAAATATGAACCTCATTTTGATTTTTTCCATGATAAACTCAATCAAGCCATGGGTGGTCATAGAATTGCCACAGTGCTGATGTATTTATCTAATGTTGAGAAGGGGGGAGAGACTGTCTTTCCTAATTCAGAGGTTGGCACCCTGAAATCAACTATTCAACTTGCTCTATAATTTTAGCTGTTTTGTTTATATTCCAAGGTGAACTTCAGTACTTGCACCATTATTCAAATGTTGCCGATACATATGTTGAATTTTCAGGGAAAGTTGAGCCAACCAAAGGATGATTCATGGTCAGAGTGTGCCAAGCGTGGCTATTCAGGTGTTATTGCTAGAGCTAGAAGTTTGAATTTAATTATCTGTTATATTTAGAAACATTTATCAAATGTGCTCAATGTTCTCTGCTCTCAAACCTCTTTTTTGTATGCAGTGAAGCCCTACAAAGGGGATGCCCTACTGTTCTTCAGTCTACGCCCAGATGCTACAACCGATGATACCAGTCTGCATGGCAGTTGCCCAGTTATCGAGGGAGAAAAGTGGTCTGCTACAAAATGGATACATGTGAGGGCTTTTGAATATCCTAAAAGGAAAGTCAGCGGTGAATGTGTTGATGAAAACCAACTCTGTGCTCATTGGGCTTCTGTTGGAGAATGCAAGAAGAATCCTGTTTATATGGTTGGCACTCCAGATAACCCTGGATCATGTAGAAAAAGTTGTCGAGTATGCTAATTTTTTCATACTTTAATCACAGCCTCCTGATTTTTTAAAATGTAGTTTGACAGCCAAAATCTAAAATTTGTTAGTACTGACTATTGGCTGTTCTTCAGATGCCATTAAATTTAAATTGATTTTAGGTCAGCTATATGGATGGTTGGTATTTAGCCATTAAAAAGTTTCCAGAATCTAGATAATTGGCTATAGGAGTTTGCACTTGATCTTGGTGTCATGAGGTCAATGATTAAAACTCTTAACCGTTTGTTTGCTGGAATTAACCTGGAATAGGAAAACAGGAATAGGAAAATTGGAATAAATCTATTCCAATTTTGGCCCAAAATGAGAATAAATCGAATTCCAGTTTTTTTAAGAATTAGATTTATTCTTGCATTGGAGGAAAATTGGAATAGATTTATTCCAATTTTCCTATTCCCGTTTCCCTATTCCGGTATAATTCCAGCAAACAAACGGGCAGCTTTTTCTTTTTCGACATTTATTGAACTTTCTGGGGGCAACAAACCAATTATTGTGCATTAAAAGAGATTGCAGTTTAGCCACAATGTACATAATTAAGGAGCATCAAAGAAGCTTATATTTCTTAGAAGCTCTGGATAAATGGGTTTAAATTTTTAAAATGGAGTGTTGTCTTGTCAAATATTGATGTCTCTTTCGATGAAAATGAAATGTAATTATAAGATGATCATGTATCCTGTCGCTAACTAAGTTCCTTTCAAATGCGCCAAAGAACTAAATAATTGTTAAGGCGGTTTGAGTGTCTGATGGAACCAGAAGTCTCACTATGGGTCTCAATCGTCACATATCACTTTCCCCAAACAAAAAATAAAATTGGGGTTCCGATGATTTTTTTTGTCTATGCAAGTCTCGCTCACTTTAAGAATTATGGTGGTGATAGTTAGATTTGTTGTTTGAATGATTGTTTTCCCTTTTTAATTTTTTTGCCATGTTTTAGTAAATTTTTTACATGCGTTTTGATGGCATAATTTTTTTTTTGTTTTTTAAAATTTGTTTTGATGGCATAAGTTACATTAACATGGTGAGTGCAATTAAAATGTGATGGCTTTGTTACAAGTTTCAGTATCTTGTGCAATGGTGGTATTATGTAATAAAAAATTAATTGCAAACACAAGAAGAGCTCTTGGAGAGCTTGAGTTCTCGCCTTTTGCTATTGGTGAAAGATATTATAATTTTTTTGATAAGATTAAAGAAGAAAATCAAATATAATTAATTAAATTATCCAAAACTAAATATTTTTAAGAAGTGTATTATAGATATAAGTAAGTTTATATCTTCAATAAGTTTATATCTTCAATAATCAAATTATTTAGAACAAATTTTCTTTTTATAATAATTTCATCTTTTTAAAATATATGTTTTAATTAAAATATTATTATGAATAAATTTCATATTTTTTGTTTCAAATTTATTGAATAAAAGCACAAATATCACAACTCTTTTGGCTACTTTAGGTTAATTTAAAAATTTGTTCAAAAACTAATAATATGCAATATTAAAATTTTCTATACATTTTTATTTTTGAACTACAACTTAGAGATGACTATCTTATAGAAACTTATATCATTTCCCATATAACTTAGATCCAAATTGTTAATTATATATATTTTTCAATTTGAATATTAGATTTTTCATTAATCTTAATCATATTTATCTACTAATTGTTTACAATAATTCATTAAGTAAAATCATTAATTAATTTAACTTTAATATTTAATCAACACAAAACATTCAATACAAAATTCTAAAACATAAATTAACAAGTTTGTACTCACGAGTGGCTTTTGGAAAAATGCGTGACTTTTTATACATGAAATTTGGATTAACATGTCACGAGACCTACAGAGACTAGATTTCATAAGTGATAAATTTGGTCGGTGGAAAACTTTGCAAATGCATAAATATAAAATTATCCACTCTCCTTTGACATGGGAGAACACCAACCACTATAATCATTCATCTACAGTCCCCTCACCAACCTATTCTTGCGGCTAATAATTTATGCCATTCCATTGTTAAATTCTTTGCTCATTTGCATGAATTGTGCTTTTGGATCTTTAAAGATGAGAGAGGGGATCAATGTTATGGAAAGAAAGAGCTAGAAAAAAGAGCCTTTTCTGTTATGACATGGCATTCTCATCTCATGTTCGTTCTTCCTAGTAGATGGACTTCTCTACCTTACGTGTCACTAATATACAATCTGAGCAGATCATGTGTTTGCTATTATGTTTCTAAAAATTGCGATTTCATGTGGATCACAATGAGAAAAAGAGTGGCATTTGCCATTTCTTGGGGAAAAACAAGCAACTTTCTAGACACAAATTAAATGCCTACCTCTCTTCTCGAAATGAATGCTTGTGCTTCATTAAATGCATCTCTATCTTCTCGAAATGAATGCTTGCTGCTTTATCTCATCCAACTATCATTTCACACAATTCCTTTATTTTTAATTTTCAAAAAGAGCACTTACACCTCAGGAAATTAGGATTCAACCAATCAAAAATCAAGAATTAATATCCAATAATTACTTTTTAAAATACAACCTATCTAACTTTAGACTATGACATTAGATTAGACAAAATGAAATAAAAATTGAACAGTAAGGCAAGGACTAACAATATTTGACAATAATAAGTAATTATAAGGGTGGAAGCTTAAAAAGATTTCAATGATAACACAAATTGCAATATGATGCCATCAACTAATCTCTAACCTCTCTATGTATTATGTTTATATTTTGGAAGCTATTCAAGTTGGTTTTAATTATGTGTTTTAGTTATCATATAACTTAGTTTAGTGCTAGTCATAAGCTATTCATAGTTATATATTCAGTACGGGACGAAGGGTGTGTTGTATTAATAATTAGATAATTAGGTTTTACATAGTCATAAGCTAATCATTCATAATTATGTTTCCCATATGGGATTAAGGGTGTGTTGTATTAATGATCATATAACTTAATTTAGTGTTGGATAATCATAACTTAATGATTCGTAATTGTGTTTTCACTATAGGATTAAGGGTGAGGGATGTATGCTAGCCCATACTCCCTCCCTTGTGTTATCTTCGTCACCCCTTTTTCCTTCACAATACAAATGACATGTAAATGTTGTTCTCTATGGATGATGTTATCTTCCAATACCTTGATGACTACCAAATGCTAAATGCTAGATTTGCAAATAATAGGGAGTGCAAGAGTTTAATTTTTCCTTATAGGATATGATAAGGTGGGTGACTACACTATTGATAATTAGTCCAGATGTTAATGATCAAGTTGCCAATGCCATGCTAATCCATGGGTTTGTTAAGTACTATGTTTGCGAGCAAGTTGAAGATAAGATGTATATGTCATGTCCCCTTTTCAAATAATTAAAAATAATAATCTTTGCTAAGATAGGCAGGCACAAAGAGGTGAAGTTTCGGAAAAAGGGGATAATCTTTGGAAGCTAATGGACTAATAAATAAAAATTATTATTAAAATATGTTTTATTAACCCCTCTTGGACGTTAGTTAGGGTTATGCCCTCTTTTAAGGGGTTTGGAGGCATTTTGGGCTGATTCTAGAACTTGATTTTTGCTCATTTCTTTATTGTTCTTCAGAGGCTGCTAAACCCGTGGAGAAGGAGACCCAAGAACGGGAGTTTTTAGGTTTCTAGGAAGGATAAGGATGGGAGTTTAAAGCCATTCCATGTGCATGCTCATGCAAAGTTTTTCTTTGTGCTGAACAGTGCAAATTTGTGGATTTTCGGGTGTGTTTTTTGTAAGAGTTTGGTGTTTTTGGTTGAGTATTTCATATCATTTTGGGTTGCTGCTGTATATCAGACATTTAGATGTTAAAATAGAGCTGAATATATGTATTTGGTCATGATTATACTTCTATGATAGATTATCAGTGCTTTTGTGGTGTTTTCGGCTATTTTGTGTTGTTTTCGGGAGCTCGATGAGTATTGCTTTTGTCTTCCGTTTGGGAGCTGTTGTGTAAATGTTATACAAATATGGAAATATCATTTTGTAGGCTATTATGCTGCTAAAATTTCTATAAAAATGCCCACTTTCAGATTTATTAATAATATGTGAAGCTGTGAAGTTTTGGGCACTTTTTCCGGCATACCTGATTTGGAGTTTATTGAGAAATTGGTGGATCTGTGAAATATTGGTTGTTTGATCTTAAATATTTGATTAGAGGCTTGAAATATCATATAAAATCAGAAAAGGGACATTACAGTGGTATCAGAGCTATGATCTTGCCAACCTGAGGGTTTGTAGAAGTTTGCATGTCAGTTTTGACAACTACCCAAATCTTGCATGTCATAATTTATGGTTGCATGTTGCTTCTAATCAGCTGCATGTCAAAATTTATGGTTGCATGCTACTTCTAATCATTTGCATGTTAGTTCTTGGTGAATTTGGTGGTTGCATGTTGCTTCTAATCAGACGCATGTCAAAATCTATGGTTGCATGCTACTTCTAATCATTTGCATGTCAGTTCTTGGTGAATTTGGTGGTTGCATGTTGCTTCTAATCAGCTGCATGTCAAAATTTATGGTTGCATGCAACTAAGCAAAAGAGAAAAGGGATATTTGCAGCGAGAAAAGAATAAATAAATTTTGATCAAACCTCCAGTTGAAAGTAAAAGTACAAAATCCAAGGAAGGAAAAAGTATGGCTGATCCAGATGAGATGGCAAAGAAATTCTTCCAAGACATCCAAGCAATCTGAAAAATTATATCAGTCATACGACCCCTTGCTTGCAAAATGTTTGACGAAATGTCAAACATCTGAAGTATAAAGATTCTTGGTGTTTGAAGAAGTTATAACCTATTGGGGTTACACTCTACTTTATCCAGAATGGACATGTATAGTACAGAGTCTCAGAGGACACGATCTTGAACAATTGATATCCAGAGTCAGAACAATAGAAAGGATGGTTATTTAGACATTCGAGATAAACTTAGAAAAATAAGCCATGACCTGTCTGAACAGTTGGTTGAGCACCAACGTATGATGAATGACATGTTGTCCAACCCAGCTAAGGTGGATAAGTTAACTGAATTTCTATTTGGCAAATTTTCTCATAGGGCAGATGACACAATTACCAAGAACTTGCACGAGGAGTTTGAGAAACTAGCTTATAGCCAGGCAGAGGTCTCAGATTCTACTCTGCCACAGGAGATAGTGGGAAAGGATATTACGCAGATTGATAGTAATGGTCAACTTGATACTCAAATTGAGACAATTGTATATAGGTCGTCGAAGGTGATGTCACAGGTATTCAAGATGGTATAGTTACAACAGGTAGTGACTACAGCGTAGTGGGTTTAGATGATGATTATGAGGATGTTGTTATGCATGATGGTGAGATACCTAGTAGAGATGAGCAGACATTAAGCATTCATGACTTTGCTGAGAAAGAGTACCAGGCACAGTTAGATGCTTCGTCACATGAGGTTGAGGCAGGTAGTACTTCACATGATTTGTCCAGCCAGCTGAAGGTGAACAGAGATAGTATTGTGACTTCATTATCTCATCATGACAGGATGCGGGATATGATACAGGATCACATTTGGATGATTCAATTATAGGGTAGACATAAGGGAGTTCATGCAAAGTCTTCTTGTGTTGACTTACA
Source organism: Cupressus sempervirens (assembly GCA_028749045.1). NCBI lineage: Eukaryota > Viridiplantae > Streptophyta > Pinopsida > Cupressales > Cupressaceae > Cupressus > Cupressus sempervirens. The sequence goes on along the minus strand of CM053788.1, from coordinate 377,924,614 downwards.
AGCGATTAGGGAAGGAATGGGAACGATGAAGTTGAGTTATTTACATCTTCTATCAGATCGTGACCATCTTCTTAGCCTTGTTGGAGACTATTCAGATGCCTTGAAGAGGAGGGAGGACGAAGTTGACAGGCTTTCTCACGAGCTTGAGGACACTCGAGCTTCTTTGGTGAATACTTCATTGGCATTACAAGACTGGGAGAGACATGGGGATAAGCATGGCATGGAATTGAGTTTAGTTTCATCTTGCACTCCTGATACTTAGCTTTCTGCGAACGATAGATCATATGTGGTCATTGATAATGTTGCGAGTTCATCTTGCATTCACATCTAGGATATAGGGACAATGTCAGACAGGTACGTGAAATTAGTTGGCATTGGTCATATTACTTAGGTGAGGAGTTTGCTTGAGTTACCAGCTGATTATAGTTTACAGATATGGACTTGAGATTGTTATATTGGCATTTGGGATTCAGTTGACTGGAAATCTTTAACACTTTTTGGTAGCAGTGATTGTTTGGGTGCTATCATGGATTTGATTAGCAGATTGCACAATGTTGTCTTTTCTTGTGCCAGAAGCTTATTTGATGTTGGTATCAATTTTTATACACCGGTGTTGGGCTTTGTTCATATATCCACTCGACCATTTTTGCTGGAATGTGTTGATGATCTTTCATATTTGGCAGTGTGTACAGATGAGTCTCAGGATCATATTGGCATTGATGACATCCATGAGGATGCAGTGGGTAGTTTTGAAGACTTAGTTTCCTTGGTGGTTTCTTTTGGTACAGAGGAGTTGGATAGCAGTGCTATAGTTTTTGATACTCCGTATGTTGATATGAGCTTTGGAGTTGATTCACATGATATGGATGGTAATACTCTAGAGACCAGTAACCTTGAGGATACTCCTTTAGATAGTGCGTCAGAGGAGGTTTTTAGGATACAATCTAGCCAGTGCCATCATGTGTCTAGTTACTTGAGAGTTAGTGAGCAAGACATTGGTATTGCTTGCCAACATTTTGATGCTGTTCGTCAATTGTTAGTAGTTTATGGATGGGGTTCTCCTACTAGTGATGAGCAGGGAGGCAATTATCTTTCCTTGACAGAGTTCCACTCTTTATGGGAGGCTTTTTGGATTCTAAGACAGGATTATATGCAGTTGGTAGCTGATAGAGATTATCTTATGGAGTGGGGTAGTACAACATATGATGCATTGTTGCCCAAGGAAGATGAGGTGAGTGAGCTTACTCAGCAGCTTGAGGTGACTTCTAAGATTCTTGAGAGTACACAGTTGGCTTTCAAGGAGTCACAGTTTCATTTGGCTAAGGTGATCATGGAGTTAGAGCAACTACAGTCTTTATCAGATTCTGTACAGTCACAAGCTGTGGTGTCTGGTGATCTGAGGATGTCCATGGTTGAGATTGTCAAAGACAGTGGAGATGGGGATGCATCCATCCTTGATACTAACATTGGCATATCAGGTTCGTCCCCACTAGAGTCAGGTTCAGTTGAGTTGGGTGTTGCAATAGATTGTTGTGGTATGCCTGACATGGTGGTGACCTCTAGTACTAATGGCATGAAGACTAGAGATGTTGTATCAAAGATCGTGTGTGATGTTGGTGAGATGACAGTTGGCATGGTTCCTGCTAGTAATACTACTCCCTTGGTGATGTCTTCAGAGGTAGTACTCAGTTCCAACTTGGTTAGTGATCGATTCCAGTTAGTTACATCTGGATTGCAGTCTGAGCCACTGACTGAGATTGGCACATTCTATCGACATTACATTGTGAGGTATGCTCATCAATTCACCTTTGATGACCATGTTGATGAGATGATGATACAGAGATGTACTTTGGTTCCTAGTGCTTATCATCAGTTATGGGATAGTTTGACGCCTCGGGATGAGAGTTGTGATGGGCAGGACATGGCGATAGGTTATGCAGTTGACAAATCGATAATACATGACTTAGAGCAGGAGTTTTGGAGTGATGCTTCAATGGGTGTTGTTATTGATTCTACTCCTTTGTCTATGACATCTCCTGACTTAGCTGGTGATTAGTCACAGTGGGTTGTATCACTTGTTCATGGTGAGCTGTTGACTGAGGTTGATTTTTTTTATCAACATTATATTGCAGGGTATGTACATCAGTTAGCATTTGATCCTTGTGTTGAGGAGTTGATGGCAGGAAAATTTGGTTTGGGTTCCATTTCTTACTGTTTATCTTGTGATGGCTTTTCACCATCAGGGGTGCATGGGAGTTATGGTTATGAGACAGTGGTCGGTGATCTGCAGAGTTGTGTTGATTGTAGGAGTTGTACAGTGTGTGGATTCTCCATACTTGGTACAGTTTCATTCAAGAGCGTTCACCATTGCTGCAGAGTTGGATTGTACATTCCATATAAGCTAGTGGGATGCGTTGATGGTATTTACTATGTTGGAAGTTTGATTCGTCCACTTTACTTGGGTTTCGATGTTCTAAGAGTTTGTCTCTCGTGGGTTCCTGACTATGGAAGTTGTGACTTTGAATTTTGGTTGAGCAGTAATTGTCAGTTTGATTATGGATTCCTCTTGGTTATACTGCAGAGGATATTGCAGGAGCCTATGTTAATTGACAATAGTATAGTTCATGACTACATTTGGGATCTAGGTGGATTGATTGGTTTATTGTTCAACCATTTCTTGAGGACAAGCAATATTTGGAAAGGGAGGACTTGTCATGTCCCCTTTTCAAAAAATTAAAAATAATAATCTTTGCTAAGGTAGGCAGGCCCAAAAAGGTGAAGTTTTGAAAAAAGGGGATAATATTTGGAAGCTAATGAAAATTATTATTAAAATATGTTTAATTAACCCCTCTTGGACGTGAGTTAGGGTTATGCCCTCTTTTAAGGGGTTTGGACACATTTTGGGCTGATTCCAGAACTTGATTTTTGCTCATTTCTTTGTTGTTCTTCAGAGGCTGCCAAACCTGTGGAGAAGGAGACCCAAGAATGGGAGTTTGCAAGTTTCTAGGAAGGTTAAGGACAGGAGTTTAAATCCATTCCATGTGCATGCTCATGCAGAGTTTGCCTTTGTGCTGAACAGTGCAGATTTGTGGGTTTTCGGGTTTGTTTTTTGTAAGAGTTTAGTGTTTTTGGTTGAGTATTTCATATCAGTTTGGGTTGCTGCTGTATATCAGACATTTAGATGTTAAAATATAGTTGAATATATGTATTTGGTCATGATTATACTTCTATGATAGATTATCAGTGCTTTTGTGGTGTTTTCGGCTATTTTGTGTTATTTTCGGGAGCTCGATGAGCATTGTTTTTGTCCTCCGTTTGAGAGCTGTTGTGTAAATGTTATACAGATCTGGAAATGCCATTTTTTAGGCTATTATGTTACTGAAATTTCTATAAAAATTTCCACTTTCAGGTTTATTAATAATATGTGAAGCTATGAAGTTTTGGGCACTTTTTTTGGCATACCCGATTTGGAGTTTATTGAGAAATTGGTGGATCTGTGAAATATTGGTTGTTTGATCTTAAAGATCTGCTTAGAGGCTTGAAATATCATATAAAATCAGAAAAGGGACATTTTAGTATGATTCTATTATATGTTTGCCTTCAATTTTTCATCCCATGCAAACACCACAGAGGATCTTGCTAGTGCAACTATAAGAAATTTGTACAAAAACCATACATGCTACCAAAAGGAATAACTTTTTTTAAATACTTGATTTCTCAATAAACTAAGTCCCCTAGAAAAAAACATATTTAAGTGATGACTATGTAGGTTACACACACACACACACACACACACACACACACACACGTGTATGTGTGTGTGTATCTATATGAGTATTTATAATCAAAATATGTGTTTTTGATTAATAGTAAAACTAGGTTTTGAAGGGGTCTTAAAACACTTTACAATCTCTTCAAAGACAAATTTTCAATAATTTCAATTGATACAACAATTACCATAAGAGCAAGTAACAAAGATTCGACACAACCACCCAAAATAGATCAACCAATGATTGCCAAGGATAACACTATCCAAAGCCAACAAAAGAATGGCAGTTAAGAAAGATTAACATTTAATCCAAATTGCTCGAGAGGGGTAATCAAATCCCACAACCAACAAAACAAAGGAACAAACTAAGTTTTTCCTTTAATTCCCTTTTTTTGAGATTGAAGGGTCGAATCAAGGTGAGGAGACTTCTTTGAATGTTTTCCAATTGCCAGAATCCAGCCTTCCTCAACCATAATAGCTTTATTATGCAAAAAAGACACTCCTGAGATTCAACACAAGGTTGGAATCCCAAGATCGAGACACCACCAACCACAAAATGAGGGCCGACAACAACCTTATTAGATTTTATCCTAAGTTGTTCCATTAACTATTGCCTCAACCTCACCATGCTAGGATGAGACACCATTATTAAGCAAATCTAGAACAATAGACCTAGGCGCTATAACATCTTGATGATTGAATCCAGAAGGGACTGCAACCATCTCCTTCAAACCATTCATATTAATAATCACAACTTTTTCAAACATAGAATCAACAATAGGAATTCCTCCCCTCGCTAAAGGAATCACATCCTCCTAAGAGTTGTTTTTAGTAACAATATATGCTCTGATATGGCTCTCTTATGGTATGAAGAGAGTCTCTTAAATTTAGCTTTGATACTATTGCACTTTGTTGCCAAGTGACCAGCTTTGAAGTATTTTTAACATCTAAACAAAATTCCTTCATAGTGTAGAGTTTCAATCCAAAAACCCTTTGGTGAAAAAAATGTTATCTCTATCGAAAAACCTTTGGAAACATTAACATCAACAAGAAGTCAAGCATATGTTGAGGGAAATAGATGAGAAGAGTCATAATCTACTATTAAAGGATCTCCTAAGGCTTCACCAACTTTTTCAAGAATAGAGTTTGTCCAAATGAGAAGAGGACACAAAACACAGAGGGCCAATAACCTTTGATTTGACCTTCGACCCACCTGTGAAAGAACCATTGCAACATTCAGTTGGAGCACCCACATCAACAAAAGAAAAAGATAGAGCTGCTCCACCCACAATCTGCGAAGCCACCACGATAGAATGCACAACAACCTTTACAATTGGAATCCTAGCAATACATGTCTCTGATGCTATGGATAGTTGTAGCTTAGATTCCTATAATCCAAATATATGTTGATGTTAAAGGAATTAATTGATTTTTTTATGATTTTGTAGGTATTCATGAATTATGACATTTTAATGATATGATCACATTAATGATAAAAAATGATCAATAATGCAAATTAGGGGTCCATGATCTAGGATACTAATTTTAGGTGATTAAACTAGTATATTTATAAATTAAAAAATTGAAAAATATTATATTTGTTCAATATTCTATTATTAATTTTAATTTTAATCTTTGTGATTAATATTAAATTATTATTTATTTATTATAATAAAATTCTCATTAATGTACTTTTAAATTATTTTGAGAAAATAATATTTTATATTATTATAAATAATAATATTAGAAAAATTATTTGTTATTATTTTTTATTTTATTAGTTTTACCATTTTTAAGACTTTATAATATTGAGAATCTGCATTTACTTTGCAGTTCTCTACTTTCTTCTAATGACTATTTGATTTTTTCTTACTTTTTCTTTGGCTCCTCGTGGTTGCTATTGTGGGACACGCTTGATGTTCATTGACCCTAATCATCTATTATTTATGTATGAGGCCATCTATCTTGACTTCACCCTTGTTCTAGGCTCTCATTGGGTCTACTCTTCTGAGGACTTTTTAACAGAACTTTAGGAGGCTCAACCTACACTTGTAAGGACAAGGAAACTGGAAATAAGTTGTGATCCCAAAAAATAACTACAAAGGAGATTGAAGGGAATTTGGGGAGTGTAGAGAGGGGGATTAGAAGGATGCACTAGTTGGAAAACCTCTGAATGCTAAATGTTTCCTCATGTATACAAAAATTAGTGATAATGTAGAAAACAATCAATCTAAACTAACAATGCATAGCCAATGAAGGATTATAATTCAAAGTAAGATATAAATGGGACTTTAACCTTATCTTACTACCTGTAATATCCCTCCATTTTCCTCCTCAATTTAAGTTTCTTGATTTGTGAGCCCTCATATTGTGATTGACTCCCTTCTTCAAGATGCTTCAACGTTTTGGAGATTGTGAACTTCAATGCAAGATTCTATCCAAATGATCCTAGAATGCTAAGTGCAAATGATGAAAATGGATGGATGAAAAAACTAAGATTCTAATGTAGGTTGAATGAACAACTATGGAGTTGATGGATAATTGCTTAATTTATAAATGCTCAAATTGTTAAATTCTAGTTGCTTGTAAAATCTAATTATTCTCTAATTATCAATCTTCTTTCTCTAATTCTAAGCGTGCTTGTGAGGGAATGAGAGTTCCTTCTATAGACTCTAGGAGGACCCTAGCTTAGGTGGCAACATCTAATGGTAGATATGTTGAAAATTAGCTAGTGAAGATATGTAATTGTTGTCATTTGTGGCAACACATGATGTACATTCTTACAGGAAACCTTGGAAATAAAGATACCTAGCTTTTGGTACTCAGAAATTCTTTAAGTATGGAATTTAGTATATAGCAGTCTATTCTTTTGTTTTTAACTTGTTACTAAAATCATATTATGACTAGTGAAGTTAGACGGAGATTGTATACATGTTGATGATGACATGTAAAACCTCGAAAGTCAACAAAAATTGTACAAAAAAGAGATATTCATGTTTTACCAGTAAAACATGATAGCAAAATCAAAGGAAAGGAATTATTTTGTTTACAAAATAATTACTTGTCCAATTAGGGCCGACATCCTAGATGTTTACTCTAAGTTGGAAAAGTGTATTGTGGTCTTAGCCGACTTAGCAGCAATCTGTGTAAAGGCATGGTATTTATGTGAAGGACATCTTGCGATGAGAAGTAAAAAATGTGAAGCAATTGTGTAATTATTGTGTTGAGAAATTGTATGCGAACTTTTGTGAAAGAGATATATGTGAAGTTTTGTAAAAGCTATTTTGTGATCCAAGATCAAGCTAAAGATCAAAGATCAATTGAGGAAGAAGTCTGATTACTTGTTTGGGCAATGAGCTCTTCTTGTAATTGGAAGTGCATGTTAGGGTAGTGGGCTCATCTTGTATCTACTGTACTACAACTCCTAGCAAGGTTGAAATCTCCTAACAAGGACTCACTATACTGAATTTTCTCATTGACTCCTAATAGGATCCATCCTCTAACAAGGAACTTATATATTAGTATATTATCTAGTGGATATTATCCCCACCGAGGTTTTCCCTTGGCCAGGGTTTCCCTAGTTAACAAAATATGGTGCTATGAGTTATCTTTGTGCATGATTACTATTACTATTTAACATTACTTTATTACTTTGTTATGTATGTCTTAAAGTAACAAATAATATCTAGTTGGCAATTAAATTTTGTAAATTACTGATTTACACCCCCTTCTCAGTAAATCCTATTTTTAACAATTGGTATCAGAGCATAATTACTTTGAAGAGTTTTAACAACTTGTGTAAGATCCCTATGGATATATAACAGTTGATGAAGAACCTTGAAGAGGAACTTGAACAAATTGATCTCCTTACTAAAGAAAGAGATAAGCTAAAGGATAGATATGACGACTCCAAAGTATACATTGGACAATTGAAGGGAAAGATTAAACATCTCAAATCAAAGCCTAAATCTACTAAATCTAAAACTAATGATGATAATTATTCAAAACTGAAGATAGAGTACAAGATCTTGAAGCATGAATTGAAGATTACCAATTTGAAGTTAACTTTGAGGATTGATCCTAGAAAAATTGAAACTGATTTGAAGAATGAGAATGCAGATCTTAGAGAAATTTTGGCAAATAAGACATTTGAATTCAAAACATTGAAAGAAGATCATGAAGAACTTCATAAATACAATTCTATTGTGAAAGGTGAATTAACTTAGTGTAAGCAACAACTTGAGAAGCTTTATTCTAGCAGAGAAAAAAATGACGATTCAATGTTAATACAGAGACCTACTTATGATAAGACTGGTCTTGGTTATCTATTTAACATGTCTGCAAATAAACCTAAGATTAGATTAGAACTAAAAGAAAAAGAAAAAATTGATGATAAGATTAAATCTAGTCAATCTTCTGATAAACCTAAAGAAGTTGGATAAGAAAAGGAAGTTGAGATATTGGATGAACCAAAGCAAGTGGAGTCTCCTAAGGAAACTAGGCATGCATTTATAGGTAAGTGTTTTTCATGTAATGAGATAGGTCATATAAAAAGAGATTGTACAAATAAGTTATTTAATCATGTTAAGGGCTTTTATTGTCATAACTGTCATGGTATGGGTCATAAATTAATTTATTGTAGCAAACCTAAATATGATAATGATAGAAGGAATAGTAGAATTTCTAGAAATACTAACCCTATAGATAGAAGAAGATCTAATGAAAAGACAATGAGAGAAGGAAGACTTTATGAAGACAAAAGGAAGATCATGTGTTATAAGTGTAACAACTTTGGACACATTGCTCAAATTGTCATGCACTTGATGATCAAAAAAATACTAGAAGAAAAACACCAATATGCCAGTTATGCAACAACTTTGGACATTCAACAAAGTATTGTAGAATGGACAGAAACTTCAGAGATACAAGGAACAATGGAAGAAACTTTAGAAATAGAAGGAATGATGGAAGAAACATCAGAAATGATAGAAGGAACCATGAAAGGAAATTTAGAACTAAGAAAGACAATGAGGAACAAAGAAATGCAGTTAGTGAACTTTGAGAAGAACTCAATGAGGCATTTGTAAAAGCATTAGACATCTCTAAAGAAAAGCTAGAAGATGATGAGATAGGAAGATCAAAGTCAGTTATTGAGTTTAATTCAACTAAGTTGAATTAAGGTTGTTTGGAGCACAAGAATTTGTAACTTAACTCAGAGATCGAGTTATGGGGAGTGAAGTTGGGAAAAGGTGTATCGAGATAAGTTTAGACTGTATCTAAGCTCGCTTGTAATTTGGAGCTTATCTAAACTAGCTACACAAGAATTAAGAGTTACTATTATTATAGAGAAAGTTAAATCTATAGCAGAAGATGAAAACTATGTTTTTGCTAAGAATTTTGTGGAGAGAAGTTTTGTGGAGCTTTTTCATGATGAAAGGAAGCTATAGAAAACCTCGGGTAGCATCTGAAGATTGGATAGAAGATCTTGAGTAGTTATTTGATTTCAAAATGCAATTGACAACTTTTTCATGTTTGTAAAATATGCAATTAATGCAAGTTCAAGTTGATGGAAAAAATGGAGTACAGACTTGATTTTCACTTCATTGCAATCACATCCAAAGTAGAGAGCACTAAGAAGTGACTTATCAAGGTGATTTTAAAGCAAACCCTATTTTCAAAAAAGGTATTTTATCATTTTTTCACAAAATTTATTTGATATAAGTTCATATTTGAGAGAATCATGGATATGTCATTAGTTCACAATGTTGAGAATGAGGAGAGACCAAAATTAAAGATTGTTTTCATAAAACCCGTTGAAGGAAACCCTAATTTAGCATTATCCATTACACTAAATAATGTAGTTTATTTGGAAGATGTAGGAAGCTATCTTAACAACAAGTTTGAATCTATTGGAAGTAAGTATATGAACAAGGATATGGAATTAGTTTTCAATCACAATATGACTATGAAACTTGGATTTGAACACTAGAAACTATGGATGCAGGATAGTGTAGTTGATATCATAGCTGACCTTATTCATGAGGTAACTGGTCTTTGTAAATAAGACACCATACCTATAGGTGAGAAAATGGTTAAGAAGAAAGTTGAGAGCAAAACCAAAGTAGTATATAATGGAAAGGCCATGGTGATCAGCACCATTAAGTATGATGACGTAAGATTAGTAAGTAGAATCATTGACTACTCTGTATGTGCAAGTTCAAAGATTAATAAATTGTTAGCTAGATTCATCTATGCTGCCTACACGATATGTATTAAGAAGGAACAAGTTAATCTTAGTGAAATTATAAGAATGCAACTTCTTGAAAACCTAGAAAAGATCAAGAGGACTAAGAATCGCGTGTTTAGATTTCAGTCACTAGTCAATCATTTATTTTTCCATGTGCTTAAAAGATTTCTATATTTTTCAATCACAAAGATTATGAGCAGTAATAGGTGTACAATGGAGAAGATCACATAAGTTTGTAGAAGACATCCAACATATAATATATTGGATAGTGGGAACTTGACGATGAAGACATTTCAGAATGAAATGAGATAGAGATTCAGAATTGCACCTACAACTATAGATAGATTTAGGGAAGAAATTTGTGTCATGGTTGATATAGATTATACTTACATTTGAGCAGTAGAAACCTCAAGAAAAATTTATTGATCCCTTAGGTTATGAAACAATAGTTGGATACATTGATTTACTGTTAAAATCAAAGGAGGACCAAGCTGAATACAAATTTGAAACTTATGATGAGATTACCCAATTAGCTGATCAGGCATCCTTGGAGAAGGCATCTCACAAAAAGATTGAAACTATAATGAAGAAAACTTTATTAGAGGATGGTATGACTAAGAGTGAGTCACAAGCCATCAAGCAAAACATGAAGCAAGGTATACAAAATGTGCAACCTTTTTTAGTGTCTATTGCAAAGTCATCTTTGGAACAGAGCATTCCTTATGCAACAATGTTCGATGTTCAACCAAGTGAAACAAAGAGAAAATCTAAGAGATTAGTGGAAGTTGTGATCACAAAAAAAAAGGGTCAAGCAACAAGACACTGGACTAGGAAAGAGACAAAATACATTGTTGACGATTGTTGAGTCTAGTGAAGAAGAAGAAGAAGAAGAAGAAGAAGAAGTCAAATAGAAAGAGAACATAACAAATTCTAAGCAATTAGCAAGAAAATCTTGGCAACCCTGGAAGCCAAAGATAGAGAAGATAAATTCAGCTATTTCTACTGAAGACAACTTTTCTTGGATGAATAGATTTTATGATTTGTATAACAATTTTGAGAAAGATTAGATCAATATCTCTACCCTGAGAAACCTTTGTCTTTGATGTCAAAGGGGGAGAAGTACATAAAAAAATTGTAAATCAGGTAAAGAGGAGAAAATAATATTGTAAAGTATATTGTAAGGGGGAGCATATGTAAGATGGACAAATTATAATAGATGTAATGTGAATGCATTATTTATTTTAAGTTTTTGGTACTTAGCCAATTTTCCCTATTTTGTTGCCATCAATGCCAAAGGGGGAGATCATTGACAATTGGCTAATGAAAATATGTAATTGTTGTCTTTTATGGAAACACATAATGTCCATGCTTATAGGTTACCTCAAAAATAGAGATATCTAGCTTTTGGTACTCAGAAATTGTCTAAGTATAGAGTTTGGTATACATCAATGTATTGTTTTGTTTGTAACTTGTTATTGACATCATATTATGACTAGTGAAGTTATATGGAGATTGTATACATATTGATGGTGACATGTATAACCTCAAAAGTTAGTATGAACTATACAAAAAAGAGATATTCATGTTTTACCAGTGAAATAGGACAAAATAATTAAAGGAAAGGAATTGTCTTGTTTACAAAATAATTATTTATTCAATTAGGACGAACATCCTATATGTTTACTCTAAGTTGGAAAAGTGTATTGTGGTCTTAGTCGACCTAGAAACAATCAGTGTAAAAGCATGATATTTATGAAAAGGACATCTTGTGATGATAAGTGAAAATTTTGAAGCAATTATGTAATTATTTTGTTGAGCAATTGTATGTGAACTTTTTTGAAAGAGATATATGTGAAGTTTTGTAAAAGCTATTTTGTGATTTGAGATAGAGTTGAAGATCCGAGATCAATTGAGTAAGAAGTCTGATTACTTGTTTGGGTAGTGAATTCTTCTTGTAATTGGAAGTGCATGTTTCGGCAACAGGCTCATCTTGCATCTACTATACTACAACTCCTAACAAGGTTGTCAAAACTCCTAACAGGGTTGGAATCTCCTAATAGGGATTCAAAGTCTCCTAACAGGGACTCTCTATACTGAATTATCTCATTAACTCCTAATAGGGTCCATCCTCTAACAAAGAACTTATATATCAACATATTATCTAGTGGGTATCATCGCCACCGGGGTTTTCCCTTGGCTAAGGTTTCCCCAGTTAACAAAATATGGTGTTATGAGTTATCTTTGTGCATGATTACTATTACTATTGAACATTACTTTATTACTTTGTTATGTATGGTTTAAAGTAACAAATAATGTCTAGTTGGTGACTAAAGTTTGTAAATTACTAATTCACCCCCCTAGTAATTCCTATTTCTAACAAGTGAGATAATCTAGGACACATGGACATGTGAGAATGATTTAATTGAAGAGTTGAGAGAAATAAGGATTTAGTTGAGATGTGAGAGAAAATCTAGGAAGAGGAAAGACACGTGACAAACATCTCATCTAGACTTCTTAAGAAGACTCTTCCTTTAAGGAGGACCCCATGGACAAGTGTCTCATGAGTCATCTTTGACTACAAGAGGTGGATTGGTTGACTCCAAGTTAATAGAAGTAGTGGAAAAATACTTTGTCATTTAGAGACATGTATCCTAGAGACTAAGTCATACAAGGCCACATACCCTTTTTTGGCCCTGTAAAATAGGACACATAGGTGAGGATAAATATGATTATTTTAATCAAAATTAGTTATTGGTGCAAATGTGTTGTGACACATGACATGGATTGACTAGGTGGATTAGTAGACTTAGTCATTTAAGTTAGTGGATAATTAAGAAATTTAAATAAATCACTTAATAGGATTATGTAGAAGACTTAGGATAGTATAACTGAGTTAGGTGAATTGGCTTAATAAATTAAATAAATTATTAATTCTAATAAAGGAATAATATTAATTAAATATAAAAATATTTAGTTAATTGGTGGACAATGAATTAACTTAATAAATTAAGAAATTTATTGAAGTCAATAGAAGGAAAATATATATATATATATATATATATATATAAATTTTAAATTTTAATTTTTTCTTCTTCTACATAAATAGGATTATGTAGAAGACTTAGGATAGTATAATTGAGTTAGGTGAATTAGCATAATAAATTAAATAAATTATTAATTCTAATAGAGGAATAATATTAATTAAATATAAAAATCTTTAGTTAATTGGTGGACAATGAATTAAATTAATAAATTAAATAATTTATTGAAGTTAATAGAAGAACAATATTAATTAATTTTTTAAGTGTATACACCTCCAACCTCAGGTAACCAATGGGTTGGATTGTCCCAAAATCAAACTCCCTAATGGGGTCATGGATAATATTTCTTCTACATTAAACCTAACACTTGTGGGGAGGTCTTTTCCCTTTAGACCAACCATTGACATAGTGCAAAGATGGTTAAGTTCTAGATGGAGACTCAAAGGGATATTGTGGTTTCGATTATACTTGGGGGTCTCTTCTTATTTAAATTCACAGCTGAAATGTGCCCCATCACAATGATCTATGGTTCTTGGTATTACAACAAACATATTTTGGCCCTCCAAAAATTGATACTAGCTTTTGACCCAATGAAAAAACTTGATTGCCTAGCTCTAGACTAGGTTAGGCTTTTGGGCCTCCCCTTGGAATTATGGGATTAGGTTTTCAAAACCATAGGTAATGTTAAGATAATTAGGATGGAAATATACAATGAAGACAATTGGAATTTCCTAATCATTTATCATTTTGGAAGGTCTATGATTTTCAAATGGTTGTCATTAACATACATTGATTGGTGAGAACTATGTTTTCAATAGGTTGCTAAGAAATGGTGGGGACACATGTCACAATCAGTGATCACTAAGTGACAAGTGGTGATTACATGAAAAAATATGGATAGTTAGTAAATAGGTCAAGGAAGAAGTACATTTAATAATGTGTATCCAATAGTGAGGGCTAAGAGAAGACATATGTGTTACCTTAGGATATGAAATAAATTTATAATCTATATGTAATACATTTTGACTAGTACAAATAATGGGCAAGTAAAATAGAGTTGAAGGCCAACCTAGTTGAATGTCATCAATGATATTTGTGAAAGGCATGGGAAGAAAGAGAGGGAAACACAAATTCTAATGAAGGGTAAATATTAAGAGGTAAAAATATCATAGGTAAACATATAGGATATATAATATGTAGATTGGGATGATGAATGAAGAATTTTATGTTTCAAAGAGAAGCATAAATTGGTGTAGGAAGACAATCGGTTGAACATAGAAAAAAAGAGTGATCTAGTACTGATGATCTAGATACAAAGACGAGAATTGCACAATGCAACAAAATCAAATAAGCAAGTATAAAAGACTTGATAAGAGAGATAGTTCCTTTACAGATCCAAGATTCAATTGTTTCCTAATAATTACAACTACTAAATCCCTAGATTAGGTGAACCCTAACATGTTCTAAGTTGTAAATCCCCTAATAGGGTAGACTCTTAAAATAGTTGTGTAAATCCTTTTACAAGGTAGATCTTAGTAGATCTGTTAATATTTCTAACCCCTATAAAGGGTAATTGTATGATCTTAATAGAGATATTTTATTTTTTGTAGTATAGTAAATATTTGTGGGTATCATCCCCACTATGGTTTTTTCGTTTTAACCAAGGGTTTCTATGAGACCAAAATTATTGTGTTATATGTCACATTTGTATGGTGAATTAATTTTATTATACTTGTTTTGTTGATACTAATTATATGTTTAGTAAGTTGGAAGTTAGCAATTCATTTATATAGATTGGTAATTAAAGTTTGTGTGCACTAATTTACATCCCCTCTCAGTACCTGTTAATCCTAATAGGTAAATCCTTTGGGCACTTTACATCAATATATATTGTGTCTCTAGAAAGGACCAGGTTAATTTATGCTCAATTTTGTGTTAATGTATCTATAAATAGGGAACTTCCTAACTTATTTTATTTGAAATCAAAATGGGAAAAATGGACACAAGATTTAGTATACTAGAATGCTTCCTCATTCTTCCAAAGATGCTTAGAGCATGCATATGTCATTTTTGATGGCAAAGACCAGGTTCCAAATAAACCCAAACTTGAGGAGAAAATAACCTCCACTCCTAATGAACTTTCTAGTATGTCACCTAAACCCCTAAGATTCTTTTGGGGAATATTACAATGACACTAGAGAGTTTTAATTTGAAGGTGGATTCTCTTGTTGTCACTCAAGAGGATCAAGAGGTAAGGGATACTAATATAGATGAAGATAAAGAGGATAAAGAAAAAATAAAGAAAAATAAAAGAGGTAATGTGAAGAGTGAAGGACCCAAATTTATGTCTGAAAGGAGGGAAAATTGTAATATGGGTAATTATCACAAGATGGGGACACACTTATAATGTCTAAGGACACCCTCTTGGGGTTGAATGAAAATATGATCTAGATAGTTAAAAAAATCCCTTCCCAAGACCCTACTTGATTCTCTACCTTGCTCAAGGTTAGCAAGACCCTCAAATGGGATGATATACCTCCTAATTCTGATGGGAAGAATATATTGTTTGATTATGCTAGGGCTGATGCAAAGACTATTGTAGAACTAGAAGTGCAAGTTAGCTAGGCTATAAATAGGGAGAATAGGTGTAGTTATTCTTGTATTTTCCTTGCATTAATCAAGGGGAAATATTAATTACCAAAAATTAGAAAGAAAAAGGTAACAACAAGGTAGATGTAGGGTCTAAAGTTAGATTAGGAATACCTTAAAAAAGGGCCTCAAGGAAAAAGTAGACGGTGAGGGATATTATTAATGAGAATTAGTTAACTCAGGAGGAAATAAAAAGAAGTATGAAATATTTTTTATTTCCCACAATAAGGCTTGAACAACCCCCAAAATTAGTTCATTATAAAGAAAAGTATCAAAGATCTTAAGGTGGACATAGTTATGGTTCAAGAGGTAAAGATGACATATCAAAATTTGAGAATCTGGTACACATGATGTGGTCTAGTGATAAGTTTCGCTATAGTGGAGTTATTGGTGCCTCAAGAGAGGTGGCTACTCTATGAAACCCAATTTCTAGAGAGGCTTTTTATTCTTCCTACAACTTCTCAATTATTTTATTTAAAATGAATAATGTCACTTGGTATATGTTTCATATCTATGCCCCAAACACTAGAGGTGGCCATGGAGTGGTTTCACAAGAAATCTCCCAATTTTTTTCCTACAAGAAAGAATCTTTGTATATGCTTAATAGGGACTTCAAAACTCTTTTATTCCCTCCTAAGAAACTTGGAGGGTTGATGGGCTATAATGAAAACACAAATGGCATAAAAATTATTATTAGTAGGAATAATCTAAAGGATATAGAACAAAGTGGAAACCATTTTACTATGTCCAACAATTTAAAGGGTTAGAATCTTATAATGTTTAGGTTGGATATATGTATGGTTTTAGAAAAATGGGATATGAGAGTCAAAACCTCCTTAACTACTCTACCCAAAACTATACCTGACCATGCCCCTATTCTCTTCAACTAGGTTGAAAAACCTAAGTTGAGACCCATGCCTTCTCTAACAAGATTATGTGGAAGAATCACCCCTACTTTAAAGAGTGTATCAAAATATGGTGGAATATTCTGATCTAGGGATCAACTATGTTTAGAGTTTTGAAGAAATTGGAGAACATTGGAAGAGAAGTGAGGGAATGGAGTAAATACTCAACCAAGGATATTTTAAAACATAAATAGGAGATAAAATCTAAGTTGGACCAGTTATATAAAACAATGATAGAAATGTTGGAAATATTCAAGATATGACAAGTTACTGAGAGGGGAGGGGTGAATCAGTAACTTTTAAAATTTCAAACAATAAAACTGCATACTGATATATTCACCATTCATCCAAGTAACCTACTGTAAGCATGAAACAAAATCATTTGCAACACTTGAACACACAGATTTGGTGACCCAAAAACCTTCCAAATAGAAAGTAAAACTGGGGTGGGGATGAAACCCACAAAGCTTCGTTACTGCAATATGAAGTTGGCTGGTTAAGGCTTACAATGACCACTTCTGGTGATCTGCCCTGTTAGGAGCACAAAGGATTGCTAGATCCACCTTGTTAGAGGATTTACAAACATACAATAAAGTATGCACTCTGTTAGGAGATTTACAAAAGACTGTTAAGTCTACCTTGTTAAAGGATTTACAAAAAGTGATTCACCTGTTAGAATGAAACAGTGGATCTGATTACAACTGATTGCTGATAAGATCCGCTATGCTCTGATTCACCTTGATGTGATAGATAAAACTTTTCTGCTCCAAAACTTGACCTTGCTGAATACCTTCACAACTCAGCACACATACTTTCGCACGCATGTATTTCTTTCACACTTCCACATTTTCATTCATTACCATTACATTTGAATGATACAATACATTGCATATATATACCATCCAAATAAACAATACATGCAAGGTTGGCCAAAACAACAAGTGCAAATCTCTATACAAAGTCGGCCCAAGGTAAAAAACTCGAGTTCACTGAACTAACTCGGTGTCCTTCTGATACTCAGCGTCCATTGCGTTACTCGACATCGTTATGCACTCGGTAGAAGTGAAGGCACAGTCCATACTAAACACTTCGAGTAGTTCTGAACTCGGTAACCACTGGAGACTCGATAGAAGAGATGTCACTCGATGAACACTTCTATCTGAACTATAGCTCGGTGATCAAAGGAAACACTCGATAGAACCTTGTGACTCGGTGATAGTTAGTTTCCTTGATAACCATCTGAGCTCGGTAAAATTAATTTCCTTGATAACCTCAGGAGCTCGGTTATCATGAAGTTCTCGGTCAATACTAAGTACATCTTCACTCGGTCAAAACTGATTTCTTTCTTTACCTCGAACACTCGGTAAACACTGGCTGCTTTGTTCACCTCGGTCACTCGATAAACACTGACTTCTTTGTTCACCTCGATCACTCAGTAAACACTGAGAACTAGGTAAAGCTTGGCTTACAAAGGAATGTCCGGTGAGATCTCGGTAAGCATTCAGAATCCAATAAGTGTTGTAACTAATGACAAAAATGTATCATAATGCCAACAATCTCCCCCTTTGGCATTAGTGACAAAAACACTTATGAGACAAAATTTATCTGACATGCTGATGACTGATTCTAAATATACATAGCTTCGTTATATACAACTCCCCCATAGAATGTACATACAGTATTTACATGAGCTGTACATCTCTTCCTTTGTACAATTTTTCCGAAAAAACTTATTCACCCATAGTATACATATCCAACAATAATCTCCCCCTTTTTGACAATAATGCCAAAGAATAAAAGAATATATATACTTATATAGAAACACCAAAATGAGAGATGAACTCTGAATGTACCTGAAGAATAAGCTAGAGAGTCTTATCCCAATTCTCTTGCAAAATTTTGCAGGTGGAAAGAGCTACTTGAACTTCAGCCAAAAGTTCAATCACATGGTCTGCAATGGAGAAGTTATTATCATGGATTAATGTCTTTGAATGTGCAATGTGCTTCTGCATTGAATCCATGATGGGAAGGATCATGTTTTGGATATCTATCAATGTAGATCGGATCCTTGCCTCTTCTCTCAACAGCTCTGCCTGCTTCTCTGACAAAAATTTGATCCTGAGGTGATGAGATGAGCTTGAACTGGGGTCAAGCTTCAAGTTCTGTGCGCTCACCTTCAGATCCTCATCAATTTTATTTAGTTTCTCTCTTATTCCCTTAGTGTACTCGGTAACATCACAAAGCTTAGCAAAAAGAGATGTTACATTATTAAAAGAATTTTCCATATCTGCCAAAACTGAGGTTAATGCAACCTGATTTATTGCAATGTTCTGGGCAATGTGCCCCAACACCTTATTATCAAATTTCTTTGCTGCACGCTCAATCATCTTTTCTTGTCCGGAGGCATCTTCATTGAATTTATTAACTGCCTCTTCCAATTGAATCAAAATGTGTTGAGAAGTATCAACATCAACACCTATAGCCTCAGTAATTATGTTCCGGGCATCCTCAATTATCCTGTATTCCTTATCCCTTTCCGATCTTAACTACATCTGAGTAGCCTTTTTCTCAATAAGTTGACTAGCATACCTCATTTCTTCAATGGTAGCATTATCAAAGTCAATCTTTGGAATTACTATCTCTGTGTCCAAGTCAATGTCTTCAGGAATTTCCTTTCCAGTGATCATAAGTCTTAATGGTTGCTTTTGTTTGACTTCTGAGATGACTGGTTTGACCTTTGGAATAGACACAACAGTAGAGACAGAAGGACTAGCAGTAAAAACTGGGATGCTTGAGGGTTGAGTGCCAATAGGAGTATGTACAGGGTCAAAAATTTGAGTACTGGCCAAAAATGGTGATACACTCGGTAATATAGTATCTAAGCTCACTGTGCCTGAAGTAGATGGCAAAAAAATTGTAGAACAAATTGGAGTAGTCAAAATTGGAGAACTCACAGCAATACCAACTGATGATGATGGAGTCGAGGAGGCCAACTCGGTAGATGAAGAGGGGTGCAGCTCGGTAGATGAAGAGGGATGCAGCTCAGTAGATGAAGTGGTAGTCACTTCCACTGATGATACCTGGAGCTGAGATATGGCAAGTGTAGATGGTAAATCTGGTGTAGATGAACCTGCTGAAGCTGACTCCAACCTTGATGATGTCACAGGTTTAGCTGGGGAGTGAGGAAGGGATGCAATAACTGCTGCTGCAATTTTTACCGGATCATCCTCCTTATCTTCCTCTTCAGCTTCTTCCTCTTTGTCTTCTTCCTCTTTCTCTTCCATCATTGCATGCAACTCTCCTGGTGTAACTGTGATGGATGGAGTGCTATCTGATTCATCACTGCTGCTGCTGCTATCATCATCCTTTATTTCTACTGGGTCTACACTGGGCTTATGTAGATGATAGATGTTTTTCCACATGTTTGTAGCATCATTTACAACATGCTCTACATCTTTGATCAAAATCAAACAAGTGTGGAATCTGATCATCATTTTACCTTCATAGGTTTTCAATTCAGATTTTACCTCTGCTCCAGTGAGACTAGGCCGAAGATTCTTCAGGGATTGCTCATATATATCTTTTACCGTCTTGGTGGCTAACTCCCATCTTGACTGTACTCTCTCCAGTAGTTCTTTAGAGATATGAGGAGCAATCTGGTCCGGGGAGTATTTCCATTTTCCCATTTTGTTAAGTACCAGTTCCTCAATCTGCATTTTCTCTGCATCAGTCCTTGTCTCAAATTTCAATGCCTTGAAATTTGTGATGCCATCTCCTTCTTCCAATGATTTGAGCCTTTGCTCAAATGTAGGTGCAGGTTTGACCAATACAGGTTCCTGAATACCTTTTCTTGTCCTCCGAGTAAATACTGCAGTAGGCTGCTTCTTGGGCTTGGTAATGATTACCTTGCCTTTCTTCTTTGCCGGTTGCTCTTCTTCAGATTCTTCTTCTCCTTCTTCTTCTTCTTCACTTTCTTTATCTTCACCTTTTCCCTCGATGAGCATAAGAGGACCCATTCCAGTTTTCAGTTTGGCCACTTTCCTCTTACCTTTGCTGATGGCCTGTGGAATTTTGATTTCTAGTTCAATTCTGGCCTTTGCTTCATCATAAGTACCAAAAATCTGTTGCCTTGGGTCTACTGGCTCATTTACCAGTGCTTCAATGATATCCCTTGTTTCATCAATATTTACCTCATATGGAAGAGGTTTCACCCATGCAACTCGGGGTCTAACTGCCTGTATGTACACCTTGTCATAGTCAACCATAAAACATACGTCATCTTTATATTCTTCAACAAGCCTAGGAGGAATTCTGAATTGGTTATTCATCCTCTCCTTAAAGTCTTCAAAATAGTTATCCATGATACTATCAAAATTTTCTCCCATCTCTGCTATAAACTCTTTAATCTGATACAAAATTGGGACATCTTTTCTGCATTCTACGGTTCCCTTTGATGGAAAGAATTTTTGTACATAAAATAGTAAACATATTAACAGAGATCCAAATTTACAGGGGTTATTCTTCGATGTCCTTATACTATCCATGTTCTTGTTTAACTGCTTCAACATTACTTCTGACAGATCAAACTCAAGATTCTTCTTTACAATTTTCAGGGCCAAATCCACAGCTTCACACGGTACACTATTTAACCTGCTGGAACTATATAACTTATATGCAATAATATGTATGCCAAATCTTAGTTTCAGATTTGTTACAGTGTTAACCTTCAAACCTCTACCATCCCACTTGGCTAGGGTTTTCCTTTGTAACTCATCCCGTCCTAGGGTTTTAGTGGTTTTGGCTTTGCTAAGCATCGGGAGACTCGTGATTTTGTGAATCATCTTCTTGGTTATCAAAACGGGTTGTTCCAACCACAACTGACCATTATGCACTCGACTCAAGATATACCTAATCCATTTGGTTTGGAAGTTTCTAGGCATATGTGCGATGTGAATCAAACCTTTAGTTTCCAAATGCTTGTGCTCGATTTTGAGAGAACCATTTACACATAACTCCGCTAGGGCATTATCCATGTCCAATGTCCCTATTTCTTGAATAGCACACTTAAAATGAGTGCGAATGTCGTTCACGAGGAGTACCTTGGGTGGAATCTGTGATTGAGCTCCATTGGGATCGAGCGATTCAGCGATGGCAGGAACGAGCTTGAACGTAGGTGCCTTCCATTCCGTTCCCTTCACAAGCATTTCAAAACCCTTCTTCGCCTTGCTGCTGCT
The DNA here is from genome assembly GCA_028749045.1 of Cupressus sempervirens. Taxonomy (NCBI): domain Eukaryota; kingdom Viridiplantae; phylum Streptophyta; class Pinopsida; order Cupressales; family Cupressaceae; genus Cupressus; species Cupressus sempervirens. The sequence goes on along the minus strand of CM053788.1, from coordinate 377,902,769 downwards.
GGTGCTTGCGGATGCCATTGCTGCTCGGTGAGTGAAAAGGTTTCGTAAGAATACTTCGCTGGAAAATCTCTTCAAATCGCTTGAGCTCGCTTGAAATATTTTTTTTGTGTAAATCTTGAATTTGCGGTGAAAAATGAGGTCAAAATTCTACCCTTTTGATGAAAAATTTGCCATTAATGTTCAGTACGGAGGTAGCTGCGATCGACAGACTATCATCCACTAGCTCGGCTTAAAATTCGCAACTCGGTGACCAAAAGAAAATAGGTTAAACCGACCTTAACTCGGTAAGAGAAGAACTAACCATGCTCGGTAAGTGCAACTTGGTGAAAGAAGCCTTATTGCACCCGACTGAGCTCGGTAAGGTCATGTACTGACCATGATCCTGATGTATCTGAAATACTGATTTGATCATATTTTCATTCTAGGACTGCTTAGGATATTGCTTTGTAGATACAGTCCCGGTCTTATCCTGATGAGTCTTAATTGGAAATGGTAGAGTCACTCACTTCTTGAGTGACCATTCCATCACTTGAATTATCTGGCTCGGTAGACTTAGGAATCCATTGCTGCTTCATTTGCTTCCGAATATTGTCTACTTTGATTTTCTTCTCATCCTCGACTTTCTTTATGTTCATGCAGTTTTTAGATATATGACCAAGTTCTGTACATGTATAACATCTTACAGTGGTATCCCTTTTTCTTAGGTGATGCCTTGCATAGTTTATGCCAGTATGACCATATTCTCCACAATAATGACATCTACACCAAGTGTTGTAGTCCCAACCAAATATTTCTTTGACAAGTTGTTCAGCTGGATTAAATGATTTGGATTTGCATTGTGATGCCTTATGACCTTGCTTTTGGCATTTGTGACATTTACCTTCAAATTTCGGTTTCTCTTTGCATTCATTGGCTTTGTGTCCATGTTGATTGCAATTGTAGCACTTTCCATTAAATTTTCCTTTTCCATTGCTCCAACATCTGTTAGATGTATGACCTAACTTACCACAGTGGCTGCAAGTAGGTCTTTGATTCTTTTGAGTATCCTGTTTGGAGGATTCACCTTCTTCCTTGTATCCAAGGCCTGCTTTACCATTTTGTTTATGAAAGTTTTCTTCATTTTGCAGATTCAATTGATCCATGTCCTTTTGAGATTTTACCATTCTCTCATTGACTTGTTTTTCAGAGATTAGATCACTTTGTAAGCTTGCATTGATTTGCCTTTCAGTAATTAAGTCATTTCTCAAATTCTCATTCTCAGATCTTAGATTCATAATTTCTTCATTTGCATTAGATAATTGAGTTACAAGATTTTCAAGCTGAGAGGATTGATTATTCCTTACCTCTAAGTCTTCAGCTACCTTGTTCCTTTGCTCCAAGATTTCACATAGCTTGATGGACTGGATTTCTTGTTCCCTTTTGAGCTTTCTTACTTCTTCCTGCAGAGATCCATTCTTTTCTAAAAGTTCTTTGATTGCTTTGTCAGCTTCATCTGAACTACTTGATGGTGAGAGATCTTCAATCTTTTCTTCAACATACTGATGGTCATTCATTTGCCTTGCAAGTTCTTTTCTTCTTTTCAAGGATTGTGAAAGATGCTCTTTTGCTTCATTGAGTTGAGCCATGGCCATTTTCAGATCTAGCTTTTTATTCTCAATAGTTTTGTCAAGTCTGAATATCTCCATTGTCCTTGATCTTTGCTCAAGCTGTGAAACTTTTATCTTGAGAACCTTATTGCTCTGATACCAATTGTTGGAAATATTCAAGATATGACAAGTTACTGAGAGGGGAGGGGTGAATCAGTAACTTTTAAAATTGCAAACAATAAAACTGCATACTGATATATTCACCATTCATCCAAGTAACCTACTGTAAGCATGAAACAAAATCATTTGCAACACTTGAACACACAGATTTGGTGACCCAGAAACCTTCCAAATAGAAAGTAAAACTGGGGTGGGGATGAAACCCACAAAGCTTCATTACTGCAATATGAAGTTGGCCGGTTAAGGCTTACAATGACCACTTCTGGTGATCTGCCCTGTTAGGAGCACAAAGGATTGCTAGATCCACCTTGTTAGAGGATTTACAAACATACAATAAAGTATGCACTCTGTTAGGAGATTTACAAAAGACTGTTAAGTCTACCTTGTTAAAGGATTTACAAAAACTGATTCACTTGTTAGAATGAAACAGTGGATCTGATTACAACTGATTGCTGATAAGATCCGCTATGCTCTGATTCACCTTGATGTGATAGATAAAACTTTTTTGCTCCAAAACTTGACCTTGCTGAATACCTTCACAACTCAGCACACATACTTTCGCACACATGTATTTCTTTCACACTTCCACATTTTCATTCATTACCATTACATTTGAATGATACAATACATTGCATATATATACCATCCAAATAAACAATACATGCAAGGTCGGCCAAAACAACAAGTGCAAATCTCTATACAAAGTCGGCCCAAGGTAAAAAACTCGGGTTCATTGAATTGACTCGGTGTCCTTCTGATACTCGGCGTCCACTGCGTTACTCAGCATCGTCATGCACTCGGTAGAAGTGAAGGCACTGTCCATACTAAACACTTCGAGTAGTTCTGAACTCGATAACCACTGGAGACTCGATAGAAGAGATGTCACTCGGTGAACACTTCTATCTGAACTGTAGCTCGGTGATCAAAGGAAACACTCGATAGAACCTTGTGACTTAGTGATAGTTAGTTTCCTTGATAACCGTCTGAGCTCAGTAAAATTAATTTCCTTGATAACCTCAGGAGCTGGGTTATCACGAAGTTCTCGGTCAATACTAAGTACATCTTCACTCGGTCAAAACTAATTCCTTTCTTTACCTCGAACACTCGGTAAACACTGGCTGCTTTGTTCACCTCAGTCACTCGGTAAACACTGAATTCTTTGTTCACCTCGATCACTCGGTAAACACTGAGAACTAGGTAAAGCTTGGCTTACAAAGGAATGTCCGGTGAGAGCTCGGTAAGCATTCAGAATCCAATAAGTGTTGTAACTAATGACAAAAATGTATCATAATGCCAACAAGAAAGAGACCTTTCAAGAGAGACTTTTAAGGAAGAATAATAATGGAGAAATAACCAAACTAATTAAAAAAAGAATGATGAAATCTACTAGAAGAAAAGATCTAGGATACAATGGAAACATTAGGTGATAGGGATACATCCTTTTTCCACAAGTCTTCTTCTAAACATATAAAAAGGATTGCTAGATAGTTTTTTATCTAATGATGTTAATGAAGTGATTGTGGAAGAAGACAAAACGAGCAAGCAGGTTGCAAATTTTATCATGCATGCTTATTTAGAAAATGGCTAGGAGAATTCCCTAATAATCTAGGACAACCTTCTTTTGTAGATTCCTACATTCATAGATGAGGCTAACAATGTGTAGTTATTGGTTCCAGTGTTTGAGGAAAAGGGAAGGTGGTGGTCTTTTGCATGTGCAACTATAAGTCTCCTAGCCTAGATGGGTTGCCCTCCAATTTCTTCTAAGAAATCTAGGAGAAGATCTATATAATGTTACCTTAGAGACATGTGACTTTTTCAAGTGATGCAGGAGCATCCTGGGTGTAAGAGAAATCTTGCATCACCCAAATTTTTTTTTTTTTTAGTTTTTCCTATTTTAATAAGGACTAGTAGATAGGGGATTGCTATTTTTGGGAACTTGCTATTTTAGTAAAATTGTCATACAAGATCAGAATGTTCTCATTTTCTACATGAAGGATAATTTTAGAATTATAAGCCTACCATAAAAAATATCATTGCTCTAGCTTAAGTATTAGAGAAGTTATTACAAATTTTTGGTGGAACAATTTTCAAAAAAATCTTTAGGCTCACTATTGGAGGCCTTAGATTTCTTGGATGAGGTCCAAAAAAATTGATGGAAGGGTGCTTGTGCCATTCCAAGCCTATAAATCATGAGCTAGCATTCATAAAAAGGGGTTATAATAGTGCATCAGAGTAATTGTTTGAGAGTTATGGCCTTTTGAAGTTTGGTTACCCAAAATATATAAAATAATTTGTCAAAGCTGTATTTAGCTGGCTCTATATGTATTGTTAGGGTCTGTAGGCCCTAGGTATTAAGTTTTAGCATCTAAAACCTTCTCAGGTAACATAAAATTACCTATTTAAAAAAGGCTCGAACGTTGTTTAGAATAGCTGTGGGTGGTAGTTCACATCCTAGTCTTGTAAATTACTATAATGAAGGTGCCCATGTGGGTTAGAATATTGTAATTGTGAATTCTGTAATTTCGCATTTGCGGCACAAATAAGAAGCCCATATTATTTTCTTGCATTTGTTGTTTTTTCTTTATTTCTGTTATGTATTTATGGTATTAAGGGGAGAACCCTTCATCATCAAGGCTCATTAAATTCTTAGAATTTTGAACAATAAATTTATTTCTTTGATGCCAAAGATAATAGAGCCTAAGAAAATTCATGTTTATTGACCTATTAGTCATTGTAATGAGAAATATGATACTCTCTCAAAGGTGATGATGAGAAGAATGAAATATCTATTGGATAAATTCCTCAGTCTTTTTCAAAATGGGTTATCCCTAGGTTGCTAAGTTTTGGATGTAGTAATTTCCACACATGGAATCATCCACTCCTTAGATAAGAGTATGTTACCTGAGATGTCTCTAAAACTAGTCATTTCCAGAGCATATGATAAGGGTAATGAAAATTTCTTTTTGCTATCCTTTCCAAATTGAGGTTTTACCAAAAATTCAATCAAATTATTGGAGAAATAGTGAGGATTATCCATTTTTTGATTCTTGTTAATAGGACCTCATGGGGGTTTTCAAATATGAAAAGGGTTTTAAGTAGGGTGATCCTATTTTATCTCTACCTCTTTATTATGGTTATAGATATTCTTAGTAGAAACATGTAAATGTTGGTTATTGTTGACACAAAATTCTACACCCTTGCTTGAGGTATGATACTCAAGTGATCTTGTGTAATATAGAAACAACCTCCAAGTGTGGAACTTTCACTTTGAGGCTGAATCATTAGAGAAGGATGACTTCTTTACTATCAGGGTACACCTAAACTACTACTTCAAAGGAAAAGGGAGAGAGATGCAAGAAAATAAATATTGAAATGGAAGGGGGGGGTGATGCACTAAGATATAAATGTGGTTACATCTCTGCCTATAGATGCACATGACATCAATGAAATAATCCAATACACAGATCTAAACTCTAATCTACCTTCAAAGAACTCACATGGAGGTTGGAAACTGATTGGGTGTTGAAAGGAAGGAGAAACTTCAGAACACAACACTTCACCAATGAATTAAACACAACATGTAAACCTCATAAACTAGAAAATAAACATTCACTACAAGGAAAATAGTATGCACAAGAAAGTAGAATGGAAAGAAGAGGTAAAACTGAGAAGTTCATTGATGAGAAGGTAAAAGTTGCAGAGCATAATATTGCTACATAATACAAGTAGAGAAGAACCCAAAAAATAGATTTACAACTACCTTTTAAAGAGTTTAGGCATAACTTTGATTTAACTTGAAGTTTGAACCCCAACCAAGTGGACTTAAGTTGCAAGGGAGATAAATAACTGAATATTAGAAGAAAATATGATTATGAAGTGCAACTACTGGTGGAAGTGATAGGAAGAGCAAAAAATGAGTGCACCCAATAGTATGAGATCAAATCACCAAAAATTTGATCATTACATGCATTAAAGAGGCATGTGTACAATGATTTCATGCAAACAAGACCCAAGAAGTCTGTCAACATTGAAGAACTGGCCCTAGTAGCTTGTCATGGCTATAAGAAGCTGATTCACACAGTTGGGGCAAAAATGTGGGGAGGGATAACACAATGTGTTATCCACCTACAAAATGTAGAGTTGGTCATGGCAGAATTTGATTTCCTAGAAAATAAATGTTGGCCATCAATGTAGATCTTTCCTTTGAAATGGATGACCCAAATGGTGAGAAAATCTCCCCAACAAGAGATTAAGTCAATACAATTGATCAAAGTCCTTCCTTCAAAATAGATGGCTAAGATGTCATGGGAAATCTCCAAGATGCGTCAAATCCAATGGCTATCACAACTTCACAAGAGGCCAAGGCAGAGATGCAAAAATATGAGAGCCATCAGATTTCTATATTCCACCATGTGGCATAATTCTATATTCCAAAGCATTGAAGAAATATTGCAGCATGAAGAAACATCAAAATGAAGATGCATGACAATATGAAGAAACATTGGAATGAAGGCGCATGTCAGCACGAGGTCAGATGATGCATCGTGTCAACCACCCGCATAGATAGAAAGACATGACCACCTAAAAAAATGTGGAAACATCTCTTGTTCTCATGAGGATGAGAAGATATCATGCAAAAACATGAGAGCTATTAGATCTATGCAACATGAGCAAACCCTAGACTTGGACACGTGGTAGCATCTCACACTTTTGGGAGGATGTTGAGATGGTATGGGAAAACACGAGACTCATTAGATCTACAAGCTAGTCATCTAGGGAGAAGGGGTGGGAAAACATGAACTATTATGCACCAATAAATGTGATTTTAACCCACAACAAAGAAAATACCCCATTGAAGGTCTCTCATATTGATTTTCAGTGATGGGCTAAATCAGGGCAAAAATGGCCAACATTATTGATGACTTAGAGGGGATGCTTGCCTACTAAGCATAGATTAGTGGCCTTAAGAAAACCATTGGGCATGGGGTCACTAGTGAAGAATAATGCATTATCCCACCATCAACTTTGAAAAATTTGCAACCAACAAAAAAGAAAAAAATTCTCTAGGGAGCTCTAAAGAGAGAGAGAAAATGTGCACACACTCTTTTTGGAAAGATGAAAACCTATTCTAATATGTACAAATATTTATAATTAAAAAATTAAACAAAGCCATTAATTGGCTTGTTGAAATAGCTCCCCTTTCACATAAGATGATTTTTTCTTCCATGTGTGTGGACAACGAAAACTATCAACATGCATTAAAAGCATACTACTACATGGAATATCTTCTTCCCAATGCTGAAAATGATGAAACTTTCTAGCATTGCGGTATCATAGGAGATCCTTCCTTCAAAATGGATGTCTAAGATGTCATGGGAAATCTCCAAGTTGTGCCAGATATAATGACTATCACATCTTCACAAGAGTCCATGACAAAGATGCAAAAACATGAGAGCCATCAGATTTGGCAATTTTAGAAAACAAGGAAAAAGATAATGTAGGAAGTGGGACCCTTTGCCATGTGGCATAATTATGAGTTTTGGATAATTGAAGAAACACTGCAACATGTAGAAGCACTAGAATGAAGATGTGTAGCAACATGATGTTGGATGATGTGTCGTCTTAACCACCCATGCAAATAGAAAGAAACAACTACCCAAAGATATGTGACACCATCATGTGTTCTCATGAGGATGAGTAGATATCACATGAAAACATGAGAGCCATTAGATCTTCGTAGCATGATCCAACCTAAGACTTGGACATGTGGCATTTTTTGGTGCAACAGAAACCCTGATCTTTCAAACAATTGGTATTAGAGCTTGGTCATAGGTTCAAATCTTGTAAGACACAACAAGTGACATTGGGAGGGGGATTTTTGGTAGTGGTCCAATGTCCCTCATAGGATTTGCAACATGGATTTAGCACCTCCTATGGTTCTATAAGACTATTGATTATATCGGGCATTAACATGTCAATCTTTTGCTGCAACAGTAACCTTGGCCTTTCTAACAACAACATCTTATACTTTCAAGAGGATGTTGATTTGGTAGGAAAAAATAAGAGAGCTATTGGATTTTCAAGCTAGTGAGGTAGGGAGAGGGGGTGGGAAAACATGAAATGTTGTTTGCCAATAAACACAATGTTAACCCACATCAAAGAAAATAGCCCATTAAAGATCTCTCAGATTAGTTATTAGTAATGGGTTGAATGTGTTCGTAGAATCATGGTGAAAAAAATTAGATGTGAGTTCTTTTGTTAGGTCCTAGGGTTTTAGGTTTTGGTCTTGTATTTTGATATCTTTTAAAATCTGTGTAAAACCCTAGGTCTTGCCTTTTAAATCTTATTTTGGTGCGAAAGTCTTAACAACAACTAAATATTCTTTACTGCCTACATTAAGGTCATTCTTGAGTCCTTTTGAAATATCTTATCCCACCATTGGATCTTGTTAGAATCAACGGATGTCGTGTACTCGCTATAAAAAGTTGTGAGGTTGTTTCCTCTAGCGATGTAGTGACCATCAGAGAACTATGTCCTGGTATTGAAAAGTAAAGTTCGGTGTCAAAAAAACTATATTAATATGAAGTCATTATGGTCATGTGCTATCTCTCAGGATTTTTAGTGTCAGAAAGGATGCACGAGGAGGGATTCACACATGGTTTCACTAGAATTGAAGTTTCTTCGGCGACTCGCTAAGTCGCTATCAAAAAATCTATGCAACTTGCCGGTAGCGAGATAGTGACTAGTCGGAAGGTTGTGATGTAATGGAAATTTTAAAAGAGATGGGCCCCAAACAAGTGATTCGTCATAAATGAGTTGTTTAGATTAAATGACACAGTGGCATCCTACTTAGCATTTATAGGCCGAAAGTTTTGACTCTGCCAGAGCTCACTATGTCGCTACCAGAAAGTTTGTGATTTTTGCCAATAGTGAGGTAGTGACATGCCTAAAAATGAAAAACATGGTAGATTTAAGGAAAAATGATGTCATTGGAAATTAAATAATATATATGTGTGCCAGCATGTTAAGCCAGCTCAGCAACAACAATATCTTGGACCCACTCCCCATGCATAGAACATGTAAATGATTCTAAATCGTCAGATCAAGCATAAATTGATGATAATCGCTAACTCACTATGGAAAGATGTTTGAAATTTATGTATAGCAAGGTAACAAGTGAGGGACCCACCATTGTTCTTTTAAGGGTTGTATCAAATGTCTGCCACAGGATCAAATCAAAATCAATGATTATCGCTTTCTCACTATAGAAAGGTGCTCAAAAGTTATGTATAGCGAGGTAGCGAGTTGATGACATGTGTCCTCAATAATCCATGGGCCTAGTTTGAAATGCTAGCATTAGAGGAAAGGTACAAATGGAGTTATTTTATTGGGTATACTACCAACATGTTAAGAGGAAGTGTGGGTTAGCCTAGTTTTTATTCCATAATCATTGATCTTGTCTTGATCAATGATTGGTGCTTACCCACAATTTTAAGATGCAAGAAATTTAAAGAATGTGGGTAAGCGGTAATGAGACACATGGCCCCACTCTTAAGGATATAAAGTTCATTTCTTTTTGAATTAGAACCACTCGATGTGGTGAAAATCTACGAATAAAATTTAAAGCTAATTGCAATTTGGAGGTAACATTTACTGAGAGTTAAATATGGCACAGAGCTCATTCATTTGATTTCAATGCTCGAATGTAATCTACGATCTCACCATTATTTGAACTATAGAATTGCAAGAAATTAGCAAAGCATAAAGAACATAAATTTTATCCAGCGATCTAGAGAGTTGCAATGGGAATTATACAGAGAAGAAGTGAAAATTTAATGTTGTAGATGAAATTGCACTCAGATTTAGATATATTTCCATCTGATTTGACTTCTCCAACAATTTTAAGGATGAATTGAATGCTTTTGGAGGTGGTTGAAGCAATTATTTTTTCTAGCAACTGCACAATGTTGAATTTCATAGCAAAGAAAATGTGGCATGTTGAGATCAAATTTTTGGAACCTCAGTACAAATTGTGATGATTTCTTGATATTCCTTCATGAGATATTTACATATTTAAGTGGGGATATATCATATATTTTGGCATCATTTATGGTTTTCAAGTGCAGGTAGATGAGGAAGTTTAGTTTCAACAACTCCAGATTGAAGACTCTTTTAGTGGGACACATGTCAAATTCAGATTAGAGACCCAGAAAGATTTTCTCTCCTATATATCTTCCTTTTTTGCTTATTGTAAGGGTTCCAATTCTTTGAAGATTTTAGGTGGATTGTGAGGCTTGTTTGGTTCCAATTTCCTGAGTTTTCTCACAGTTGTGATACCAAATTTTCTTAGTATTCTCCTGTTATGAATAGCATATTATATCTCTTTTGAATCATTCCATATTATATAGTCATTCTTGGTGTTCTCTTCTAAACTTTGATATACAGATGATGTATTATTTTCAATGAAATTAATGCAAAGTGTTTAACCTTCTTAGTTTCATTCTGATTCTCATATCCTGCTTTTGTTACTTGCAATGTTCTGTGCTTAAGAGCTAAGGTCTTGAACTCAGTTGCAACCCCTTAAGGTTGTATATCAGGATTAACTTTTTGTTGGAACAAAGAAGCCAAGTAAATGCTTGTTTATACTGATAGGGTTGCAGGTTACACCAGAAGGATTTTACAATAAGTATGAGAGTTGTTATGAAGACTGATGTCTGTTTGCAAGTCAAATAGATAGATCACATGCCTAAATATATGAGTATAATTTAGGTATCCATCTGCATGTTAAGGTTTAGTTGATTCCCAATGGATAAGGGACTGGTCAGCTTGACGGATGCATGTTCTCTATAGTTGCATACTTGGGTTATGCTGAGATACAAATCTTAATCGAATATCTTTCCTTTGTGTTTAAGAATTAAAAGAGTTTTCCCTCACTTAGTTTATCAGGTTCATGTGCTCTATTAAGTAGCTATTTCATCCATGGATGCTTGCATAAACATAGAAGATTAAGGGATTTTATCTGTTTTCCATATTTAGTTGTATGCCTTTACACTGGTACCATATAAAGAGTCTAAGGTCCACCTACCTAGGTCTAATAGAGCCTAAAGAAGAAGAAGGATTTATCCTTATAGTTCGCCCAAGATTGCAGTCAAGTGCATCCATCATAGGAATTTTCTAACCTTAGATGTATTGGTTTGGTTTCTTGGTTATTTCCAAAACTGTTAAATCAGAAGCCAACAGAATGGGGGAAAAAATGGCCAACATTCTTGGCAAATCAAAGGGGATGCTTTCCTACTAAGCATAGATTAGTGATATTAAGTAATCCATTGGGCATGGAGTAACTAGAGAAGAATGACACATTATCCCACCTGCAACTTTAAAAAATATACTAGTGAAAAAGAAAAAGGCTCTGTGGAGCTCTAGAAAGAGAGAGAAAATGTGCACATGAAATTATTGGAAAGCTAAAAACCTATTATATTATGTACAAATATTTACAATTAAAAAAATAAAACAAATCCATTAACTATCTTGTTGAAATAGATAGCCTTCCTCTCAAGTTAATTTTTTCTTCAATGCTTGTGGGCAACTAAAAATATAAGCAAACATGACAAGCATACTGCAACTTTAGGCAAGAATGGAATATTTTCTTCCTAATGGTAAAAATAATGAAGCTTTCTAGCACTAGGGAATTACTTCCTTTAGCAAGATATACTTGCTCATCCTTTTGAAATTCTTCCTCATGCTTTGGAATGGGAATGACTGGGGGCAACATGCACCATTGTAGAGCTAGATGCCTTATGGAGCATCCTCTTGATGGTGCTGGGTCTAAGGAATCATCTTTGAGCATTTTTTAATCCACAAAACCCAAATCCTTATGGCCAATAGGGGCTAGCTCTGATGGTATGGATGGCAGTGTGCTCTCCACATGATGCAAAAGTGGAGGAGTGCTCTGTCACAAGTGAGGAAACTTCCACTTTGTGGGGGGGTGGTTTGCACTTCAACTTCTTGCAATTAGGCAAGCTTGAGAATTGTCTCCTCCTTTGCTACAATAAGCCTTTTTTCAAGGTCCTCTAAAAAATGGGCCACTCTCAGCTTCCACTCCAAAGAGTAGACAAGAGCCAAAAACTTATTTTTATTCTCAAAATATGGAGGGCTTAAAAAAGGGTATCTATGAAGTGGGTCCATGTTGAAGCATTTGAAAAAGAAACTTCATAGAAGCTTGAAGAACAAAAAGATCAAAATACATTTACACAAACCAACACTTGGTTTGTTGAACCTAGTAAATTCATAGTCACCATGGTGTTAGACGAATGCCTCCAAAGGCTAATTGCACTAAGAAAACACTTAATTTCCCAATGAATAAGTCATAAAATAGCTGACTAGCAGACTTATGAATCTAAAATCTATCCCACCAAGCATGCCAAAAACTATTAACACAAAATTTTTCACCCTTTCTTGAGGTATGTCCCTCAAGTGACCTTGTGTAACATGGAAATGACCTCCAAGTGTGGGACTTGTGCTCTGAGGTTGAATCTCTGGAGAAGGCTAGGTTCCTTACTACCATGGTGCACCTAAACTACTTCTTGAGAGGAAAAGGAGAGAGATGCAAGAAAATATATGCTAAAATGAAAGAAGGATGATGCACCATGATAGAATTATGGTTACACCTCTACCTATAGATACACATGACATCAATGAAATACTCCAATATAAAAATCTACCTTCAAAGAACTCACATGTAGATTGGAAACTGATTGGGTGCTAAAAGGAAGTAAAAACTTCACAACACAACACTTCACCAGTAATTGAACATACCATGAAAACCTTAAAAACTAGAAAATAAACATTCACTATAAGGAAAATAGCATGCAAAATCTAGTAAAATGGAAAGAAGAGGTAAAAAATGAGAAGTTTCATTAATGGGAAGGCAAAAGTTGCAAAGCATAATGTTGCTACAAAATAAAAGTAAAGAAGAAACCATAAAACACATTTATAACTACCTTTTAAAGAGTTTAGACATAAATTTTATTTAACTTGAAGTTCAAACCCCAACCATGTGGAGTTGAGTTGCAGATGAGAGCAATAACTAAATATCAGATGAAAATCTGATCATGAAATGCAATTGATGCTAGAAGTGACATGAAGAGCAAAAAATGAGTGCACCCAACTGTAAGAGATAAAATCACCCAAAAAGTGATCATTATATGCATTAAAGAAGTGTGGAGTGCAATGGTGTCATGCAAACAGGACACAAGAAGTCACTCAACATTGAAGAAATGGCCCTGGTAGCGTGTCATGGTCACAAGAAGCTTATTCATGCCAGTGGAGAAAAAATGTGAGGGATAACACAATGTGTTTTCCACCTACAAAATGCAAGGTTGACCAGGGGGTGGGGGGTGTGGAGGGGGGGGATTTGATTTCCCCAAAAATGAATGTTGGCCATCGATGTAGATCTTCCCTTTGAAATGAACAACCCAGATGGTGAGGATATCTCTCTAAAAAGTGATTAAGTGACCACTGTTGTGTTAGGACAGAACCATAGACATAAATAAAAATTACTTGCAAATATAAATAGTAACAAGAAATAATAGATTGCATAGAAGAGAACATAAGGCACCAAGATTTAATGTGGTTCACCCAATCCCTAGGCTACATCCACCAAACAAAAAGTCCAATATTCTTACAATCTAGTGATTACAACATGATTGTAATATGTAATCCCTTACAACTCAATACCACCATAAGAAGCAATTTTTGCATCATACACAATGAATAAATCCCTAACCCTAAGCCCTTTTATACAAGTATTTTTGCTTCTTCAGGACTAAAATTAGTTACAACATGTTAGTTGAGGAATTATGGAGTATGTATAATACTTCTTTGATCAGTCACCACAATCTAAAAATTTCCCACTTGGAAATTGATTAGGCTCCACATCAAACAAAAATCTCCCACTTGGAGACTAATCTTGTAGCTATGTTGCTACTTAATAAGGCTCCCACTAGATCAAACCACCCTAGACTATGCTATTCTTTTATTCCTATTTAGTCTAGAAAACCAACCAAAGTTGAAGAGGAGTGAAAATTCTCCCTTGTTACTACCTTTGTAAACATATCTGTTGGATTCTCGTATGTATATTGTCCAACTTTAACTATCCATCCAATACTAACTAAATGAAATAGTACCACAACTATATGTGTTTTGTCTTTGAATGAAGAGTAGAATTATTTGTAAGACGAATGACACTTTGGCTATCTATAAACACATAATTATCCCTCTGAGGGTGTCCCAATTCTTTCAAGAAGAATTGAAGCCATATCATCTCCTTGGCTGCCTCTATATCCATAACATACTCTTCCTCTGTAGTGGATAAAGCATTCACCTTTTGCAATCAAGAAACCCAACTAATGGGTGCTCCACCAATAATAAATATATAAATTGTAGTACTCCATGTGGTATCAATATCCCCTGCCAAATATAAGTCAACATATCCCTATAAATTAGTAGTAGAGCCCCCAAAGTGTAAACACTTATTGGATGTTACTCTCAAATATCTAAGAATCCATTTGACTACGTTCCAATGCTCAATTCTTGGATGACTCATATAACTACTAACGACTCTCATGACATGTGTAATATCTAACTTTATAAATACTATAGCATACATCAAGCTTCCTACAACTAAAGCATAAAGTACCTTATACATCTTATCCTCCTCTTCTTGTGTCTTGGAACACATATCCTTAGTCAACTTCAAATGATTAGGTAAAGGTGTGCTGACAACTTTAGCATTCTCCATAGAGAAATGTTGCACAACCTTTGCAATATGATTAGCCTGAGATAATGTCAATTTTCTTCTTCCTATCTCTACAAATCTTCATACCAATGATTTTTTTTTCTACCCCCAAATCCTTCATAGAAAATACATGTGCTAACTAGAGTTTAGCCCCTTTATGTGATCCATGTTAGACTTAGCTATACGCATATCATCAATATATAAACATAAAATAATGTAGCTGCCATCATAGAACCTCTTAAAGTAAACAAAAAAATTTGAAAGACACTTACTCTATCCATGCTCATGCATAAAACTATCAAATTTTAGATACCATTGCCAAGTTGCTTGCTTCAAGCCATATAAAATTTTTTTCAATCTGCACACTAAGTTCTCCTTACCTTTGACCTCAAATCCTTGTGGTTGAGTCATATATATCTCTTCATCCAAATCACCATGAGCGAAGCATGTTTTAACATCAATTTTCTCCAAATACAAATATTAGTAGCCACAATACTTAAAATAGGGCAAATAGAAGACATCTTAACAATAGGAGAGGATGTCTCATCCAAATCAATTCATTTTTTCTATGCAAATCCTTTTACAACTAACTTGGCTTTGAATATTTTTTCACCTTCTTACTCTTATTTCAACCTATAAACCCATTTATTCTATAAATCCCTTTTACTTGTAAGAAACTTGCATAAATCCCATGTCTTATTTTTTATCAAAGAATCCATTTTGTTTTGCATTGCAGACTCCCACTGAATCTTAGTATGCACTACAAAGATTCATCATAACATTCAGGTTCACCAACATCTGTTAGAAAAATAGAGTACAAAGAAGGAGAAAATATTTTTGGAGCTCTACTTAGCCTTGTTGATCATCTAACATTCACTAGTGTGTGTGGTATTTTTTGTTGTGTTTTTTGCACATCATGAGAAATTGTTGGAATATCATCTTTTGAGTATCATCCAACACTAGATAATCTTCTTTCTTCTCATGTTGTTGCAATAGATCTTTGTACAACACTTTCTCATTGAATATGACATCCCAACTTCTTACAATTTTATGATTTTCAAAAAGCCTATAACAAAATTCATCAATGCCATATCCAAAAATACACATTTCTTTGACTTAGATTCTAACTTGGTTCTATTTTCAGAATCTATATGAATAAATGCTTCACAACCAAAGGTTCTAAGAAAAGAATAACTCACCTTCTTACTAGTCCATGCTTCCTCTAGAATACCACAACCCAAAGAAGTAGAGGGACCTTTATTAATCAAATATACTATAATATTAACAACCTCTACCCACATGTGTAAGGGCAACTTGCATGCAATCTCATGCTCATTGCATGCTCCATTATAGTCTTGTTCATGCATTCAACCACTCCATTTTCCTATGGAGTCATTGGAACAATTTTCTATTTGTGAATACCATTAGTGGAGAAATAATCTTCAAATTGATAACTCCAATACTCACCACAATTATATGATTTGAGACATTTTAATTTCCTACTAGTCTCATCTTGAACCAAGCATTTCTATTTCTTAAAATTTTGAAATACATTAGATTTCTGTCTAAGGAAATAAATCCATACTTTTCTAGTTGTATCATCAATAAATGTAACATAATAATGAGAACCACCAAGGGAAGATACTCGAGCTAGTCCCCATACATCTGTATGCACAAGCTCTAATTTCTCACTTTTATTTTCCTTCCTAGTGTTCACAAAACTTACTCTCTTTTGTTTTCCATACACATAAATTTCACAGAAATCCATAATAACACATTTCAAACCTGGTAAAATTTTCTTTGAATGAAGTACTTTAATACATTTCTCACTCATGTGCCCAATTTTTTTGTGCCACAACACTTTATCATAATCTACAACAATTTGTTCTCCCTATTCAACTGTAGCAACTGTTCCAAAACATTCATTTTTCTTTGAAATAATCAAAGTCAAAGGAACAATATGACCTGTACAAAGATATAAGGCGCCTACTTCCCCACCTTTTGCTACTACAAGGGAACATTTTGAAACCTTCCAATTTTTATCATTAAAAGTAACTACACAACCCTCATCACCAAGTTCCCCTACTTAATTAAATTCCTACTCAACCTTGGAACATGTCTTACCTCATGTAGTAGCCAATGATTCCCATTTTGCAACTTAATTTTAACTTTTCCCTTTCCAACGATCTAGCAAGGTTAATTATCCCCCAAATAAACTAGCCCAAAATCCCCTTGGATATGAGGTGTAGCATGAAATGAAGCATCCTCTTTGGATTTGTTACTTACCACATTTTCCTCCTTGTTCCCTTTTGGTTTATCTCCTTCATTTTCTTTTGAGTCCAACAATATTTCTTCTTATGCCCTAGTTTCCCATAGTACTAGTAGTCATATGGTCCTCTCAATTGAGACCTCTTACCCTTTGATTTTTCTCTTGATTTCCCATGATTTCCAAAATTATTTTCTCTCAGTCGTTCTATACCTCTACATTGTGTGTTCAAAGCACTTCTTGATGTAGATGCACTTGAGGTTTTCCTATGAGTTTTCTTACTCAAAATAACATTGATCACATCATCATATTTTAGAGTATTAGATCTAGAAACAAAATTACTCTCAACCATTACGAAGGAATTCCATCTTTTAGGCCAATAACACAAAATCAAGAGAGCCCTAATTTCTTCATCAAAATTAATACCCACAAAAGATAATTGACTAGTAACAATATTAAACTCATTTAAATGATGCACACTAGATCCACCTTCTACCATCTTCAAATTAAATAAATGCTTTATGAGAAATACCTTTTTTGAAGCAAAGGGCTTTTCATATAATTTTTCTAGGGTTTTCATCAACTCTTTCGTCATCTTTGCTTTTGTAATGTTAAATGTTATTGATGGTGCGAAGCATAATTGAATTCTTCCAAGTGCCTTTTTGTCTAAAATCACCTAATACTCATTTGTCATAGTTGCTTAGTTCTTAGCTTTTCCTTCAAATGGCTTCTATAAATCTTTTTGATAAAGATAGTCCTCCATTTTCATCTTCCATAACTTAAAGTTTTTCCCATTAAACTTGTCAACCTTTAGATTAACCTCATTTTCCATGGCTCCCACTCAACCATGAGACTTTCTTGCATAGAAAAAATAAAAAATCAACCTTTCTTTGATACCATTTGTTAGGATAAAACCACAAACATAAATAAAAATTACATACAAATATAAGCAATAATAGAAAATAATAGATTGTACAAAAGAGAACACGAGACTCCAAGTTTTAATGTCGTTCACCCAATCCCTAGGCCACATACACCAAAGAACAAGTCCAATATTATTATGATCCAATGATTATGACCTAATTATAATCTGTAATCCCTTACAACTCAATACCATTGCAAGAAGCAATTTTTGCATCACCCACAATGAATCAATCCCTAACCCTAAGCCCTTTTATACAAGTATTTTTGTGGCATTATGGTTAAAATTAGTTACAAAATCTCCGCCATAAAATTCCAATATAGTAGCCCCAAAAAAATTTCTCACAGGCTCTACCCTTGAACCCCTAACAATTGTAGCCTAACAACCCTAACGATATTTGGGGTTGCCACCCCTAAACCCCTACCTTCCTTGATTAGTCACCACAATCTAACATGTTGATCAAGATCCTCCCTTCAAAAAAGATGACTGAGATGTCATGAGAAATCTCTAACATGTGCTAGATCCAATGCCTATCACATCTTTGTAAGAAGCTGAGGCAGAGATGCAAAAACATGAGAGTCATTAGATATGGTGATCTCAGCAAAGAAGAAAAAAGATAACACGAGAAGTGGGACCCTTTTCCATGTGGCACAATTCTAGATTCTAGAGCATCGAAGAAACACTAAAATAAAGACACATGGTGACATGACATTGGATGATGCACCGAGTCAACCACCCATGCAGACATAAAGAAATAACCAACCAAAGACATGTGGAAACATCTCATGTTCTCATGAAGATGAGTAGATATCATGTAAAACATGAGATTTGTTAGATCTTCATAGCATGAACCAACCCAAGACTTGGAAACGTGGCATCTTTGGGTGCAACAACAACCTTGGACTTTCTAAAAATAAGTATTAGAGCTTGGTCATAGGTTCAAATCTCATAAGCCATGATGCATGACACTGGGAGGGGGATTGTTGTCAGTGGGCTAACGTCCCTTGCAGGATTTATGACATGGTTTAATCACCTCCTATGGTTCTATAAGACTATTGGTTGTATCGGGCATTGACAAGTTGATCTTTTGGTGCAATGATAACCTTGGCCTTTCTAATAGCAACATCTCACACTTTCAAGAGTATTTTTATTTGGAATGTGACAAAATTAGAGCCATTAGATCTAAAAACCAGTCAGCTAGGTATAAGGGGTAGAAAAACATGAAATGTTGTTTGCCAATAAATATAGTGTTAACCCACCTTAAATAAAATAGACCATTGAAGATATCTTAGATTGGTTATTAGTGATAAGATGAATGGGGGAAAAAATGGGAAACATTCTTGGTACCTCAATGGGGATGCTTGCCTACTAAGCATAGATCAGTGGCATTAAGCAATCAGTTGGGCATGGAGTCACTAGAGAAGAATGTTGCATTATCCCACTTGCAACTTCATAAAATCTACAACCAATGAAAAAGAAAAAGACTTTAGGGAGCACTAGAAAGAGAGAGAAATGTGCATTCACACTTCTTGGAAAGATGAAAACCTATTCTACTATGTACAAATATTTACATTTACAAAAATAAATCAAAGGCATTAATTGGCTTGTTGAAATAGTTTCCCTTCCTCACAAGCTGATTTTCTCTTCCATGCATGTTGGCAGCTAAAAATATCACCAACCATGAAAAGCATATTGCTACATGGAATATCATCTTCCTAATGTTGAAAACAATAACTCTTTCTAGCACTGGGGCATTACCTCCTTAAGAAAGACATACTTGCTTACCCTTGTAAAATTCTTGCTCATGCTCTAGAATGAGCATGATTGGGAGAAACACACATCATTATAGAGCTAGATGTCTTATGGGATATCCTCTTGTTGGTGTTGGGTCTAAGGAATCATCCTTGACCATGTTGTAATCCACAACACCTAAATCCTTATGGCTAGCAGGGTCTGGCTTTGATGGTATGCCTAGAAGTGCACTCTCCACATCCTACAAAAGTGGAGGAGTTCTCTGTTTGAAGCAAGGAAACTTCTATTTTGGGAGGTTCTATGCTTGATTCACTTGAAATTAGGAAGGCTTGAGCCTTGTCTCCTCCTCTGCTACAACAAGCCTTCTATCAAGGTCCTCTACAAATTGGACCACTCTTACCTTCCACTCTAGAGAGTAGATGAGAGCCACAAACTCATTTTCATTTTCTAAATATGGAGGGAAAAAAAAGGGTCTCTATGAAGTGGGTCCATGTCGAAGCATTTGAACAAGAAACTTAATAGAAGCCTGAAGAAAAAAAAGATCAAAACATCTTTACACAAACTAGCACTTGGTTTGTTGAAACTAGTAGATCCATAAAGTCATTGTGTGTCATTTTTGCCTTCCCACCAGAATCACCACATTTGAATTCAACATAGTAATGTCCACAAGTTTTAAATATCCAAATATTCAAAAAGGGCACAAAATACTTTATGCTAACTTGATAATATTTCTTTCCCTACGCATTTTAGTGTTTCTACAGGCCCATAGGTCCCCATCATTAGATCAAGAGATATCTATGGTTGGTGCTATCTCACTATGGGAAGTTGCAAGTTGTTTTTCCATAGTGACATAGCACCTTTTGGCCGCATGGCTAGTGGGTCCTCCTTTTCCTTGTTTCTCTGGCACTGGGTTCTGCTAGATCCATGGTGGGCACTATGGCACTATTGGAAAATCTATGTTCCTCGCTATTAGTGACATAGCGCCCAGATGGAAAGTGATATTGCAGCAACATCAGAAGGAAGGTGGGTCCCAAGCATGCCCCGTTAGATATCAGTGATGAAATTTGGCACACACGGTGGGACCTCAAGCAACATGGAAGGATGACTATGCTTGGAACAAGGCTTTGATTTGTCACCAAATGGGTAGTTTTTTGATGTCAACAGTTACCTAGACCCATGCCCCTTTTGAACGCATGAAGATTTCCTCACCCTCAAATCAGTCTGGATCGATGGCAGGCAGTATCTAACAAGTTGTGAGGATACGCATAGTGACATAATGCCTCAGTGACACATGTCCCAGTGGGTCTGATGGAGGCATTAATGGTTAGTAGCCAACATTTAATGTGACCATTGCAGTTAGGGTTTGCAAGGTGGTGCGACCAATTTGAATATCTGGTAAAATTTAGGGAGACCCGCAAGGTGGCACAAAAAAATGTGACTATTGGTCCATGTGGTGCATTTTCATTGTGATTTTTGGCTAACTCGTTGACTCTGCTGATTCATGCACCAAAAAATGATAAGAAATTGAGGTTTTACATGAATCTAATCTTCATGATCAATTCCAACCACCCAAAGTGAATGTGAAGCATGTAGAGACACTCTACCACCCTGATCTAATCTATCTACTTGGTCAGAGAACAGTTATAGCACAACCTCTGTCTTCTCAAGGCCCCTTTTTAATTAAGAGTTAGATTTCATGGTACCTAAAGCTATACTTAGATCAAATTTATTTAGATCCCCATGATTGTTCTTGGCAGAGCCTTGATGGCGGTGTTTGTAGGTTAGTTTTGGAGGGAAAATCATCAGTTATGCCTGAACTATAAAGGAAATTTTTATGAATTTTGTAGTCAACCTTTCTCTGTTTTCTTTATTACCACTCTACAGATTCTTAGTGTAAATTCCCCTATGCCTCTAAACTATATGATTTTTCTGTCTTATCTCTTTTAGTCACTGGTATGAAAGTGCAAGCTCTTTTCCTCTTACTGGTGTTTTGTAGAGATCTATGATCTACATGACTGTATCTCCTTGGCCTATGAATGATAATATAAGTGAATCTCTCTTTCCTTGGGGCATTCACCTTGGTCTTCTAATCTACATGTGATTATTAGATTAAAGCAAGTTTGAATGTGTATATCCTTAGTTTCATTCTGGTTCAATAGTACATATATGGGTAGAGTTTGGTTCGAACACTCTATTTTGGTGCATCACCTCTTTAGATTAGATTAGGTAGATTTTCTTTCATGCTCTCCTTCTCCCTTTTCCTCTCCAAGAGTAGTTAGGTGCGCCTTGATAGTAAGAGGAAGCCAGCCTTCTCTGGAGACTCAACCTCACAGTTCAAGTCCCATAGCTTGGAGGTTGTTTCCATGTTTTACTAGGTTGTCCTTATGCATAGGCTTTGGACAAGGGTGCAAACCTAAGTGACAATAGTTTTTGGCATGCTCAGTGGGACAACTTTTCAAAAAATTTCAAGCCTAGTAGTGTCAAAGGGAAAGATTTCAAGATCAATACCGAGGAGATAGTACTGGCTTCAGTGTTTAAATCTTCAAGAGGCTCATTCTTCAAAGTACTTGGCAACTCTGAGCTTCAAATACATATTTGGTTCCAGACCAAAGTTGTAGTGATTCATGCCCAAAGCTGAAACAAGGGCATCTTCTAGAGGTAAGTTTCAGTATCAAGAGCTTTCATTTTCAAACCCTAGAAGAAGGAAGACTAGAATATCTTTATCACCAGTTAGGAGTGCAATAGTAACAAATACACCTACAAGATCTATCTCTACTCCTCCTACTATTAGATCTCAGCCTATACTACCATCAATACATATCAATAGATCACTTTTGTATATGGCTTTGCCTAGAGCTTATACTTTTGATACCTTTAATGGTGGGAGCCCTCTCTTATTAGCCCAAAGACATGACATACCTGTAGCTTCCCTCAAAGTATACCAGAGTTTACTGGTGAAACTTCTATCTCTCCCTTAGAACACATTCAAGAGGTTGCAAATGTCTGCAATATCCATGGTATTACAGAGGATGATGTTGCAGTTAGGCTCCTAGCATCATCCTTGAAAGGAAAAGCACTACAATGGTATAGAGGTTTAGCTCATGGTTCTATAACAAATTGGGATGGATTAAGAGTAGGATTGTGCAAACATTTTGAGGATAAAAGTGACTATTTGTCACTTTTAGAGTAGTTGACTACTATAAAAAGAGCCCCTCATGAATGTATGACTGATTTTAATTATATATTTCAAAAGACATGGGATAGAATACCTACTTCAGTGAAGCCTACCCCTGGTAATGCCTTCTTGCATTACCTTAGAGCTTTTAACAGTGGTATTGCCACTACAATGCAAACTATGGGAGGAGATACCTTGCCTAATGCTTATGACATAGCAATAAAATCAGAGAACATCCTAATACAAGGAGGTAAGCTAGCTCCAAGGCCTCCTATGCCCTTCTTTCTTGATGTTCCAAATCATCAACCAACAATGGCTCCTCTTCCCACAACTTCTACATCACAATCCCTTGTCCCAATCCCTCAAGCTTTCACATCTTCAAATGGGATAGATGAAATCAAAGAGATGATGCAATCTTTGATGTAGAACATGGATAAAAGAGAAAAGAACCTAGAGAAAAGATTGCAAGATTATGGGAACAAGCTATAGGATAACTCCTCTATGATGCAGAAAGTAAGCAATAAGGTGGTGACTTTAGAAAGATAGAAAGCTCAAGGTAGTAAGCCTCATCATTTTTAATATCAAACCCCAAGCAGTGGTAGGCCTCTAAATCCTAATCATTGGAGCAATTATTTTGATTAGAGTAGGCAAGGTGGCCATGCTTCAACCTCAAATGTAAACCAAAGTAGGGCCATAGTCCCTCAAAACAATATGGCTCAAGATCAATATTTTTGTCCCTCCTGTAACGACTCCTATGCCTATTGTATGTGTCAGAAGGCTGAATCTTTTATGGCTTTGACAGTCCAAGAACCTGCAGCAAAATAATATACAAGGAGGACCAATTTAAAGATGCCTCAAATATGCAAAGATAGGGTGATTGCTCTTTTATGAATCATCAGATGGAGGAGCATTGTAATGTAAACCCGGATTCCATTGCTCATAACACTAGAAGAAAAAGAAGAGCTATGGAAGATGTTGTCCCTCCTCCTCCCAATCAGGCCTCAACTTCAAATGCAATATCTAATGAGCAAGCAACGAATAATCAATCAAGTACATTTTAGCGGCAAAGGCAAAATCATGGCAGAAAGGATGCAAGTAATGCTCAGGTTATTCCATCTCAACTTCATACAATTGCAGCTCCCAAAGCTTCTACCAAAGAACCTGCTATGCCATTCAGTGTGGTAGAGAAAATGAAGAAGACAAATGTGAATATCTCTATGTGGGATGCTATTGCTACTATACCCGTGCAAAAGAGGTTACTACAACAAGAATTGAACCAAAGGATCAGGCACTCAGCATGGAAAGTGCCACAAGCCTAGTACAACCATCAAGGGAGGTAGAAACAAGTAAAAAGGTTAGACCTCCTCCATTCTATGTTTCTCTAATTATAGGGGGAAAACTAGTCCATATTTGCATGATTGATTCAGGGGCTAGCAGTTCAGTGATGCCTAGGTGTGTTGTTGATGCTTTGGGAATGAAATATGACCCCATTGTTAGGGATGTTTTACAGTTGGATGGTAGTACTGTCAAGACTATAGGGATCCTTAGGAATGTGGAGATGGCCTTACATGCATGCCCTGGTTGTACTGTAACCCAAGATATCTCTGTTGCTGAGGTCAAGCCATATTTTCCTATCTATCTGTCAAGAGACTTTACTGCCCAAATAGGTGGTTTCATATCTTTTGATTGGTCATATATGTCTTTTAAAATGATATATGGAGCCAATGCTTCAATTAGAGTAGAGCCTTAAGCCCTCCATCATACTGAATCTTACACCCCTAATTCCATCAACATGAATTTCTCTATCCTAGAGATGGATGAGAATGACATAGTGAATGAGCCCACTACTTCCCTAGCAGAGATACCTGATTTTTTTTTGGATGAGTGGGCTAATGCATATCAATTTGACCCTATGTCAAAAACCCTTGAGACAGGTCTTAGTACATATTGTATATTGGAGAAAGATGCTCTAGTTCCCAATCTTGTGGAGACTAAAGAAGATATGAGTGGGATATGGAGTATGTACTTTGATGGATCAAGGAATAAGAATGGATCAGGGGCTGGTGTGATGTTGATTTCTCCTGCACAAGTAAGGTACTACTTCTCCTTTAGGCTCCAATTTAGTTGCACTAATAATGTAGTTGAGTATGAATCCTTGATTCAAGGTCTCCTACTTGCTCAAAAAAGAGGAATCCAAGCCTTAAGTGTACATGGAGATAGTGAGTTGGTAGTTAATCAAGTGAAAAATTAGAATATCACCAAGAATGGTTTTCTCAAGTCTTATAAAAATAGGGTGTGGGATTTTCTTGAAGGTTTCAATGCATTTAATATTCAAAGCATCCCTAGAAAGGAAAATAGATATGTTGATAGACTTGCAGCAATAGGTGCATCTTATGATGTGCCAGGGAATCTTGAGGAGGAAAAGAAGCAACAAATCAGAGTGGTAGTAAGTCCTACTATCCCTGATAACAACATCCATTGGCAAGTGTTTGATTTTAATGAGCAAATTGTCAGCTTCTTGCAGAATGAAGCAAAGTTTTCAGGCAGGAACCAGTTGAGATTGCAGGATCAATATGGTGATCAGATCATTAATCTTAGTTCTAAAAAATTGCCTAAGGGTCTCATTACTCTAGAGAGTGTTTTTAATCCTAATGATCAAGCAAGAGGCAGGGCCATGAACCTAGCTACTGATGAAGATGATCATACTCCAGTCATGATTGCCAATGGAAAGTCCTTAAACATGGGGAAGGTATGTTCTAAAATTGAACAAGAAAATTTTATTCATCTATGTCAAGAGTTTAATGATGTATTTTCTTGGACATATGATGACTTAAAGGGCTTTGAGCCAAGGTTGTTTCAACATACCATAGATTTAATTAATGATGTAAAACTAGTAAGACAAAAATAGAGACTAGTGAATCCCAAGATTGAACCCTTAATGAGAAAGGAGCTATCCAAGTTGATTGAGGCCAATATAATTTTTCCCATCAAACACTCATCATGGGTAGCAAACCTTGTCCCTGTTAGGAAGAAGAACAAAGAAATTAGATTGTGTGTGGACTTTAGGGACCTTAACCAAGCTTCCCTTAAAGATCACCATCCTCTCCCTTCTATGGAGTAGATTTTGTCCAAGGTCAGTGGTTCAAAGAGATTTTCATTTCTTGATGGATTTTTTGGCTACAATCAAGTGTTGGTTAAAGAGTCTGATAGGTACAAGACTACATTTACCACTAAATGAGGTACCTATGCTTATTTTAAGATTCCTTTTAGGCTAACCAATGTAGGTGCTACATTTCAGAAGGCAATGGAGATGGCCTTCAAAAGATTGATTGACAAGTTTGTCTTAGTTTACCTTGATGATATCACTGTGTATTCAAAGGATGTAGAAGATCATTTTGATCATCTAAGATAGGTATTCCTAAGATGCAGAGAGTTTGGGGTTTCCCTTAACCCAAGAAAGTGTGTCTTTTCTACTAACCAAGGAAAATTATTAGGACATATTGTATCTGAGGATGGCTTAACCATTGATCCAGAGAGGACAAAAGAAATACTTGCCCTCCCTCTTCCTAAACACAAGAAAGGGATGCAAAGTTTCTTAGGTAGGATAAATTTTGTGAGAAGTTCTATTCCAAATCTTGCTACCATGGTGAAACCTCTTACAACTATGCTCAAGAAAGTTATGGTCTTTGCATGGACCAAGGAAGGGAAGGAAAGTTTTGAAGAGATCAAGACAACCATAGCCTCGGCCCCTACTCTCATTCATCCAAACTTTGAGAAGGATTTCATTCTTTATACCTTAGGTGGTGAGTCAAGTATCTCTACTATCTTGACTCAAACAAATGACAAGAATGAAGAGCAACCCATAGCCTTCTTTAGTGAAGGGCTTAAGGAGTATGAAGATAAGTACAACTATGTAGAGAAGCAAGCCCTTGTAGTCATCATAGCTTTAAAGAAATTTAGACACCTCCTATCTCATAATAAGATTCATTTGTTAGTACCCCATGCCAGCGTGAAGGATTTCTTTTTGAGCAAAGATATTAGTAAGAAAAGAGCTGGCTGGATTACTAAAGTGATGGAATATGATATTGACATTCAGATTACCAAGCTGGTAAGAGGAAGGGGGTTGTGTAAAAAAAATGTTATCACCTCAAGAACCTGATGAGGAAGCTGCTATGATACTAACAGAGCAACAAGAGGTAAGAAATAGTGACCCAAGGAGTTGGATGGATGATATGACAAATTTCTTATTAGGCAATGGATACCCTCAAGGATTAGATAGAACTAAAAGGAGACATTATAGATTATAGTCAATTCCTTATGTCATAGTTGATGGTGTCCTCTTTAAAAAAGATTTTAATGGAGCCCTATTAAGATGCCTTGATATAGACCAGGCTGAAAGAATGATCAAAGAACTTCATGATGGTCCTGATGGTGGCCACTTCTTAGCAAGGACAACTGTAATGAAGATCATGAGGGCTGGTTACTTTTGGCCATCCTTGTTCCATGAATATCATATGTATGTAAGGAAGTGTGAAAAATGTGCCTTATTCTCTGGCAAACAAAGGCTTGTAGCTCTTCCCCTTCATCCTATCTAGGTGGACCAGCCTTTTGCTCAATGGGGATTGGATTTCGTAGGCCCTATCAATCCTCCTTCTAATTCAGGTCACAAATGGATTTTAGCTACTACAGATTTCTTCACCAGGTGGAAAGAGGTAGTTGCATTGAAGGATGCCACTGAATCTTTAGTTGTTGAGTTCCTTGATGGAATTGTGACCAGGTTTGGTGCCCCTTCAACCATTATTTCAAATAATGCAAAGTCTTTTGTTGGAGCTCAAATTTGTGCATGGGCAGTGGATCTTAATATTTATTTGAGCACATCCTCAAACTACTATCCTCAAGGTAATGGCCTGGCTGAGTCATCCAATAAGAACCTGATCAAAATCATGAAAAGGATAATAGAAGATAACCAGAGGTGTTGGCATAAAAAACTGAAGACTACACTATGGGTTGATAGAATAACACCTAAAAGGTCAATAGGGAATTCACCATTTGTGTTAGTTTATGGCAGAGAAGCAAGGTTTCCAATTTCATTGGAGTTCCCATCCCTAGATCTAGCTCATCAGCTAGAGTTGATTGAAGATGATGCCATGATATTAAGAATGGCAAAGCTGATGGAGCTGGAAGAGAAGAGAAGTAAAGCCATGCAGACCCTAGAGACACACTAGCAGTAGGTAAAAAAGAGTTTTGACAGGAAGGCTAGGTTAGAATCTTCTAAGAGGGAGTTTGGTTCTGAAATGGGATGTAGATAGGGCAAAACCAGGAAGACACTCAAAGTTTGATGCATTATGGAGTGGTCCCTATCTAATTATTAGTTGTAAATAGGCCAATGATTTTCAGTTAAATAGGCCTAGTGGTGAAATTTTGCCCATCCAAGTCAATGGGATTTATCTCAAACCATGCTTCTAATGAAGGTTGAAGGTTTCATGTATATAAGTAGAGTAGTTCTTTTTTTCAGCTCTCCTATTTTCCAAGAAGTGCACAAGCACAACTATCTCTCTATGAGATAGCTAGTTTTCTCAAAGTTTTGTGGTTACAAAAAGAAGGTTTTGTCTCTTATTCGAGTTGCAGAGACAAGGGTTTCAGGGTTTTCCTCTCAGAGGTAGGGTTAGGGTTTCATAGTATACATAGGATCCCCATCTTTTTGACTATGTAGCCCAATGGATGCATGAGGTCACTGGTCTATGCATAGCTAGCTTGCGTCCCCTCTAAGTCGCCAAATTTGTTGGTCATTTTTGCCTTTCCACCAGAATCACCACATTTGAATTCAACGTAGTAACGTCCACAAGTTTTAAATATCCAAATATTCAAAAAGGGCACAACATACTTTATGCTAACTTGATAATATTTCTTTCCCTACACATTTTTGTGTTTTTGCGGGCCTATAGGTCCCCATCGTCAGATCAAGAGATATCTACGATTGGCGCTATCTTGCTATGGGAATTTGCACGTTGTTTTTCCATAGCAACATAGCACCTTTTGGCTGTGTGGTTGGTGGGTCCTCCTTTTCCTTTTTGTTTCTCCAACGCTGAGTTTTGCTAGATCCACGGTGGGTCCTATGGCGCTATCAAAAAATCTATGTTCCTTGCCGTTAGTGACATAGCACCTAGACGAAAATTGATACTACGACAACATCAGAAGGAAGGTGGGTCCCAAGCATGCCTCGTTGGATATCAGTGATGAAATTTTGCACACACGGTGGGACCTTAGGCAACGTGGAAGGATGACTGTGCTTGGAATGAGGCTTTAATTGATCGCCAACTAGGCGGTTTGTTGATGTTAGTAGTTACCTGGACCCATGCCACTTTCGAATGCATGAAGATTTCCTCACCCTCGGATCATTCTGGATTGACAGTAGGCATTATCTTGCTATGGAAATTTGCGAGGATGCGCCTAGCAACATAACGCCTTGGTGACATGTGTCCTAGTGGGTCCGGTGGAGGCATTGAAGGTTAGCAATCGATAGTTAATGTGACCATCATGGTCAAGGTTTGCAAGGTGGTGTGGTTAGTTTGAATATCTGGTCAAATTCGAGGAGACTTACAAGGTGGCACAAAAAAATGTGACTATTGGTCCACATGGTGCATTTTCATTGTGAGTTTTGGCTAACTCGCTGACTTTGTTGATTCATGCACCAAAAAATTATAAGAAATCAAGGTTTTACATGAATCTGATCTTCATGATCAATTCCAACCACACGAAGTGAATGTGAAGCATGCAAAAACACTCTACCACCTTGATCTAATCTATCTACTTGGTCAAAGCATAGTTATAGCGTCATTTCTGTCTTCTCAAGGCCCTATTTTAGTTAACAGTCAAATTTTGTGGTACCTAAAGCTATACTTAGATAAGATTTCTTCAGATCCCCATGATTCTTCTTGGTAGAGCCTTGATGGCGGTGGTTGCAGGTTAGTTTTGGAGGGAAAATCATTAGTTATGCCTGAACTATAAAGGCAATTTTTATGAATTTTGTAGTCAACTTTTCTCTGTTTTCTTTGTTACTGCTCTACAGATTCTCAGTGTAAATTCCCCTGTGCCTCTGAACTATATGATTTTTCTGTCTTATCTCTTTCAGTCATTGGTATGAAAGTGCAAGAACTCTTTGCCTCTTACTGGTGTTTTTTAGAGATCTATGATCTACATGACTATATCTCCTTGGCCTATGAATGATAATATAAGTGAATCTCTATTTCCTTGGGGCATTCACCTTGGTCTTCTGATCTACATGTGATTATTAGATTAAAGAAAGTCTAAATGTGTATATGCTTAGTTTCATTCTAGTTCAATAGTGCATATATGGGAAGAGTTTGGTCCGAACACTCTATCTTGGTGCATCTCCTCTTTAGATTAGATTAGGTAGATTTTATTTCATGCTCTCCTTCTCTCTTTTCCTTTCCAAGAGTAGTTAGGTGCACCCTGATAGTAAGAGGAAGCCAGCCTTCTCCGGAGACTCAACCTCACAGTTCAAGTCCCACAGCTTGGAGGTTGTTTCCATGTTTCATTAGGTTGTCCTCATGCATAGGCTTTGGACAAGTGTGCAAACCTAAGTGACAATAGTCACCATGGTGTTAGATGAATTCCTCCAAAGGCTGATTGCACTAAGAAGAAAACTCAATTTCTCAATGAATAGATCAAAAACTGGCTGACAAACAGATGTACGAAGCTTAAATCTGTTCCACTGGGTGTGCCAAAAATTGTTGACACAAAAGTTTTCACCCTTTCTTGAGTTATGACCCTTAAGAAACCTTGTCTAACATGGAAATAACCTCCAAGTGTGGGGCTTGTTATTTGAGGCCAAATATCTAGAGAAGGTCAACTTCCTTACTATCAAGGTGCACTTAAACTACTACTTGAGAGGAAAAGGGAGAGAGATGCAAGAAAATAGACGTTGAAATGAAAGGGGGGGGGAGGATGCACCAGATAGAAATGTTCTTACAACTCTCCATGTAGCTGCACATGACATCAATGAAACACTCCAATACATAGATCTAAACTTTAATCTAGCTTTGAAGAACTCACATGTAGGTTGGAAACCAATTGGGTGCTAAAAGGAAGGAGAAACTTCACAACACAAAACTTCACAAATGAACTGAACATAACATGCAAAACTCAAAAACTAGAAAAGAAACATCCACTACAAGGAAAATAGCACGCAAAAGATAGTAGAATGGAAAGAATAGGTAAAACTAAGAAGTTTCATTAATGGAAAGGAAAATGTTGTAGAGCATAGTGCTGCTATAAAATACAAGCAGAGAAGAACCTAGAAAACACATTTACAACTACCTTTTAAAGAGTTTACACATAACTTTGATTTAACCTTAAGTTTTAATCCCAACCAAGTTGAGTTGAGTTGTAGAGGAGAGCAATAATTGAATATCAAAAGAAAATCTAATTATGAAGTGCAACTACTGCTGGAAATGACAAGAAGAGAAAATGATGAGTGAACCCAACTATAAGAGATCAAATCACCAAAAATATGATCATTACATGCATTAAAGAGCATGGAGTGCAATTGTATTGTACAAACAAGACCTAAGAAATTTCTCATCATTGAAGAATTGGCCCTGGTAGTGTGTCATGGCCACAAGAAGATGATTCACACTGTTAGAGAAAAAATGTAGGGATGGATAACATGACGTGTTATTTGCCTAAAAGATTTAGGCTTCACCATGAGGGATGGATCTAATTTTTTGGAAAATGAATGATAGCCATCAATGTAGATCTTCCCTTTGAAATGGATGGCCCAGATGGTGAGGAAATCTCCCCAACAAGAGATTAAGTCAACATTGTCAATGAAAATCCTCCCTTTGGAATGCATGGCTGAGATGTCATGGGAAATCTCTAAGATGTGCTAGATCTAATGACTATCACATCTTTGCAAGAGGCCAAGGCAGAGATGCAAAAACATTAGAGCCATTAGATTTGGTGATCTCAACAAAGAAGAAAAAAGTTAATGTAGGAAGTGGGACCCTCTGTGGAGCATCAAAGAAATACTACAACATGAAGAAACACTAGAATGAAGATACATGGAAACATGAGGGTGGATGGCATGCTGAGTCAACCACCCACATAAACAAAAAGGCATGACCACCCAAAGACATGTGGAATTGTCTTGTGTTCTTGTTAGGATAAGTAGATAACACATGAAAATATGAGAGCCATTAGATCTTCACAGTATGAGCCAACCCAAGACTTGGACATGTGGCATCATCTCAAACTTTTAGGAGGATTGAGATGGTACAAAAAAGCACATGAGTCATTAGATCTGCAAGCCAATCGGCTAGATAGAAGGAGTGGGTAAATACGGAATGTTATCCACCAATAAACATGATGTTAACCCACATCAAAGAAAATAGTCCATTAAAGATCTCTCAGATTGGTTATCAATGATGGGCTAAGTGAGGGTGAAAATGGTCAACATTCTTGGTGACTCATAGGGGATTCTTTCTTGTTAAGCATAGGTTAGTGGCCTTAAGAAATCCATTGGGCCTAGAGTCCCAAGTGAAGAATGATGCATTTTTCCACTTGGAACTTAAAAAAATCTCCAACCAATGAAAAAGAAAAAGGTTTTGGGGAGCTTTAGAAAGAGAGAGAAAATGTGCATGCACACTTCTTAGGAAGCTAGAAACCTATTCTACTATGTACAAATATTTACGATTACAAAAATCAAACAAAGCCATTAACTAGCTTATTAAAATAAATTCCCTTATGCACAAGTTGATTTTTTATTCTATGCATGTGGGCAACTCAAATTATCAGAAAGCATGAAAAGAATATTACTACATGGATATATCTTCTTCCCAATGTTGAAAAGTAATGAAGCTTTCCAACACTAGGGCATTACCTCCTTGAGAAAGATATACTTGCTCACCCTTGTGAAACTCTTCCTCATGCCTTGGAATGAGCATTATTGGGGGAAGCATGCATCATTGTAGAGCTAGATGCCTTATGGGGCATCCTCTTGATGGAATTGGGTCTAAGGAACCATCCTTGACCACATTGCGCTCCACAACACCCAAATCCTTATGGCCAACAAGGGCTAGCTATGATGGTATGGATGGTAGTGCACTCTTCACATGCTGAAAAAGGGGATAAATGCTTTATTTCAAGTGAGAAAACTTCTTTGGGTGGTTCTATGCTTTAGCCACTTGCAATTGGGAAAGCTTGAGCCTTGTCTCCTCCTTTGCTACAAAAACCCTTCTGTCAAGGTTCTCTGCAAATTAGGCCACTCTCACCTTCTGCTCTAGAGAGTAGAAAAGAGCCCCAAACTCATTTTCATTCTCAAAATATGGAGGGTTTAAAAAATGGTATCTATGAAGTAGGTCCATGTTGAACCATTTGAACAAGAAACTTAATAGAAACTTGAAGAACAAAAAGAAATGTTGGAATGAAGACACATGGAAGCATTAATGCATAGATCAACAAAAAAATGTGAGTGAGATCACAATGTTGAACAATTTTAAGGTACTTATACCTTATCCACTCTTCTAGAGCCCATAATAACTCCTTTATACAATCTAAAAAATAGTTACAAACTTCTACACAATTAATCTTCCACCCTTCAAGACAACTTTTCCTCTTAATGTTTCTAGGAATCAACAATGGAAAATGGGAAAAAACTAGGAAATGGTCTGAAATACATTCCTTGGACCAAAGCAATAGTTGGAAAATTCCAAAAGACCTTCAAGGATTATACTTCCATAAATATTTGGTTTCCCCAACTCTCACAATGCAAAATTGCACTTAGGAGGCCTAATTCTCCTAGTAGTACTTTTACTAGTTTTAGGACAACAACTCAATATTTTCCAATAGAACTTGGCTAAGAAACTAGGGTTTCAAATACCATTTTTGAAGTTACATCAATCCCCCAAATACCAACTTCTCAAACTACTCATGCACCCTTGAACCCACACAAGCCTCACAGACCTAATTGGCCAAATTAAGCATGGAATACTTGGTAATGAAGAAAGATGGGTACCTAGGTCTAGAATTTTGGTTTGGAATGTCTCATATAACTTATTTCAAACTAAAATGAACACCCACCAATTTCTATAGCTTCATTTTGATCCTTTTCCTTAAAACCCTCATATTATTGATTGAATACATGAAAATATTCAGCCTAGGGCACGTTCATAGGACCCTTAGATCTCTTGGGAAAAATATACCATTTAGGAATCTTAAAGTAAATACCCTAGCCTTTCAAATTCCAAAAAGGCCATGAAAATCCAACCATGGAGATGTAGGTTAAGGCCAAATTTGCATTAAAACCCTTAATTTCAGGGTTTGTTGACCTAGTCACAACAAAATGGCTATAACTTGCTTCAAACTAAACTAACCAGAATGAAATAAAATTCAATAAAATTATGACTTAGAGACCTATCAATTATTGCAAATTGATTCAACCCCTCATTCCATACAACCAATAAATGATCATAAAATCTATTTTTTTGTTACAAAAAACTACTTGAGGGTGTTAGGATATAAATATGCCATCCCTAACAATTCAAACTAAATTTTGAATGGTTAGAACCATTATAAGACAAGTTGCAACTTTTTAGAAAAAGTTATCAAAAAGTTGTTAGCAATAATTGTTGCAAAAATTAATTTTTCAAATTTTACTTCCTAGGACTTTGCTACTTGGACATTTGCAACTCTTAGGATCCTAATAGGATGTAATAACTCATAAAACACACCAAGAGTTATCTTATTAGCCAAAACAAGAAAAAATCCAAACAAACATAAACCATCTTTACTAAATGAGGTAGATCATCACCCCCATGTCTTCCATCATGAGCCTCCTTCCATCTTGTTAGGTCACCTATCAAGTCACCCAGGTGCCTTGCACCATACTCCTCTAGCCAAAAGAGACTCAAGTCCCTTAAGTGGGAATATCTAAAAGTTTAACACTAGTCTTCTCAATGTTCTTGAGAGTCAACCAAGTTGCTTCCCCCAATGGGTTGTCCTTCCACTTGACTAAGTAGTCATGACATGTATGCCTCCTAGTCCTTTTGCTAATCCTCTTTTTATGAATACATTCAATGCTTGGTGGAACTTTCTTTGGTAAATCTTGAAGTACATCTATAGATGGAGAATTAGTAGACCCTAAAACACCAATGTCAATAGAGCTAGAAGGTTTATAAGCATAAATATCTGATACATTAAATATAGGTGAAAGACCTATGTTAGGAGATAAGGCAATCTTATATGCATTAGGATCCCATTGTTTAAGGATTTGAAATGGACCAATCTTCTTCATGTTTAGTTTGATATACTTCCTCTTGGGAAGCCTTTGATTCTTAAGAAGGACCCTGACCATGTCCCCAACCTTAAAAATGCCTTCTCTCCTCTTTACATCTACTGCCTGATTGTACTTTTGAGAGCTTTGTTGCAACTATTCTTTGATCTGTTGGTGTACATCTCTCATCACCTCTACAAAATCATATAAAAGGGCACTCCTCTAACCAATGTTCTCTACTTCTCTAAGCTCAAACACACCTATTGGATGAGAGCCATACACAACCTGAAAAGGATTGTCTTATACTCCTATTTATGGAGTCATTGTAAGAGATCCTTTCCTGAGGTAGAATAGCATCCAATACAATGCAATAGTCTTTGGAAAGGAACCTAAGAAGGTTACCTAAATACCTATTTATGACCTCAGCCTACCCATCTAACTAGGGATGATATGTAGAAGACATAGAAAGGTTTGTGTCTGGTCTTTTCCACATGGTACATCAAAAATGTCCCACAAACTTAAGATCTCTATCTAAAACAATGGTGAGAGGTAGCCCATGGAGTCTTTCAATTTCCTTGAAGAAGAGGCTTGCAATGCTTGAAACATCATGTGTTGTTTTACATGGCAAGAAGTGTACCATTTTGGAGAATCTGTCCACAACAACATACACACTATCATAACCAGATTTGGTCCTTGGAAGACCCAAAAAAAGTCCATGCTAAATAAATCCTAGGGCTTGGTGGGTATAGGAATTGGTGTATACAATCCTTGATTATAACTTTTTCCCTTGATTTTTGGAAGATCAAGAAACTTTCTTCAAACTTTCTGACATCTATTTGCATCTTAGGCTAGGAATAAAACCTTCTTACCGACTCCAAAGTTTTGTCAAGGCCAAAGTGACTAGCTAGGCTTCCACAATGCTTTTCTTTGATTATATTTTCCCTCATAGAGCACTAAGGTATACATAATTGGCTCCCTTTGAACAAGAGACCATCTTGTATGTTATAATATGAAAAATCATTATGATATGTATCTCCTAATTCCAAAAAAATTGATAAGATTTGTTAAAATATACATAATTAGGATACATGTCTTTTAAGGAAGAAATAACAACACTCTCCATTTGGATTTCTTGAATGGCTGAATTCCTCATGGTGAAGGCATCAACTAGCTTTTTGGATGCCCCTTTTGTGTTTGTGATGGAGAAGATGAATACTTGTAGGTACTCCATCCATTTGATGTGTCTATGATTTAGTTTCTCCTGCTTGTTCGAAAAAATTAAGGACTAATTATTAGTATAAATAATAAATTCCTTAGGTAGTAAATAATGTCTCCATTTCCTAAGGGTATGAACCATTGCATACATTTCTATATCATATGTGGAGTATTTTTTTTTTTTCCTCATTAAGTTTCTCACTACAAAAGGCCATAGGCATGCCTTCTTGACTCAAGATACCACCAACTACTCTTTTACTAGCATCACATTCTATAGTGAAAACCTAGTTAAAATTAGGTAAAACTAGTATATGTTATTGTACCACCCTTGTATTTAGATATTAAAATGATTGGTTTTCATCTTTAGTCTACTTAAATTCACATTTTCTTCCCCCTTTGACAATATCAATCATAGGTGCACTTATCGCACTAAAATTCTTTACAAATTTTTTATAAAAAACTAGCAAGGCCATGGAAGCTCTTTACTTTCTAGAAGATTTTGGAGTAGGCCAATTCAATATGGCTTCAACTTTAGAGGGATCCATTTTTAGGTTGCCCTTGGAGATGAAAAACCCAAGAAACACAATCTCCTGTAAAAATAAATACTTGTCCAAATTGATCTTCAACTATTCCTCATGTAGCCTTTTTAGGACCATATTAAGATATATTAGATGTTCATCCTTATCCTTTCTAAAAATCAAGATATCATCTAAATAAACAATAATGAAAACATTTATGAAAGGCTTAATGACTTCATTCATCAACCTCATAAATATGCTTGGAGCATTAGATAGGCCAAAGGGAATTACAACCCATTCAAACAATCCTTCATTGGTCTTGAAAGTGGTCTTCCACTCATCCCCTTCTCTAATTCTGATTTGGTGGTAGCCACTCTTCAAGTGAATCTTGGAATAATATCTTGCATTCCCCAAATAGTCCCTAAGATTCTCCATTCTAGGGAACTTGTATCTGATGAGTTTCCTATTGATAACTCTGGAGTTGGTACATAACCTCCATGTACCTTCCTTATTAGGAGCTAGTACTATTGGAAAAACACAAGGGCTACTACTCTTCCTTATGAAGCCTTTTCCTAGTAAACCTTGGATTTTCCTTGCAACTTCAACATTTTGTTGAGGGATCAGTTTGTAAGAAGCCTTATTGGGTAATGTGGAGCTAGGAATAAGGTCGATGCAGTGGCTTATCTCCCTCTTAGGTGTTAAGGTATTTTTACTTTCATTTGCAACTATTCCTTTATACTGTTCTAACAAGTTTGCAACTTCCTTTGGGCCAACTCTCCTCAAGCTTTCTTGTGTTTGTTTCTCCTTCCTAGGCATGTTCTCCTTAGGTTTCATAAAAATAGAAAAATGTGGCACTCTATTCTCTTTTAGTCCTTTCAAGAACTCCTTTTCACCTACTAACATGACAATACTAGGTATACTTCTATCCTTAGGTTCTTCTACCAATGTTGTCATAGTGAAAGTCTCTCCATCCTTGGTTAAAGTGTACACATTCATCTTCCCTTCATGTTAGGCATTTGTGTCATATTGCCAAGGCCTTCCTAGAAGGAGATGACAAGAATCCATATCTAAAATTTCACACATTACTTTATCACTATATTCTCCAATCTAAAACTCAACACAAAATTGCTCAATTAGTAAGGTTTACTTCTCCTTACTAGCCAAAAAACCTTATAGGAATTTGGGTGTGGGATTCTCTTTAAGCTTTGTTTATTTATCATGTCAATAGAGGATAAATTTTTAGTAGAGTCTGAATCAATGATTACTTTACATACCTTTCCTTTCACCTTGCATGTTGTCTTGAAGATATATTTCCTTTAAGGAGGTCCCTAGTTGAGTGGCATTAGGAGTGATCTATTGAACATCATACTTTATCTAGTTTTTGGGCCTGCATGTTTTTAAGAAGATGAAATAGTATAAAATGAAGTTATACTTTGGTAATCCTCATATTGGATTAGTTGGATTCTCCTTTCTCCTTTGTTGGCTGCACCTATCTTCTCTGGACACCTAAAGGATTGATGTCCAACCTAGTTTTAAGAGAAACATCTTCTAGTGAACACACTTGTTCCTCTTCCTCCAAATTTGTCTCTTGGACTTGGTCTCCTACCCCTAAATGAACCTTTTCTATGATTATCATTTTTTTCCCCTTAACTGCTGCTAGCATCTCCTTGATGTCTTGGGTAGTTTCCTCTTCCATTAAATCCACCTCTCCCTCTAAAAGTGTTTCCTCTTCCTCTTTTATTTTGTTCACCTT
Source organism: Cupressus sempervirens (assembly GCA_028749045.1). NCBI lineage: Eukaryota > Viridiplantae > Streptophyta > Pinopsida > Cupressales > Cupressaceae > Cupressus > Cupressus sempervirens. The sequence continues at coordinate 377,864,314 of CM053788.1, read as the reverse complement.
TCCTCTTTTTCTTTTCCTCAATCTCAAGGGCAAGTTGGTGACACTTATGCACTAATTCCACTAACAAAAATGTTAGTCCATCTTGTATATTATACCTAATCCCATTAATTACCTTGCATGCTTTTTTTTTTCATTTTCATACACTTTAGATCTAAGAGTCAAGGTATGAAATTATTGAGTATAGGTACTTACATCTGTGTGCTAAAATGTTGTCACACTTCTATGAATCATTACATGTAAGAAAACTCAAGAATGAGCCCTCACAAATCGATCCATAGCTCTCTACTCATAGAGTGCAAGGGTTTGCAATGGAGGCCCTCAGTTTGACCTATTTTTGTGCCCATGCAAGTACACCATGAGATGAGAGATTCAAAGAGGAAAAGCAAGAATGCTAGTCTCCATGATCTTCAAATATGCATGAAAATAAGATCTAATCTATGAAAGCAAAATCTAATCTATAAATGCAAGATCTAAGCTAAAAGCCCATGATGGGTGCAAGAGAGAAAGAGACAAGAAAATAGAAGTTCTCCACAAAAAGCTTTTGTATTCAAACTCCTTCAAAAATTGGTCTTCAAACCTGCAGCATAACGATAGCATAATCATGGGTGTCCAACATGAGGAGAGGGCTCTCCCTTATAAAGGAAATTATGGAGGTGAGAGGCTTCTCACAACCAATATGGGATAATAGAGCTTGATCCATGTGAGACGAAATTCCACCAATGAGAAAAGAGGAGTGGTTGAGGAGAAAGTGGAAAGATAAATCCCACTTAGATCACTTTTTTTAAGTGTAGAGAAATTAAATAAAAAGAATTTATTTTATTTCCTTTTTTCATCAAAAGAGATATTTAAGTGGGATTTTTATTTAATTAAAAGGAAGCAAGTTCTTTTTAATTAAATAGAAGATATTTAATTAAATTAAAAGAGAGGTTTTTCTCTTAATTAATTAAATGTGGATGAACTGTTTAATTAAAAGAGAGGTTTTCTTTTAATTAAATGGGGATTTTATTTTATTTAATTAAAAGAGAAGATTTTCTTTTAATTAAATAAGACTTGGAATAAGATGATCAATCTTAGAAATGAAATAAATCGAATTTGATCAAGGAAATTGATTTGAATTGATTTAATAAAATATTACAAACCATTGATTCAAAAAATTTGATAAATTGATAAATTGAATAATGGGGGCCCATAGTCTAGGCGACCATTTTTGGGTGCATACATTTGCCCCTCTTTGACTAATGTGTGATCGATTCGGGAACACATGTAGTCAAAGAAAGAAATTGAAGTGTGAGGTCAATTTGGGATCACAAAACAACCCAGATGTGTGGTCGACTCGGGAACACATCAGGACAAAGAATACAAATAAATTTTAACTTGAAAAAGTCAAGGATAAAATTGATAAAACTGAATCAAGGATTGAAATTGATAATTACTGCCCCCTCGTGATCGAAATCGAAATGAGATAGAGGAGAAACAACAAATTGATAAATTTGATCAAATCGAACAAAAGATAAGGTTCTTGATGTAAGATGAAAGATATAAGAATCATAGAACCAAGGTAGATCATCAAGCATGAAATATTATGCCCCAAAGGTGATTTAGAAGAAAAGAAGTGGGGAAAAAGAAAATGGAAGATAGAAGTTTGAAAGATATGGAAAGAAATAGAAATAAGAAAAGAAAATGCTCCAAAAATCAATCAACTGTTTAAGATAGAAATTTCGATTGAGATCACGAAAGAAAATAAGGAAATGAAGATCAAAATGTGACCACAATTGATTAAATGTCCACAATAAAGATGAAAGGAGAACCCTCTCAAACTCATAATGCAGCCTAAAAATGCAAACTAACATGAAGTCTAATAATGCAAGCTACATGAAATGCAATGGTGTACTTGCAAAAGAGCAATTGTAACATAGGATTTTGTGTTCATCATTCATTAGAGAATGTAAAAGAACTTATTCTCATCATTGGGCCATTATTAACGGACATCGAAAAATCACACAATCATCACTAGTTACAAATGTAACTATGAAGATATGAATGCGATTTATATTGGATTGAAATGTGGAAAGATTCTAACATAAGCATCAAAGACATAAAGGTCAAGATGACTTCGATGTTAGCTTACCCAATTTAATATAGAAAAACTATGCTCGCATCAAGGCATAGATGCCAAGATGACTATAAGAATGGTTGTGCAAAAACAATCAAGGATGATGTCTCAAATCTCCTAAGTGTTTCAAGGGGACAACAAAAGACACTCTAGAGTTCAAGACCACACCCACAAGCAAAAAATAAAATAAAATAAATATAAACATGTCTCATGCCCCAATTCTTCTAGTGATGCATCATGGAGAGACTTATCAGACAAAGACACTCAACAAAAATCAATAACAGTTAGTACACAGAGAAAAAAAATCATGACATAAGTCAAGCATTAAGTGTTGCGTTTAAAAATTTAAGTGTGTTAACTGATACTGAGTTCTGAGGACAAGGATCAAATGCTTGTAGGAAGGTAAGATCACATGATGATACTGGGTAAGACCAAACCAATAAGTGTTGAAAAACACTCGATGTCAATGGGTGTTGAAAAACACCATTTGTGCGGTGTCCTAAAGACTCACACATCTAAGAAACCAAAGCTAACATAGTTATGCCCCTTAGACAAAGACCAATTCCAAACCAAGGTAACAAGGACAAGGCATGGTGGAGAAAGGCTAAGTGTTGAGGACATGTGCTAAGAAACAGGGGTGCAAAGGCCTCAAGTAGCGCCCGTTTCCAGGTTTTCACCACTTGGATTTTTTTTTTTTGTATTTTTGGAATATATAATTTTTTTGAAGATACATCAAAGTGCCTATTGTTAGGTTGTCACTAAGAAGATCATTTTTTCAGGACATTTTTCAATTTTTAGAATTTTTACAATATATCATTTTTTTGGATTTTTGAAATATATCAATTTTTTTTTGAATTTTTTTCAAGATCAATAAATATGTACAAAGATACCCCTAGACAGAATGGGCATTAAACTCTTAAGCAAGATCACATCGTGCAGTCCCAATGTCTAACAAGGTGGAGGACATGATGAAGCAATAAGCTAATGGATATTATGGATAAGCAAGGAGTGTATGAAGCAAGTGAAAGTGATCTTCAAAGGTTGACTCCTCAAGAGTACCCAAGCTATCATGCAAAGCACATTTGGACAAGAAATGAAAGGCCAGCATATGATAATTCATGAAATCATAATGTAAAGGTGGGAAAGATGCAATCCAAAGGAGTAGACATGTCAAGAGACTTTATAGCATCATATTTTACTCTTTTTTATTAGATCAAGACCAAAAGGGTAAATGGAAAAAGGATAGCGAAAGACTAGAATGAATGGAGGAAAATAGATATGAAGGCTAAACATGAAAGGAATGAAAACAAGATCATCATAAGATAGCTCACAAGATAGACAAATGTTTGTATATAGGTCAACATTGTCAAGATCAAAGAGAGAAGACGAAATGGATGGAAGATGTAGAAGAACTACGCATGATGCCTGATTGTCAGGTTTTCATCATGGTACTTATCCAAGGTGCCACAAGGGAGTGGTTTTCACCATAGGACAAATTTATTTCTCTTTAGTTTTGCTACCAAGGTGCCTGATTATCAGGTTTTCACTGAGGCACATTTTCAAATTTTTCATTTTTTTTTTTTTTTTCAATCTTTTTCAATTTGTTTTTGGAAGAAGTCAAGCTTTTGAGATAATGCTCCTTGAATTTTTAAACCATGATATACAAAGGAATTCAAATGATATGCTCAAAGATGCTAATAGGGAAAGAAAGATGGGAGACAAAAATGGAGGATATGGCTTTATGCGAAGTGAGTGAGATTGAAAAATGGAAATGAAGGCAAAATCAACGTCAACACACACCTTGAAGGGTGGCGAAAGGATGGAGAAAATGTGAATGAAGTAATATGTGAAGGAATATGGTGAGTGGATAGAAAAGGTTGCAGTTTAGGCACATGGAATGGAAGAATGCTTTTGGAAGAAGATGAAGCGGAATTCTTTGGAAGCTTGAATGTCAAATTTAATTGTTGTTCAACATTAGACTCTCTCAAGAGAGATTTTGGAATCCATATAGCCTTAGGCTTCTTTTCATTTCTTTTTGATGATTTAGAGATAATATCTTCAATGATGGATTTTGGAACCCATACTTGTCTTGTAATTTTTTTCTTAGATATCTCTTTTGACTTAATGTCCCCATGTTGATTAGAGGAGACATGGTGGTCTTCTTTTTTATATGGATTCTTGAATTGCTTCTTTTTCTTGTATTGAACATTCAAGTTACTTCCAAAAGACTTGGGACTTGTGGAAGAAGAAGGATGATATGACTGGTTTAGGTGAGTGGGTGGATGAAAAGGATTCAAGGATATGCATCTATGTTGATCTTGAGGAAAGATAGGAGAGGGAGGGACATAAGGACCCAAAATGGATGAAGAACTAGGAGAATTGGGAGGGGAAAGTGAAGGGACATAAGGACCCAAGATGGAAGGAAAATGTGAAGGATTTAGTATTGGTGGGGGAGGTCCAAGGATGGATGTAGAAGATGCAAAAGGGTAATCAATAAGTTCATTAACATCTATATGACAATCAAGGACATCAGCATCTTTAGAGTGAGCATCAAGATTTTCAATAGGAACATAAACATCTTTAATAGGAGCAACTTCATTGATAGGAGAACTTATAGCTTGAGAAGACTTAAGAAGAGTAGAAAGTGGAAGGGAACATGGAGTGGTAGAACAAGAAGATGGAATACTTTGATCTTGACAAGGATCTTTGGATATCATAAGTGTAGAGTTTCTCTCTTGATTTTCAATAGGCTCAACAATGGAAGTAATAGCATCATTTTTAATAACCTTAATGGAAGTATCATCTTTGGAAGGAGAAAGTGTACTAAGGCCATTTTTATCGTCAATAGGCTCAGTGGTGCAAATAGTATCTTGATCTTGCTTAGGAGAAGACTTAAGACATGGTGGATTGAATGAGAAAGGGCGTAAGGGATCAAAAGAACCATGAAACGTATCAGAGACATTGTGAAAATAATTGGATGACAAGGAGGGTTCTTGATCTTGATCTTTCTTTATATTCTTTTCTTTATCATTTTTAGAGTCCTCTTGACATGAAACCACTCCCAAGGAGAAGGAAGCATGTTGGAATTGTATGGAAGACTTTGGAGGAGATTGTGAAGGACTAGTTAAAGTGGGCATTATAGTGCATGAAGGCTTAGGTTCTTTAGGTTTAGCATTATCAAAAATATTTGTAGCCAAGTAAAGGTTAGCTTGAGTTTCTTTAAGAGGTAGCCCTTGAGGATAACTATAGGGAACTGCATGAAAAGCATTAGGATCTTTGTTGGACGAATGATTGGTAGAAGATTTGAGAGTCTCAGAATCTTTAAGAGATGTATGGATAGTGGAGGAAGTAGAAGATGGAAGGGGAGCATTAGAAGACAAAGGTTCAACATTAACATGATCTTGCTCAAGAGTGTAATCTTTATTTTTAGCATGAGGGTTCTTAGAAGAGGAACTCTTATCCCATTGATGTTGTATTTCAGCACAAAAAAATGCTTTCTCTTCATCAAAAAATGCAGATTCATCATTTAGGTATTGTTCACAAAATTTATCAATGTTGTTTTCAAGATTTGATTCATGTGAATTACCATCAATATCTTTTCGTGACTCATCCCCTTTAAGCACAAGCATAGGACTAGGAGGACTTTTAGGAACTGTAGGAATGTAATAATCATCATTATCATAATCATTGTCACTATAGGCATTGTAGATAAGCATATCGCAAGACTTTTCATGTTGTTCATTAAGATCTATCTCAATAAGAGGAATAAGACTCTTGGTAGAAGTAGAAGAAGAATGATATTGTGAAGAAGAAGTAGGTGAAGACTTAGATGGATGATATCTAGAAGAGTCATGGTAAGATTTAGAATATGAAGAATGTGAATGATATTTAGAAGAATTATCGTAAGACTTAGAAGATGAAGAATATGAAGGATATTTAGAAGAATCATGATAAGACTTGGAAGATAAGGAATTTGAATGATATTTAGAAGAATCATGATAAGACTTGGAGGATGAAGAATCTGTATGATATTTAGAAGAATCATGATAAGACTTGGAAGATGGAAAATATTTGGAAGAAGGATATTGTGATTTAATCTTGCACATGATCCTAGCAAAAGTGTCTGATTTATCCATTTTTTTAATCATTTTTGTCGCAATGTTAGCATCCATGTATCTATTGGAGCGACAACACTTTTCAAATTCAAGAAGGAGGTGGATTTCATCTGAGCTCAAATGAGGATCCCTAAAAAGATATCCAAGATCCATGGTTCTAGAAGAAGAAGAATCAAGTATGGAAGAAGAGAAAGAATGAATAGAAGAAGGTAGACTATATGATAATAGGAGGAAAAGAATCAAGAAGACATGAAGAAGAGGTCCTAAATCTATTCCTTGGACCAAACCAACACTTGGAACATTTCAAAAGACCTTCAAGGATCATAATCACACAAAGATTTGGTTTTCCCAACTCTCACAATGCAAAATTGCACCTAGGAGGCCTAATTCTCCTAGTAGTACTTTTACTGGATTTAGGATAGAAACTTAATCTTGTCCCACAAAATTTTTCTAACAAACTATGGTTTTAGATAACCTTTTGGAAGTTACATCCATCCCCCAAATACCAACTTCTCAACCTACTCATGCACCGCTGAAGCCACATAAGCCTCATAGACCTAATTGGCCAAATTAAGCATGGAACACTTGGTAATGAACAAATATGGGTACCTAGGTCTGGAATTTTGGTTTAGAATGTCTCATATAACTTATTTTGACCTGGAATGACCATCCACCAAGTTTTATGGCTTCATTTTGAGCTTTGTCCTCAAAATCCTCATATTACTAATTGAATACATGAAAATATTCAGCCCAAGGCATGTTCATAGGACCCTTAGATCTCTTGGGAAAAATATACCATTTAGGAATATTAAAGTACATACCCTAACCTTTCAAATTCTAGAAGGCCATGGAAAACCAACTATGGAAATGCAGGTTAAGGCCAAATCTCCAGTAAAACCCTCAATTTTAGGGTTTGTTGATCTAGTCACAACAAAATGATTATAACTTCCTTCAAACTTAACCAACTAGAATGAAATCATATGCAATAGAACAAGGACTTTTAGACCTATAAATTCATGCAAATGGATTCAACCTCCCAATCTGTACAATTCCATACAACTAATAAATGCTCAAAAATCTATTTATTCCTTATGAAAATTTGCTTGAACGTACACCACATCACACCTATTACTTCCTTGAGGGTGTTAGGATATAAGTACATCATCCCTAACAATCCCAACCAAAATTTGAATGGTTAGAACCATTATAAGATAAGTTGCAATTTTTTCAGCAAAAGTTGTCAAAAATGTTGTTAGCAATAATAGTTGCAAAAAGAAACTTTTCAAATATTGCTTTCTAGGACTTTACTACTTGGACATTTGCAACTCTTAGGTTCCTAATAGGATGTAATGACTCATAAAAAACACTAAGAGTCATCTTATTAGCTAATAAAAGAAAAAATCCAAAAAAATGTAAACTATCTTTACTAAATGAGGTGAATCATCACCCCATGACTTCCATCATGAGACTCCTCCCATCTTGTCAAGTCACCTATCAAGTCACCTAGGTGCCTTGCACCAAGTATTATGTTGGATGATGCATCAATTCAACCATCTATGTAGATAGAAAGACACAACCACCTGAGGACACATGGAAGCATCTCATGTTCTCATGAGGATGAGCAAATATCATGCAACAATATGAGAGTAATTAGTTCTTTACAGTATGAGACAACCCAAGACTTGGAAATGTGGAAACATCTCACACTTTCGGAAGGATGTTGAGATGGTATACAAAAACATGATAACCATCAGATCTGCAAGCCAATAATCTAGGGAGAGGGGGTGGGCAAAGACAAAATGTTATCCACCAATGAACATGATGTTAACCCACAAAAAAGAAAATAGCCCATTGAAATCTCTCATATCAATTATCAGTGATGGGCTGAATGGGTGCAAAAATGGCCAACAGTTACCAATTACATAATTTATGGGGTTAGACTAGCCACTACACCCCCCTCCATACACATATACAAGTTTTATAACAATTTATGGATGACACTTTCTTTTTAGGTTATCCTTAGTCATTGAGGATCAACAATGAAAAATTATCTTATCTGACTATGAACTAGTGCAAGGAAAATATAATTTTTTGTAGGATTCTATATTTCCAATAACATCATCTTCTTGCTACTTACTTAGTTCTATTTCTGATAGTTATGGAACTTTCTCCCATCTTTTGGAACTGAATGATGGAAAGAACTTAGAAAAAAATTGTAGTCTAGAAAGGAAAAATGTTAAGTAATGATGGGTAGCTCTAACTTCTCTCTATCTCTCTTCAAGGCATCTTATATTTATTCTTATCTCTATTCAATATTTGATGTTGTATGGATGATAAAAATGAAAGTATTCAATGGAACTTCCTCTAGAATGAGGTGGAAGAGAAAAAAAGAATGTCTCTGATAAATTGTGACACAATTTGTAAAACCAATACTAGTGGGGGTTTAGAAATCTATGAGACCATTGATCTTAACAAAGATCTTTTATCCAAGATTGGCTAGCAAGTTACTAGGGGATCAATATTTTGGTGCAAGATTATGGAAGCTAATTATTTTAAGAATTATGACTTCTATAACGTTATATCCTTGCACAAATTCTTAATGGGATATAGGATCTAGGCTAATGCTTTACAATGCAATAAATTATTAAGGAAGGCACAAAAATGGAAAATTTGTAACAATCACAATGTTCAATTTTGGGAGAATTTTTGAATTAGGCATAAACCTTTGATTATGGGTCCCTTTAACTTTCTTGTTGAATAACATTAAAAAAAATGAAGGAAGCATTGTAGACAACTTATCTCATCAAAGAAAGTGAAAACTTCTACCTCCAAGTTTGATAAACTGCCCCAACCTTGTTCCCAAAGCTATGGATCTACAAAAGCTTATAAGTAGAATCTAAGTCCCTTTATACCTCGGCAATTTTTTATTTTATTTATATAGTGGTTGAATGTGTTGGGGATTTCATGGTTAAATCTTCATATTCTCAAATGGTTAGAAGTATTATAGACACTCAACTAGAAGAAGTTGTGGAACTCCCAACTTATTCCAAAAATAAATTTCTTTTCATGGTGGATCACACTACCTTGAAAAATTATTACTCAGGAAAATTTAGTTAAGAGAGGCTTCCATTTAGGCAACATATGTTTCTCGTGCAAGTAGGAAGAAAATGCTATAAATCACCTACTTATATAACACCCCTTAACAAAGTATTGAGTAAGTTCAACATGAATTGGGATTTTTCCGTGGATTTACAAAAATTCATTAATAAATGAGATTTCCCCTAACATCACATGTCAACTAGAGAGATATGAAGACTTATCCCCCCCACCCCACATTTTCTAAAGTCTATGGAAAGAACATAACAATCACATTTTTAGAGATAAAGAATCTTTGATAGAATAAGTGATGGAATGCATGGAGAACTTATCAATAGGAAATGTGCATATAAGATGGAAAAACCTATAGGAATCCCCTTTGGTGAAGGATTTTGAATTAGCTGAAACGTATAATTTTCCTAATTCTTTCAATCACTTTGGTGATCCAAAATAGTGATTAGACTAAACACTAAGTAGATGTTGTTTTGTAATCCCTAGGAGGAACTCAATTTTAGTGGTTATGCTAGAGATGGTAAAGCAACAAGAAGTGGGATCATGATAGATTACATAGGATCCATGGTGTTGGCTTATGAAGGGAGTTTGGAGATGATCACTAGTAACCAAGTTGAAGCTATGGATTCATTTGGGGGATAAAATTTTATCTTTCCATTGGCACCAAAAGGTTGATTATTGATGGATACTCAAAGATCATTATTGAGATACTAAAGGTGGGGAGTTAAGAGGATGTAGAGTGACCAATATAGTCAAAGAAATTAGAATTATGCTAAGGGGTATGGAAGACTTTACTACACAATACATATGTAGGGAGGGAAATGTTTTGGAAAATGCTATGGCAATGGTTTTCTAGTCTTGGATTAAATAGTGAGATATGCTAAAGAAAATTTGATAGCATTCCAAAAAATATAAGGTTCTTTATGCCCATTAAGAAAATGGAGGGAATTATTAATAATGTCTGTAAATTCACATAAAGTTATAAAGTTGTGCTAGGATGGTAAGGCACTAGTGAGAATAGGTAGTTTTCTAAAAAGCAAAGATGACATCAAGGATATTGAGGTTGATTGGACCCATTTGGCTATCTACCCAAAAATTTCTTATGGGAAGGGTCATATCATTTGTAATTATGGTGATAATGAGCTTGATGTTATATTGGTATCTAAATGTTGGGAAAATAAGATCAAAATGATTAGATCAACTCATTTCTTATTTATTAACATTTGTCTTTTCTATCCTAAATGACATTATTACAAGGACACATGGTGGTAAAAGGGTGTCTCTCATCTAAGGAATGTTAACATGAATGATGATGGTATTCCTATGGGGGAGTATCCTAGAAGTATTGGAGACATGAATAAGAGGTTGTGTGTTGCATTCATGACAAGAGTTTGTCATTGATGTGAACATACTAGTTATTCTGTAAAGACTGGTAGAGCAACATATAGAGTTTGGCTTCACACACTTCAAGGAATGAGGATCAACTTATGCACACATGAGATTATTTTCTAAAGTATGTCTAGATGCTATTTTTAAGAATGCGTACATGAATATGAATTCTGGATAGAATTATAATGAATTTGGTGAAGGCAACTTTTAGATAGTATTTCTAGAGAGTGGGTATTGATGTTTGGATTGTATATCCTAACAGAGATGGAATCTGGTTGAGTAACTTAGATAGAGGTTCAAGACATTGTGGTTAATCACACACATTTAGAAGATCAACGAGTGGAAAGTTATGAAGTTTGTAAGTTGACATATTGCTTGTAATTGTGAAAAGATGTAATTTTGTAATGTAACATGTTAAGTTGGTCCTATATTATTATTGTAAATTGGGAAAGCCTCAAGGCTGACTCAATAATATTTTTTAGGACTTGATATAAAATGAATGGCATTTCCTCATGGATGAGTATCTAGTGTAGATTTTTTGATCAGTGAGATCTTATTGTATTGTGAGAACTTACATGTGAATATCTTTTGGTTTAGAGAAGTGATTGGTGTAGCTATGGCATAGTGAGCTGACAAGGAACTATATTTGGCAAAGGAGTTTCTGTTGGACAATTTTTTATGTAGACTTTTATTATCCTATGAGGACAACATTGAAGCTATTTGGATAATGGGTCCTTCTATCTCCTTTCAACTCCTAACATGGTAACAAATCTAGTGTTATTCTATATGGTTATCTTCCTATGGTTGTCTATTGTTTACATGTTTCAAAACTAATAAGGATATTAAGAGTTGTTTTAATTGTATAATTGATTCACCCCCCTCCCTCCCCTACTCAGTTATCTTTGTGGAATTTACTCTCTAACAATTGGTGTCAGAGCATTAGGTCCTTAAGGGAAAAGCTAACAACTTAAAAAGGCCTATAGTACAGTTGAGGAAAGAAAGTCCAAAGTTTGATGGAGTTAACTATGACAGTTAGAAGGAAAAGATGAAAACACATTGCTATGCATGATTTTTGGTTATTGATTGATTACTAAAAGTAAAAAGGATGTGATTGAAGAAGATAAGCTTGAAGGTTTTTGTTGAGCTATCATTATGCACGATGCTAAATGAGAGGAATTTTTTTGAACTCCTCCCTTGAAAAGTCAATCTTTGTGGATCAAATCCAAGGTTCTGAGTGATCTCGCAACCTACTCACTAGTAAATTTAGGGCTAAATTGCAATGTGAAAAGGTCTCAATTTCAACAAGAGTAGGTCGCTAAAGCCACCAAATTTGTTGTCAAACAAATTTGGTCGGTTTCCCGCCACATTCATTGTCAGTCGCAATTTCGACTTCATAAACATGGACTTACTGACATGAATTTCATCGATTTTTCTAGCCAACTTGAACTATTATTTTCTCATTTGCAAGCACAAGTCATCTAAATTCTGACTTAAACCTACCCAATTTTGTGTCTAAATTCTGACCACAAACCCTTAGTTATCTATGCCGGTGCCATACTCGCAAGGTAAAATTTGCTAGTTGGTGTCGCAATTGAGACGAAGATATGTCGCAATTGAGACCAGGATATGTCACAATTGAGATGCATTGTCCCATTATTTTTTGAAAGCTTTGCTCTCATAGGAGCATTCAAAACTGCACAAAACTTGATTATAAAGCGTAATTGCTTGATGCATGAGAGTCAAGGTATCATGCACATTTCTACCTCCACACCATTGTTTTGTTTGTCAAATGATTTATTTTATACAAAACAATGGGAAGGAGGAAGAAATGTGCATGATATCCTATTTCCACTGAGCAATTATGCTTTACAACTCAAATTTTGTGGAGTTTAGAAGGCTCCTATGAGAGCAAAGCCTTTGCAATAATTGGCACAACATCTAAATTTTGGTTGTTGCAGGGAAGAATAAAATTAGGAAATAATTATTTATCAGGAATGAAAGCCAATAATTTCATCTATTTTTTAAACAGATAAATGTGACAAAAAAACTTACAGTCCCAATCACATCATCATAAGAGCACATATATAACTATAACTATAACTTTCTAAAACCAACATAATTTACAAATATCCACAATTCAAATATTATCCCTTGATGTTTTCTTTAATAATGCTCCAATGCCTTAAGGCATTCAGTTAGAAACTTCAAAATTAATGCTATCAAGTTAGATGTCGTTTCATAGCCACCAAGGATAAGGTCCATAATAAGATTCAATATCTCTTCATCCAAAAGATTTGTAGTTTTGATGAGTGAATCTAGAAAATCTCCACTCTCATCATCATTTTTGTTTCTCCTTTGGTTTATAATAACTCTTAGAGTAGCATGAATTCTGGACCTTGACTATCATGAAACAAGAACATTCTAATCACAATCTAATCCAAAAATTTGAAAGTATTAGCATGGATTGTGGAAATCTAATAGATCTCACAAGAACATTCATTATAACACTTGACTAACCTTGCAAATTGAAAAAAATTGATAATTTAATGCATTTAAATCCACACCAAGCTTGCTAATTGAAAAACATTGATTTGACCTCATGCATTTAACACTCTAAAAAGATTTTCACATTACCTTGAGAGCTTTTGTATAATCTATACCAGGGATGTTGAGAGGAAATGCAACTAGCCCATTCATGAATGTCATTAAATCGCTAAAAATTTGAGATGATTGCAGACTCCCTGGCATTAAACTTACTAGCTTCTTCAAAATTAGATTGAGTGTAAACTGCATTAAGCAATAAAGCTTACCTTTCTTAAAATTATAATATTAGAATTTAGAAATAAATAGAAATATTCTACTTAATATTAAAGGTTAAAATGCTTATAAATTATAATCTTAATATCAGAATATAACTAGTAGTTTTTGAGAAAGAATTTTATTGATGCATGTTTTATTAGTAGTCATTCATAAAAATTCATCTCTTATGAGAATAAATGGTACATTTAGTGGACATTTATTCAGAAAGTTGATAGATTAGGTATTGGGTTTTTTTGGGGGAGATCACCAATCTGAATACAACTCCAATAAAAACATGTGTAACTATAGAGTTCCTTAAGATTAAGCCCACTAATTACATATAGGTCTATAGATGTTGATAGTGGAAGGGGTTAGTCCATGTTTCAATAATCTTGCACTCCTTGTGTGAGGCCTTATTGGTACTAGGCAAGTAAAGACATTTGTGCTTGTGTATTGAGTGTATTGATAACAATTGTTAGAAGAAAATGTATTGAATATTAGAAAAATATGTATTGTACACACCTTTAAGATAGTTATAGTGAAATATTGTTGAGACAACCTAAAGTAATTATCTAATATTAGAAAAATATGTATTGTACAGACTTTTGAAATAGTTATAGTGAACTATTGTTGAGACCTATAGTGGCCTTTTGTTGACATTAATAAAATTATCTTATCTTATCTTATCTTATCTATGTAATCACTTTTTTATTGGAACAAGATTAAGTAATTCTCCAATATAACATGTATGCCCACTAATTACATGTAGATCCATAGATGTTGATAATGGAAAGAGATAGCCCATGTTTCATTAATCTTGCACTCCTTGTTCACCTAATCTAATTGAAAGAGTTGCGAGGCTCTATTGAAACTATTGTTGAAACAACCTAAAGTAATTATCTAACATCACCTCTATGCAATAATTCTTTTATTAGAACAAAAATATGTAATTCTCCAAGATAACTTCTAAATGACTATTTTTAAATCTTTGTACACATACAAATCATCCTGCATTATTCCTCTAAATTCAATGTACCTATTGAACCTAAAGTAAGGTCAAGTTTATTTTCTAAGATAGTCAAATAATTGTTATAGTCAAACATCACCCGATCAAAAACTCATTTTGATTAATAAAGAAAAAGTGTATTCATCATATTTTCATGTGGTGGAGGTCAGGTTTACAATTGCTATTAATCTAGATGCTGTCTACGTAGGGCGTGGAAGAATTAGTATAAAATGTAGATAAGACCAATTGCCCCTAAAAGTGATGAATGAGATATTGTGAAATGTGTAGAATACTATTGAAATAGTTAGGAAAAATCTCAACGAGAATAGCATTAATTGTCTATATTTTAATCTATGTTTGAAATAGTAAAAGCTTAAGCATAGCTTGTTTATTTATTTCTTCGCTCAGGCTGAGGCATTAATGAAGTGTCTGATTTGGCCATTCCAAAGCTTGGTGAATCAGTAATTTTTCTTGAACTCTAGTGTTGTTCATAATGTGGAAAATATTCAAGAGCACTAGTGACCTTTAAAGCACCTGATCAGATCAATGGGTCAACAATTTTTTGATTTTCCATTCATCCTCTCGCACAAATTCATATCATTGATCTTCTTTTGTTAAGGAATTGTATTTTAGCTTCATTTTTCTCTTCCCCTACAACCCACCAAATTTTGTTTTTCAATTCACTTCTACGAATGAAATGTACTCTATTTTGGTTTTCTTTTGTTAAGGAATTATGTTTTAGCTTCATTTCCTCCTCCCTTGCAACCCCACAAATTTTGTTCTTTAAATCACTTCAACCAATGAAATGGACTCTATTTTAGTTTTTTGTGTAAAGTCAGATACTTTTGGAAGGTATGAGAAATTTTTATCCAATTTGTATTAACAAACATCTCTTGGCAAACTTACTTTGTTCAAGAGCTTCCTTTATCCTAATGGCTCTATTGGGCTGTCTACCTGCAACTTCAAGTGTATATGAGGAGAGTTTCCTGTCTTCTTCTTGGTGATTGGGTATCATGCTAACATTTGCATGGTGGCAAATCAAAGAATAAAGAGCAAATGTTCCACTTGCAAAAGAAACCATGCCTTTAAACTTAGAACACATGTTTTCACATCAAAAAGATCAAACTTTGACCTAAAAACAAAGTGAAACTAGAGCTGTTATAATCTTACCATGTCCATTATCATTGGCCCACAATATAATGAAGACGTATTTGATGAGGGGCAAAAGAGTGAGAGAATATATGATCAAAGACAAAGCCCCAAGAACGTCATCAAGATGTTTGATGCCATTAGGAAAAGTACTCGCATACACATAAAGTGGTGATGTTCCTATGTCCCCATAAACCACACCAATACTTTGAAATGCCAATTGCACAACTGCAACCATGCTCAACATCTAAGAAACACCACAATCACAAACATCATCAGAAAATATCCAAAATCATGTTGCCCTAATGAATAATTTCCTTATGTGACAGCTGTGATGAGGAGATACCCATTCAGTAGCATAGTCAGTGTTCTACCTAGTAACAACCATAATAGCACTATTTAGTGGGAAAAGCTTCAAGACACAACTCTCTTCATCCAATCTCTGCTGCCTAAAATCTGTACTGAGCTACTCTCTACATTCAGTGTTACTGAAGAAACTAATTCATTTTTGTATAGCTGCAAGTTATTTGATTCCATTAGTCCTTGTTCCAAAAACAATTTATCCATTAATAGGGTGGGGGATTTACTTACTGGGTTCTCTATCCCTTCTTCTTGTCATGATGAACAAATTCCATATCCCTGTTTTGGTTGTTATTACCATCTGGTTTGTAGTGTTTGGAGCACTACTTTTCATGGCATTTCCTCTTTACAACGATGGAATAGTATGGGCAGTATCAGTGGTAGCCTATGCCTTCTTTTCTACTCCATTTTTATGGCATTCACTGGTGAAGCTGATGAAACATTTAGTCACATGCTTTGAAGACTATGCTTCATTATTCTTAAGATCTAATTACAAACAATCTCATCTTTCCAAACTGTCTTGAATGATAGAGCTTGAGGCATATCTTCGATTGTTTTGACTGGCAGAAGTCACCTCCCCTTTCTGGAGTCTAAACTTGTGATATAAAACATGGCAACACATTTCGATGCACATCTGACCATGTTAATGTTTTATTTAGCATGGTTAGATGAGCAGTTGCATTCAATCAATATATAAAAGGTAAAATATGTCAAGCCGATTTCAAACAACCAAATTGTTATCCATACACTCTAAAATAGTTGAAACCGCAAACTTGCTTATGGAGTCAACTGTGCACATTTTACAACAAAACCTATTACATAGTACCAAATATGAGGTAAGTTTTACTTTTTCAAAATTAAATACCTCTGATAGATTCCTATCTATTTGGCATCTATCAATGACTAGTCTATGAGTAGTTGTAATTTTATTTTGATTAAACCCCTAATATTGGTTTGAAGGTGGTATTTTCATAGACCACTATATAAAAATAAATTGTGTACATCTGAGCATAATATTAGTTTTATTTTAAGTACACAATTCAGCATACATCTTATGCCACCATTTTGTGTGAACAATCCATTTTGCTTATATGTCTTTTCGGTAGTTTCTAACAGTTGAAATGTTGCAAATGATTCCTATGATAAACTTGGATTATCTTGGCTCTTTACTGATAGCACTGTTGTGAAGGTTACTATCAATCCCAAGAGCTTCACTTCTATAGCTCCCTATTCTTTTCTTCTTGGACTGATTTTAATGCCAAGCTCCATTGTACAAGATTGTACAATATTTACTCTATGAGTCTGCATTAAATGTAAGAATCCATTGTCGTTATAAACCATTATGTGCAATTCTAGTATAGCTATAAACTTGCCAGAAAAGTTCTCTTTTTATCATCTTATTAGTCATGTGAATCCTTCCATAAAATATTCAGTTTTCAAATTTCAATTCTAAACTTCTAAATTTCCATGAAATCTCTTGCCAAGATGTGCAGAGTTTGTTTTGGTATTGGCCTATTACAAATTTCAATATAATCCTTTTGTGTGATGTGGAGATAGCTGACTTCCCCTTATCTTGACACCAAAATATCTTATGCCGACGATGCCTCTTTGACAAGACTTGATGCACATTTTACCCTATTACCCTAAATAATTGATAATTAAGACAATCCACTTTGTTTCATGTAAAACAAACAGAAAATTTTTCTTTCCACAAGCCTTCCCAGCCAAGCCTTCCCAGCCACAAAATGAATATCTAAATAAGATGTAGTGCTTCAATTGGTCTCTCTCTCTCTCTCTATATATATATATATTTCATATAAATTATTTTATCAATGATCATTACAAGCTGAATATTCTGTTTAATTTTTTAAAGACTTGTCCATCCATTACCTGCGGTGAGATTGGGTTCTTAAATATAGTTTCACAAACAAAGGAGACATGGAAGATAATGATCATGGTGACCCTGCTAGAAAGAGGAGATGAAATTTCAAAAAAATTCTTTTAATGTTAAAAGACATTAGATCTTAGAGAAGTATTTTGAACTTAAATGTTTTAATAAATGGCTTAATAACATTTTGATTGGTTATTTTAGAGATTAACCAGAGCTTTCTGGGAGGACTAAGAGAGCTAGTTCATGTCATACTATACTGCAGATAGTGAAGAGCATATTATTCCTTGTATGGCATAAGAAGTTATGATATTCTTGATTTCAATAGAGTTCACCTATTAGAACATTAGGCTTAAACTTTCTACTACCACTTTATGTTACAATCCAACTCTTTCATGAGAACTAAGTTAAAGATGCATCTATTTTATAATCCTCCTCCTTCTATATGAGAACTAGGTCAAAGAGATTGCATCTGTTTCAATGAACAAATCTCTTACTAAAATTATGGTTGCACAATTTAACTTTTGGTACAGGCTATCCTTCAAGAATCCTTGACTTTACCAGCCATCGTGGGCTTTCAAAGGGATTCCCCCATGTAATAATAATAATATACATAATACAATGTAGTTCAATTCAAAGAAATTAATGAGAGGAAGTAATTTTACTAGTTAGCAAACTCTGCAGTTCAAACCTACCATTACTACACTCCCTCTCCCTCTCCCTCTCTAGACATCCTTGCAATTACCATAACCGATTGTAGTAGAGAACAAGATTATAATATAGTAAAAATATAAATGTATTAGAGTATTACTACTTCCAACCTAACAACAGTACAAAAAATATATGCAAGTGACAAAGTATGAGAAGGGTAGACTTTAGCAATGGCTATTACTTTTTTTATTATTCCATTGTTTATTATTTTTCTTATCTCATATCTATGTTTATTTTACATTTTTCATTTCCACGTATATTTTGGCCTGAGGGACCACACCCTTTTATATTGATTTAAGAAAAAAGATCACACATAAGGGTGCATCTATAGCTAACTAATTAACATCTAGAATCATATTAACAAAAAGGTTCATATTCATTCTCAGACATATTAAATTGTACATCAGCATAGCCACTAGGGCTAGCCTCTAAGAGCAATCTAGAAAATTTCCACTATTCAGAAGGGTGACAAGAATCATAGTCCATCTTGCAAAAATTATTTTCCAGACTGATACACAGGCTTTCTCAAGAGTATAGAGAATAGCCCAAAATTCCATCTAATTTTTAGAATTAGTACTTAAGGAAGTAGAAAAGAAAAACTAAACAGGGCTTAAAGTTCCACTACTAGTACCACCCATTCCTGTTGGACGTGGATTACTCCTTGAAAACCCATCTATATTGATTTTGAGGAAATCATTTGGGAGGGGAGACACTAACCTAAATGGTTCACTTTCTTGACTTGTTGAACTTTGGGACCAAACCTATTATGTGAAGAAAGAGAAAAGCATTGATCCAAGTGATTAGCAATGTGGAGATCCAAATGAACAGTTGATTGAGATAGATCTTGTTTCGATAGACCACCCTCTCATGAAATATCATTCATATTATAATCTTGCATGATATTATCATAGCAAAGGTGATTATGAAATTTTTGGCTGCTACTACATGGCATCAGTCAAGGAAAGCCAGAAGCCACAGGATTTTGTGTTGCCATACTTTGGGTTGGGACAAGTTAAATGAAATTGGGAGATCTTAAGAGTTCTCTCTCAAATTTTGAAAAGGTTCTAGAGGTTCACCTTGAGAACTGTGAGAGCTTGAAAGCTGTAGGCCATATATATCTCAACAGGGGCAGTGAGAGAAGGCTTTGGAAATTTTAAGAAAGGCAACTCACATAGATCCATGTGATGCTCATTTCTTTATTAAGATGGGTGAGTTATTGATATAATCAGACCCTAGTGCAGCCTTAGATTCTCTTAACACAACAAAGTCTCTTCTGAAGAAGAGCAGAGAAGATGTACCCATTGAATTGTTAAACAACATTGGGGTTCTTCATTTTGAGTGTGATGAACTAGAGTTGGCTCAACAAACTTTCATGGAGGCATTAGGAAATGGTGTTTGGGTTGAATTCATCAATAAAAGCCCCAGTATCAATTCTGAAGTTTTTCCTATGTGTTTAAAGGATATGGAATTCTTCCATCGACTAGAAGAAGAAGGTGTTTCACTTGAGTTGCCATGGGATAAACTGACAACACTATTTAAATTGAGTTGCTTTTTAAATACTATTTAAATATAATTTAAAATATGAATTTATCCATGAGAAATTCAATGAATATGTGCTCCTGCATCATAGACGGAGATGCTGATGCAAGGTATGATGTTACTGACTTCCCTCTTAGTGCCCTAGTCCACCAACTCATACATGAAACCATGGGACAAAAAAGAAAAAATGTTGGATTTAAAAGCTTTTTCGATCGGTTATTAGGAGTATGAACGAGGTCTGCATGTCAGATTCGAATGAAGCCCTAAGATTCATTCAAAGCCCCCACACCAATATCGCCATGGAGGCTTCGAGTGAAGCCCCTTGGGACCTTCATTCAAAGATTTGGCTTCATTTGAAGCCCCTAAAATTTAGCTTTGCCACTTTCCATCTGATTTCTTCATTATGGAAAGTGGGAACAATTATTGTGGCCCTACCCAGGAACAAAATTTTATAACCTAATTTTCCTTTTGTTGACTTCATGATCTTTCTATGAAGAAAATAAAATAATAACTAACATTTTCTATGTTTCAAACTTCTATGTTGACTAAAAAACATCTGCTGAAATAACTTTATTTGACAAATTCCATTAAAAAATTATAACCTTTTTCAACCTAGACTTATATTAGACATTTTATAAGTTACACTAGATTAACATGTTTAAAAGTAACTACACATATCTAAATGTGTGCACTACATAAGTGTGCGATAAAAATATATATTTATATTTCAATCTATCTTGACATATGTTCATAATCACTCATATGAAAATGAATGTATTCAAATATTTCAAGCTCATCTTTGTCATTTGGCTCCCCAAAAATGTGCATACAAGTAACAAAATATTATAGAAAGTCAAGTATTCAAACTATTTGCTAAATGTTACAAGAGAACGATAGATCGTTCATTGTTGAATATATAAAATATTTCATATACCACAAAATAACTATTTTATAAATGAAAACTTTCATACATGGGATGAAGCAGTCTAGTTGTTTGAAAGTCTATTGGACATTGTGAGCTTGCATAAAAAATATCACAATAGTACTTGAATGCTTGAATGTTCTTTTTTCACCTACAAGTAGTGGTGAATATAGAAATAATGAGACATTTTATTTAATCTACTATATGGATTTGAAGCAAACAACATTATTATAGCAACTCAATGCAAAGGAAAATCAATATATTTAATTTAAAATAGTCTAAATGTGTTCATATAAAAACTATAAATGATTATCCCTATTTAATTGATCTTTATATATTCCTAGTTTTTCAGCTAATGACCAGCCAAATGAAGCCCATAAAGACAACAAGACACAATTTATACCCAAAATAGCATTTTAGAATATTATGAGTGAACCACTTTTCTTTCTTTGTAGCCTATTTTATCTTGGAAATAGGATACCAAATCATGTTGTTACCCTTGATTTATAATCTTATCCTAGTTGATATTTTCTAACAAAAAATTCAATAATCTATTTAGATAACTTGTCTTTTATAGTGTTAACCATTCTCCAAAAATACATATTTTTTTTCTATGATTCAACTACCTCTTGTCTCCTATTGAGGTATTTTGGGGATGTTATAATAAATAATTCATTCCATCCTACATTGGTAATACTTTTTATTTGGTGAATACATCATTTCATCAAAAAGACTCTTTGTGTGGTGAACCTTTAGTATTTTACCTATACAATAGATAGATCAGAAGCAACAACATATTTAAATAAACTAAATATCTCTAGAAACATATATGTATATATGTAATAATGTAAATCAAATCAATTTGGAATATTTTCAAGATATAAGTTAAATTCTCATGGATCATTTAGAAGTCATATGTCACAAAAATCTTCAAGTGGGTTACAATTTCTTTAAAAAAATAAATAAATCAAATATTGAATAAATTTGAACCTAAGATTTATTTAAAATAATTTTAAGATATATATTCAATAAAAAAATAAAAAAATAAAAGATAATAGACCTATATCATTGAACATAAGAGGAACATAATTTCATCACTTGATTTTCCTTTTGTTGATTTCAAAATCTTTCTGTGAAACAAATAAAAAACAAATAACATTTTCTATGTTTCAAACTTCTATATTGACTACAAAACATCTTCTCAAATAACTTTATTTGGTGAATTCAATTTAAAAGATTAGAACCATTTTCAACATAAACTTATACTAGATTTTCAACAATTTTCAAACTTTTATTTTGACTACAAAAGATCTCTTGGAATATAGATCATCCATTGTTGAATATGTAAAATATTTCATATACCATACTATTTAATCTTGCCAGGCTGTTTGAACAGCTACATGACACTGAAAAAGAAAATCTTTTGTACAGGCTAATATTGTTCAAGTTTCTTGATTATGTGGATGCATATCTACGACTTGCAGCCATGGCCCAGGCTCAAAATGAGATCCAACTAAGCCTAGAATTGATTGGGGAGGCACTTAAGGTGGATCAAACCTTAGTAAATGTGATTACCATGCTTGACAACTTGGAACTGAAAATAGATGACTGGCTTAAAGCAAAAGAAACAATTAAAACTGCACAAAATGTATCAGATGGTAAGGATGCTTATGCTGACATTTCTCTTGGAAACTGGAATTATTTTTTAGCTTCACGCAATGAGAAGAAGGATCTAGATGTGGAGGGAATACATCTTGATAAGGCTAGGGAACTGTATTGTAAAGTGTTGGCTCAGAGACTTGGAAATGTCTATGCTGCAAATGGGGTAGGCATTGTGCTAGCCGAAAGGGGTCATTTTGATATTGCAAAGGAAATTTTCACACAGGTTCAAGAAGCTACAACAGGAAACATCTTTGTTCAAATGCTTGATGTGTGGATAAATCTAGCACATGTTTACTTTGCACAAGGACAATTTGGGCTTGCAATGAAAATGTATCAAAATTGTTTGAGGAAATTCTATTTTGGCACTGACACCCAAATTTTATTATATTTAGCTCGATCACATTATGAAGTAGAATAGTGGCAAGATTGTAAAAGAACATTATTAAGAGCAGTACATTTGGCACCCTCAAATTACATGTTATGCTTTGATGTTGGTGTTACCATGCAGAAGTTTTCAACTTCAACACTTCAAAAGCAAAAATGTACTACTGATGAGGTTCGTCAAGCAATGTCTGAATTAAAAAATGCGCTCCATTTGTTTAACCAACTGTTAGTAGTGCCAAGCCCTCATACACATGGTAGGTTTCAAGGATTAATACAGGCTGCCCACATTGCATCCCTATATGAATGCTTTTACAACCTGCCATCTCCGTGCATTTTTTCTATATGTATGCTAATTTGATTTAAGGAACTGTCAGGCTATGTAATTTTATGATTTGATCATGAGCAAAACTTTGTGGAATAATGAAATATGATACAAGAAACAAGGAATATGCACTATGTTTCAATGAATTTTTAAAAATGTCAAGGTTAATTTTGAAAGATGAGCATCATAGAACTTTACAAAATTATGAAGACAAGGCAGATTTTGTGTTGCTAAACAAGAAAGCATATTTCTAACTGAAGTATTGACATAAAAAGTTTAGTAACTATCCTAGAAAGTAATCTTGATGAAAGAGAGCATATTCTTAAAGTAGTGGCTTGGTAGAAATCCATTAAAAGTGTCCATTAAAAAACACAATACAACCTGAATATGTCAGTATATGGCAAAGAGTTTTACATGGCATTCCTGGGATAAATAGAATAGTAGTCAAGCCCTATTCAAGAATGAAAAAGCTTGTTATTTTCCAAGGAGAGGACTTCTATGAAGACGAATCATTAAATGTGGAGTGTACTTTGTAATAGACACAAAAGATTGCATGAAAGTTGTGAAAGGGGTGCAGAAGATGCTCACTTTTTCCTTGCAGAGTAACAAGTAGTTGGTGTTGCTATTTCTATTAGTGTGAATTATGCAAAGTAACCAATTGAGTTTGATAAGAAACTCAGTGTCAATTCAAACGACATCCATTTCAAAGGAAGAAGACTTGATAAAGATAAGGCTCTTCAAGCCCTAAGGAGATCAAAAGCATTCAAAATTCTAGAACCCTACACAGTCAAGAGAAGACAAAGTGTGCAGAGTTTCCCCTAATAGTTGAGATCATGAACATAATCCAAATAGGTAGTTTGTGGAAAGTCACATAGTATGAGTGAAGAATCTAATGAGATGATACACTGCATATCATAAAAAGTGGAAAAAAAAACCCCAGAAAAAACTTTAAAATACCATGTGATCGGAGCATGAAGGAAGTGGCAAGAACAAGAGCTAAAACAAAAGGGTGATGACATTCAAGAAAGCACAAATGGAAGTCTACAATCATAGCAATAATTCACAAAAAAATTTTATTACAATGTTCTACAATCAAACACACCCGTCAATGATTTGTAGTAGACGTGCCCTTGTGCCCTTTTTGATGGAGACCAAACTTTTTTGCTTCCCTCGTGCCAATGTTGATGGAGATCAAACTTTTTTGCTTCCCTCATGCCAATGTTGATGGAGATCAGACTCAAAGCTGCCCTCGTGCCAATGATGATGGAGACCGGACTTGCAGCTTTGCCAAATGAAATGTGAATTACATTTTTTCCCTTTTTTTTTGTTTTATGCTGCCGTGTGTGTCGCAATTCCAACAAAATTAATTTGTCACAATTGCGACCAACATGGGCATGTTATTAAAAAAAAACAAAAATTTTCTTTATAACGTGACCGACCAACCCATTTAAAAAACTTGGTCGCAATTTTTGGCCACGATTTAGGGTGAAATGCACTAGTGATTGGAATCCATTCAGTTGAAGATAAATGTTTTTTTTCATGAGGAGGTCTTTGTTGGTTCAAATGACTTCAGATGAGATGTAGAATCTATTTACTGCTTCAAAATTAACATACAAAAAAACTATGCTTTTGTATTTTTTGTTTTTTCACATGAATGCAATCTAACAATGCAGCTAATATGAATTCCTATTTTAACAAGGGGTTAGTAAAGAAAATAACAATATCTTTAAAGCAAATAATGTGAAAGTAAAATCCTAATGGACATAAGCTACATAAACAACACATCTACGAGTTAAGCTTTCGAAGAAATCAGTAGGTAACTAATGACAGTAGGAGCAACACTTCCTTAATTCCACTGATTTAATCATTGATGGGAGATGTAGTAACCATATGACTTTTTACTCTTCATCAAATCGCAAGGCCATAGAAAGTGCACTCATGTGAGACAAAAAGATATGCAGGCACAATTTGATGGTTTCTTCTCGAGCTAGATACATCGGTAGAATTTTTCAAACCGTAGAAAACACCAAAATTAAAAGATTGTACAACAAAAAATAACACAATAAACTTTTGGCTCAATTACAATTCCATGAACATAGTGTAGATGCTTAAAATCATCCCAAAAGACTATATTTATTTATTTAATATTGCCCTTGGCATTATAATTAATTATATTAGTCACATTCTTCTACTTATTCAATTAAATTAATTAATTAAATAAGTTCATTCTCCTAAGTATTTAAATTTAATTTAAATACTTCTAACCTTAATGTGTTAAATTTATTTAACACATGATCCTCCATCATCCCCTTTTTAAATAAATTTGATTTGTTTAAGTCCCTCCATCTCATTAATTATTCTAAACCTATTATTAAATTAAATCCTATTTAATTTAATCCTAAATCTAGCCTAAAGCCTAGCCTACACCCATCATTTTCATCCTCTTAAGCCTACTTCTTCTTTAATCCCACTTAATCATCCTAATCTCCTTCCTAATCCCCCACATTAGCCTAAGTGTGTTCTCACACATGTCAGATGGCATGCTTTCACACTCCTATTGCACTCTTGTCTCCCACTCTTCTTCTCAAATTTGCTCACACATGTATGAGCAAACTTTGAATTTTTTACCACTTGCATGGCTTGCATGTCAACTTATGTGGCACCTACATGGATGCCACCTCACAAAGCCCTCCTTCAAGCCTATAAATAGAGGCCTTGTCTCAAGCATTTATATCTCTCATTATTGCATTGTTATCATGTTGGTTTGAGATTTGAGCTTTTATTATAGTTGAGCTTGCATACTATTTTGAGCTTTCATGGTATTTTTCATGGTGATTTCTAGATGCATACTAACCATTTGGTAGCTAGTTTAGCTTCTCATTTGCATTATTAGTCTACTTTTCTTGCATTTTCTCATCTCCATTTCATTTGCATGTTAGTTTAACTTGCATATTAGTGTAGTTTCTCTTTATTTCATTTCATATAATCATCATCGAATGCCTTCAAGTATGGCTTTCTCCATAGCCATTTCTTGAGGTGTTCTTCATTTCATTGCAGCTTAGGTTCATATTTAATCATTACTCACATTTGCACATCCACTCAAGAGATTCACTACATTTTTGTGTTTGGGAGACCACACCAAACATACCCCCATATTAACACACCAACAAAGCCTCTCATGGGTGCCCTTGTTGAGCTATAGAGGTGGCTTGAGGGCTTGATTTGTTGGCTATTTTGAGTTGTAAAACTCAAGCAAGCATTAGTTAAGGTTTCTTGTATTTTGATGAGCACTTGTTATATGTTTTAATTTGAGCTAATGTTTTTTTGTTTATTCATGCTCCCAATCGATCATTTCTTCTAGCACACACATAGATTCACAAAAATATGACACATTTAGGAAAGAATTACTACATTCCAAATGTGAACACCAAAAGCATATATTATTGCAAAATAACAACAACCTTGATTACATATTACAATCTTGTATTTATAAGAAATCATCTCCTCAATTTTTGTTGAGAGTGAGAGATATCTTCATGCTATCATATACTTCTAATTTAATAAAAAAAACTAATTATATATAAACTAACTATCTAACTGGTGCTTAGCAAGACTCCATCCATTTTTATTTCATTAATTGGATGCATGAGCCTTTACATGTTAGAAAACAAAGAAATAATGAGAAAACAAGAAGAAGAGAGCCTTCAGTCCATGTGGAAGTGTCAAAAATAGAAGCTAGTCCTTCACTAGGTGGCTGTGGGAGTTAAACTGATGTTAGAATACATTTCTAATGCATGGAAAGCTCTAATTTTGGAACTAGCAGTTAACTGTCAGTGCATCTTTGAAAAAGCACACCTCAGAAGAAGCACATTAGTGCACTTGTGCACCTCTAACTCATTCAAAATTCTTCCAACACTTTGTAACCAAAAAGTGCACCAGCACACCAATGCACCTCAAAGGTGAAAAATTGCAAAATTTTACTAAGTGTCAAAAATGAAAATTTGGCTTCTAGGTTTTGTCTCCCTTCATACCAAAGCTATGTTTGGATGCTTGCGCTTGAATTTCTCAATAATCTCAGTCATTTTTGCCACATTCAATAAATCTAAAGCATTATACTTATCCTTGACGTTCTGCCTATAGTTTTCTACCTCAATACAGGTCTCAACAAAATCCCCAAGTTTAGTATCCAACTCTAGCAAGGCTTCTTTTGTCCTAAATGCCTACCAGATATCTTCATCGTTAGAAACCTCATCAAAAATCTTCCTAAATTTCTACACTACCTTCTCAACCAGTATCAATTTTTTCCCATGCACCATCTTCAAAGATATCAAGACATGCATCACTATAATGTTTCTCTACTTCCAAAATCTACTCTCAGGATTGGTCCTTGAGCTGGTGGATCTCCACATGTAATGAATCCATTACTTTATTGCTATCCACTATCTTTTCTATGCAATAATTAATTAAATCTAATTCTTCTGCAGGTATATACATCCATGAACATTCTATATCTCTGGCCCTTTATTGCTTGTAGCACCTATAAATATTTTCCCCATGCATATACCTCATCCATAATATTGAAATCTTGTTTCAAAATTGCTACTATTTTATCCACATTTTCCTACATAGCATGAAGTAGGTTTAGATTTTCTTGGATGATAAGAACACCTTTCTCCTCAAAAATTTCTAGCTATTGCTTAAAGGCATTAAAAAATGAATCTAATTGTACCCCTCGCCCATCTCTTCTTTCAAGTGCAGCATTCAGAGTCTCCTTGGGGTGTTCAGGATCCAAGGGACCACCAAATTTGGCTAAATATCCTTTTAGGATTTCATTTTGCCTTCAAAGTGCTATCAGTTCTAACCCTTCTTGTTCTAAACTCCTAAATATCTCCATCCCCATTGTGACCATCAACTTGATTGTATCCAATGTAGGCTTTCCAAGCATAATCTTCTATTTCCAAATGAGGATGACGGAGAACCACTTGTACAAATAGATCTTGGTTCTAATAATTGTTAATAAATGTTAATGCTCTTGATTCTTTTGATGGGGACTTAAGTTTCCTCAAAATCTCAATCAACTCTATCATATCTTATTCATTAGCATTGAATTGTTCCTTTTTACTCCTTATCATTTCTTTTTGCAACCATCTTGGGATGCATTTTATTGAAGGCCTGCCCTTTGATGATGAAGGAGTTTGTTCTGCTATCCCTTTTTGTTTATCACTCATCTATGGGGTTTTCTGTCTCTGTGATGGCTCTCCCTCTATAGCCTCAATTTTGGTAGAGCCTATAGTTATTACCTCTATGTTGTGGGAAGCTTGCTAAGGATATTTGACCATTTATCCTTCTCTAGACACTTCATCGGTTGATACTTGTTGTGGCTCTTCTTCCTGTTCCTTTTGGACTTGTTCTTCTTTAGTATTTGATGGCAGAGGAGTAGCAGAGCCCTTATCCACAATAGTTGTAACCTGTACTAGGGAAGAAAGAGTAACCTCAAGCCCTTGTGATTGTGGTGGCATCTGATCCCAATCCCCTTATTGAGGTTCATTAGTTGGTGTATCCTAGATCTTGTCCCCAACTAATTTGGTTGCCATAGGCACAAAATAAAAATATAACATCTTAAAGACATCAATGCCCTCTACATCCTACTCATCAATCCATTGCTACATTTCATTTGCTGATGTGGTTATTTACATAGGTTCTTCTAGGATTGGTGGTGGTGTAGCAATAGAACTTCTTCTCCTTTCCTATTCCATGGCTCTTACTAGCTACGTTCTTCTCTTCAAAGGTACATCATCCTCATCATCCTCTTCTTCATCTTCCTTAAGAATAGGTTCTGGGATTGATGGGATGGGGACTGCTTTCTAAATCACCCTTTGCCTTTTCTTGACTAGAGTCTTGATCTTTCTTCCCTTTTTAGGCATGAAAGGGGATGCTTGTTCTATTTGTTGAGTAGGGGAAACCTCTTGAATCTTGACTTTTGACTCTATTTGGCTGGGTGTAGCAGTTGGTGGTAGTTGCAGGTCATCCTAAACTAGTGACACCCTACTATCCTTTGGCCCTTGTACATTTACTTCTCCTTACTAAGGAGGTGCTAGAATTTCACCCTCTTTTGGATTGACTCTTTGGGGAGAATTCCTCTTTCTTTTGCCCTTTCCTCTTCTCTCCTGAGGGTGATAGTATCCAACTAGTTTGTCAAGTTGATACATTGTTTCAGGTCTTATTGGTGACTAAGCTATAAAGGTAGGGATGGTGACTTTCTTCCCTCTACCTTTGTTTGGACAGGCTTGTGCATGGAAGATTACTATTTTAGGTATTGGATCAAGTTTGAATGGTTTCTTGATCCAATCTTGCATTATTTTAATGATGTGCCTCACACTATCATTAATGTCAAAATTCTCTCTCTGTCAACCTAAACATTCACTATGGGTCGTTCCCCAATTTTATCTACGTTGAACAAAGGATCAATTAGCTCCCCTGAGTCTTGTTGCAATGTCTTCAATGGAATATTTATCTTCAATGCCTTCTCTACCAAGTAAAAAGTCATCCTACAATAATCCCTTATTCAAACATTGTAGTCTTTTGTAGCATTCATCCAATGATCCTCAATGGCTTCTTCATGCTAAAATGTCTTCCCTACTAGATACTATACTCTCTCGATATTATCAAAACATGGCCTTCGAGAATTGTACTCTTCTAAGGGGTATTGATCCCATTCTTATTTTTGAAACACTCAAAAAGGTCCTATGGTCAGAGGCCATGTCTAAAAATGTTTATGTTGTTTTCTAACTCTGTCGTATGCAAACACAATTTGTTGAGAAATCTCCAAGAGGACAAGCCTATCATAAGGGTACCTCAGAAGCTTCTTCAAATTGACAGTGGTACCAGCTACCCTTAGATATATAAATTTTTTGAATTGAATGTAGTATGCTCTGAGTACTATTATCTGTGCCACTTTATCATCTGATAATCTCTTGGCATAATCTCCTTCTATGAATCTGATTATGGTGAATATGAAGGCATCATTAACAATTCTATACTCCTTGCTCTACTCTAAGAGTCTCATGTTTACCAATTGAGGGTAATAGCCATGCATGCTACTCCTCTTGTACAACCTTGGATAGTCTGTCACCCTTGCAATAAACAAGTACACCAAATCTAATTTCATATAGAACTTCCTTTTGTTCTTTACCTCCTCCAACTATTCACATAAATTTTCACTCAAAGTAAAGGCCCAATTAAGTGGCACTTTTTCCGTCTTGACGGTCTCGATAAAATGAACCATAAAGATGTTCAAATGTCTAGCTACTGGAAAACCCATAACCCTACTTAAAAGTATAATTGAGTATCCAATTTCTTCTTTCATATATCCTCTGGTCATGTCAACTTTACCAATATTATTTCCCAAAGGAGTCTTCTCTATAAGGTAGGATGATTGAATGATCTCAGAGGCTTCCTCATTATGCTCCTAATACCACCTTTCTGCTTGTTCATAGGTAAGCTTGATAAATTGATCTACATGTGGGAGATGGAATACCTTCTTAATGTTGTTGGGTTGGAGGTCAAGGACAATAATACCAATTATGCTCTTCACAACCCTCTCCTTAGGGAAAAGTGTTTCGCAAGTATTATTATGAGCTTTGAAGATTGTATTGACATCAAGTGTGAAGCTACATTCACCAACCCTAATTAGATTAATGCAAAGACCATAGCAAACCTCTTAGTAGGTTTGTTACAAATCTTCAAGAATTCCCCCAAATCAGTATGCCCCAAGTCCGTATCTTTGATCTCTGAGTAGTCATCTTGAAACCTTGACTTTGTTGGAATGCCTTGAAACTTGAAAACAATGGGTTTAAGTGCCATTTTCTTACCCAAGGAAGCTGAAGAGGATGCCATTATATCTACACAAAGAACATCCATTAGTCTGAGATTGAAAATAATATGGAAAATTAAAACCCTAACATTGATACAAACAAAATTTGCAAAGTAAAACTGCTCAAAAACATAAAAAACTCATGTTTTACCCATAAAATGCAAAAATTGGTGCACCTGGTGCACCTGATAGGTGTGCCAAGAGCACCCTTGCAAAAGAAAATTTCCTATATATAAAGTGTGCACCTCATTCTAGACTTCAATTTTTTTTTCCTTTTTACAATGGAGGGTGGGCACCAGCACACCAAATTAGGTG
This sequence comes from Cupressus sempervirens, assembly GCA_028749045.1. Lineage (NCBI taxonomy): Eukaryota > Viridiplantae > Streptophyta > Pinopsida > Cupressales > Cupressaceae > Cupressus > Cupressus sempervirens. The sequence goes on along the minus strand of CM053788.1, from coordinate 377,832,659 downwards.
TGCTGGTGTACACCCTACTAGGTTAGGACTTGTTTTTTTTTTTTTTTTTTTAAAAAAATTTTGTTTTAATTTTCTCATCAGTAGAGGAGGTGCATAGTAGCACACCTAGTGAGGTGCACTACTGCATACCTTCAAATTTGAAGTATGCTAATGTGTTTAGTGTTTGTGTTTTTGTAGGTGGAGATGGCAGAGGTAGCGCACCCGAACAAGAGCACAACTATGAAAAGGAGGGTGTGGTGATGAAGACTTGGAGTGGGGTCTTTACCAGAGATAATGAATGAGGTAAGGAGGGAAAGGACACCCCCCCCCCCCCCCCCCCCCCACCTTTATATAGAATCGAAAACTTCTGGTGTAGCTAGGGAGTTGTGACTAAAAACACAAATATCAACTTCACCATTTTTAGTGTATTAGCATAGCTAGGGAGGTTTACCTTGTGTGCTCAAAAATTGCACTAATGATTATGTTCCTCTAGAATTTTGATTCTTCAACCTCTAGCATTCTCAATCAAGACTTGGACAAGAACTAAGGGCTAGGTAAGACCTCAAATTGACTTGGATCTTAGACTAGGGCCTCGAAAAAGAGCCCAAGCTAAAGTGGGGGGTCCCCATTTTATTTTTGATTGAAATGGGGCGTGCTTTGTGAAACCACAACAATTTTGATGAAAAAAAGAAAGACATATTCATGTACAATATGCTTGCTAGAGAAGCACTAATACTAGCTCTTCTTGAAACTGAATTTCCTTAGGTAAAATCTTTAAGACTTCCTCATGAAATTTGGAAAGCTTTGAAAAGTACATTTGAAGGTGATAATCATGCTCAGAAGGTTAGATTACATAATTGGATATGCTTATTTCAAGATGCTAAAATGGTGGAAGATGAATATCTGAGAAGTTACTTTGGTAGAATATTAGAGATTGTTATAGGAATTAAGACTTGTGGAGGAGAGAAATCTGAAGATGAAGTTGTATGGAAAATATACATACAAACATATAGCATAAATGATGGAACAAGTTATTCCCTTAACAACTAATTTTACAAAAGGGTATGTGCAAGATCATGGTCAACCAAACTATGCCCTTAAGTGGCAATAAAAAATGAGAAAATTAGGGTTATGTCAACTTGACATGCAATTTTAAACTTGTTATGAAATTTTAATTAAAAATTTGTGAGAATAGATTTAGTAGGAAATTGAATTTAGTTTATGAACTACAAGGCCATATCTAAAGAAAGAAAAAGTTGATTGGTCAAAACTTTGTATTTTAATGCAATAGTACAAAAAATTTAGGACAAAAATAAGAAGTAGGTGTATGTCTGACCACCTTACTCAAAATCAAATGATAATATTTTTTAATAAGATTCTAGATATAAGAATTAGACTCATACCCTAATGTGACACATATTTTTGGGTATTTAAATTCAAAAAAAATTAATTATGAATTTTCTGCTATAGTATTTTTAGAATAAAAAAAATCTTGTGTTTGACCACCTTAACTAATTCAAAAATTTACAAAAATTAATTTTTCTTTTATTTTCCTTATAGCAGAAGAGGTATATAATGTGATGGATCTTTTAGATTTCAAAAATGTTTTACCATTTGAAATTTATATTTGTTTTTCAATCAGTGTATCAATCAACACTTTATGCATAACTCCATTAGAAAATGAATAATAATTATTTACTAAACTCATAATTTGACAAACATTACATTTATGGAAAGATAAGAACATTCTTAAGAAACCCTTTTCATTTCATCAAATTTGGGTGAAAAAAAGCCACCAGACACATTTTTGAAGTAAAAAACATACAAGAATAGGCCAAAAATATGTTTTCAGGTTTTTTTTAAGTTGATCATGTAGGGTTGGTATCCAAAGAAATACTAGGTCTTATAAAGGTATTAATATTTTGGTTTGGTATCAGGATGGGTAGGAAAGAAAAAGAATTGAATTGAAATGCTTTGAGGCATTTCAAAACTACATATTGTTTAGGTTGTCACTTTTTGGCACAACATGATCCTCCACATACTCAAGAGACACTCTTCTTGGAGAAATGTGGATGAGACAAAGTGGAGAATCTCCTAGAGTTGAAACTACTTTCATTGCATTAAGTGTTCAACCTATGTTGACAAGGAGTGCAAGTACAAGTGGAGATTATGTCAGTCATAGCCAAAGAAAAATTGAAGAAGAAAAGATGATTGAAAAAGGAGTTTTCCTGCTTATGAAGAGAGAATCAAAAGGTTAAAAAATATTTAAATTTTGGACTTGTAATGAATATGGTCATTATTCTTCTAAATTCCCTAATAGAGTAAGAAAGATTAGACAACCCTATAAATCAAGAATGCCTAAGAATCATCTTTTTGTTGATGAGGAAGAATTACATGCTAAAGTGGAAGAATTATTGAATGAAAGTGATGATGAAATAAGATTTATTTCTATTAAGGAAGAAAGCCCTAAAAAAGAAGTTAAAGAAGAAAAGGCATAAGTGTCACATGTTGAAAATAAGATACTAGACTAGATTATTGATAGTGGTTGTTCCCATCACATGAATGGAGATATGAATAAGTTCATTGAATTCAATAGCTATGATGGAGGAATAGTTAGAGTTGGAAATAATTCTAACACTAATTATGTTTTCTTTGTAGATGGTTTGAAGCATAATATTTTGAGTGTTGAACAACTATTGGAAAAGAGATATCAATTTTAGTTTGCAAAGAAGACTTGCATTATCAAAGATAAATATGGTTATACATTGATTGGTATTGGTACAAGAACAAGAGGTAATGCATTTTAGTTGAATCCTATTGTGATGAAATGTTTAGTTGCTAAGGTGGATGACAAGTGGTTATGGCATAAGAGAGTTTGTCATATCAACTTTGATAACATTGTGAAGGTCAAAAGTACATTTGCAATTGGAGATTTGCCTAAAATTGTGAAACCTACTAACATGGTATGTAAGGAATGTGTAATAGAAAAACATATGAAAAGTTCATATCCAAGAAAGAAATTTACTGCATCTATGAAGTCAAAGATTATGTATAGATTTGAGGGGTCCTACAAGGGAAAAATAATTGTGTGGTGAAAAGTATTTTATGATTATTGTTGATGATTTCCTAGAGATTATTGTTGATGATTTCACTAGAATGGTGTGGGTAACATTTCTTAGAGGAAAATATGAAGCTTTTGAGAAATTCAAGATATTTAGGAGTAGAGTTGAGAATGAATCTAGTTTGAAGATTAGGTATTTGAGGTATGATAGAGGATGAGAGTTTACTTCAATTGAGTTTAGTTCAATTTTTGTGAAGATAATGGTATAAAGAGACAACTTTTAGCCCCTAAGACACTTGAACAAAATGTGATAGAAAAAAGGAGAAACAAAATAGTGACATAAGAAGAAAGAGCAATCATGCTTGAAAACATGGTATCTAAGACCTTTCAGAGAGACATAGTATATACAATAGTATACACTATGAACATAGTACAAATCAGACAAGGCACTATTAAGACACCTTATGAACTTTGGTTTGGAAATACACCTTTTGTGAAATATTTTAGAATATTTGGAAGTACATGTTACATTAAAAGAGACGATAATGTTAGAAAGTTTGTTTCAAGAAGTGATGAAGGTATGTTACTTGGATGCTCATTGAAAAGAAAGGTATATAGATATTTTAATCAGAGAACACAAACTATTATTGAGAGTGTAAATGTGAGATTTGAAGAAAAGATTAGAATTTAGGAAAGGATATTTGGTTATAATTATGATTAAGAGACTAATCCAAGGCCAAATAGAGATATTGCTGAGCAGGAATGATCTTATGTGACTGGAAGTGATTTATAGACTAAAAATAGAGAAGTATAGAGAGAAGAACAAAGAGAACCTAGATATGAAATTATAGGTGAAATTGGAGTTAAAGTGGTGGAAGCTAACAAAAACCTATTAAAAAATCACCCTATTGAACAAATCATTAGAAGAAAAGACATGAGTTATGAAAAGAAACAAGGTACTAGAAGAACTATGTTTAATTTATCAAGTTGAACCTAAAATTGCTACTGAAGCTAGTAAAGATGATTATGGAATTAAAGCTATGAAATAATAACTAGAGTAGATTAAGAAGAACAAACCATAAGAATTGGTTCCTCGACCTAAGGATAAGAATGTAGTTGAAACTAAATGGGTATTTAGAAAAAAGATGAATGAAAAAGGTGAAGTTGTAGGAGAAAAAACAAGATTGGTATGTAAAAGTCATTCACAATAGGAAGGAATTAATTTTGAAGAAATTTTTTCACTTGTTGCTAGATTGAGTTTATAGAGTCTATCATCATACATTGTGATAACACAAGTACAATGAGTATTTCAAAGAATCTAGTGTTACATTCAAAGATAAAGCATATATCTATTAAGTATCACTTTTTGAGATCTATAAAGTTGTAGAGAAAGAGATCGAATTGGAGTATGTTAGCAGTACAAAGGAGCATATAATAGAAATATTTATAAAACCTTTGGTAAAGGACATATTTGAGCACTTAAGAGGTATACTTGAGGTTATGCCCCAACCTGCTTTTGAGTTGTTAATGCAAAGATTGCATTAGTCTAGTGGTAATAGAGCACTATTTTTTTTGTTGAAATTAGATGCTTCCTCTATGGGGGAATATCTATGTTTAAGCTAATTCATAAAGGAATCTTGGTAACTAGAATTTAATAGTTCCTTTGAATACTTGTTCTTATTGCATATATAACTTAGATAATTGACATAATGATACCTTTTTGATTGATGTCAATGGGGGAGAGAGTAGCATATGAAAGATATCCTTTGGGGGAGAGGTGTTCTTGAAGGAGAGATTGATTGATGAAGAGGATTTGAAAATATGTTGATGTATGAGTGAGATTAACATCTTCCTTATGCATGAGGGTTATTGTATAGATGACATTCATGGACAACATGAATGTGGGAGTAGTTATAGTAGAGATATTTGGTAATCATGGAACCTAGATGTTTTCCATCTATGTTATCATCAATGCCAAAGGGGGAGATTGTTAGAATGAATGCTGATGGTATTACTATGGGGGAGTATCCTAGCATTATTGGAGACATGAATCAAAGGTTCTGTGTTGCATTCATGACAAGAGTGTGGACCATTTATTTCAACATACTGGTTATTCTGTGATGACTGATAGAGTAACATACATAGTTTGGCTTTACACACTTCGAGGAATAAAGATCATCTTTTGTGCACATGATACGATATTCTAGAGTATGTATAGATGCTAAAATTACTTGAGAATGTACACAAATATAAATAATGGATAGAGTTTTGATGGATTTGGTGAAGGAAACTTTTAGATAGTGTTTATGGAAAATAGGTACTAATGTTTGGATTATATCTCCTAACTGAGATAGAATCTAGTTAAGAAAATTTAGATAGAGGTTGAAGACATGTTGAAGATTTTGTGATTAATCATGCATATTTAGAATATCAACAAGTGGAAAGTTATGGAGTTTTTAAGCAGAAAAATTGCTTGTAATTATGAAGAAGATGTAATGTCGCAATGTAACATGTAAATATAATATCATAATTTGGTCCTATATTATTATTGTAAATTAGGAAAGCCTCAAGGATAACTCAATAATTTATTTTAGGACTTGGTATGAAAGAAAGCTCATTTCCTTGTGGATGAGTATCCAGTGTGAATTTTGTAATTAGTGAGATCATATTGTATTGTGCGAACTTACATGTGAATATCTTTTGGGTTAAAGAAGCGATCAGTGTAGCTGAGGTGCAATGAGATTACAAGGAACTATATTTGGAAAAGGAGTTATTGTTGGACAATTTTTGATGTACACTTTGTATTATTTAGTAAGGATAATGTTGGGACTTAAAATTACAATAGGACTTTGAGTACCATATATGTGAAACTTTGCTAAAATGAGGCCCTAGAGATGTTTTTTCTACGTATGTGCATAGATGTTGTTTTGAGTCAAATGATGTGTATTGGGTGTTCATTTTGATATATTCACATGCCTCAAATCATTAGTTTTAAGTTTTGAGTCATTTAGTGAGGTGTTGTTTTGAATACCTTATACTTAATAAAGATTCATCACCGACCACTTTGGGAATGTTTAATATGCACATATTAGAGATCCTATGTTTCAATTTTCAATCATCTTGACAAGTTTTGATAGGGTTTTGAGTTCCTCATAGTTGGGTGTTTATCTCTATCATGACTTTACACTCTACACATTTATCCAAGAAGCCTTGTTTGACTGATCATATTTTTGACGTAGCTGGCCCTATTGAAGAAATTATCTCTCCATTGTATTCTAGGGGTCAGAGACATGCTATGTTCTAGATTTGAGATTGTGATGAATCCATTCAAATGACTAGTTTTCAAACATGATTTGAAATGCTATTTCTAAAGTTATTGGTAACCAAATGTACAAAATAATTGGAAGGTCTATTTGAGATGTCATAACTTTGAACCTGTGATAGGTGAAGATAAGCCAATTATACCATCGTATTCCATGCTAAAAATAATACAAATATACCTATTTTCAGGTCTTGATGAATCCATTTGCACACTTTTCTAAGTCCATTTTGTTTGCAAAAATTATTGTTGTGTCAACATACCCAAATCTGCAATTCCTAGAGGCTAACTTTGCACACTTGCCAAATATGTCATGTTATTCATAATGAGTCTAAATTGCAGATTTATACTCTCCATATGAAAGTGTACCTATCCTTAAAGTCTCAAATTCCCAAGTCACCTTTTGACTGATTTGTAAAGTCAAAACGACCAAATGTAATTATTTGTTTCTAACATGTTTGTAGGATCAGTTTTGAATGATCAAATTTGGTGGTCAATATATTTTGACCTAGATATGATCATGAGCTGAAATTATGAAGGCAAGATCTTTGTGACACATAGAATATGAATGCATAGTGGAAAGGCCTAGTAATGTGTTTTTGTTAGTTTTTAAGGTTGTTTTTAGGGCATGTCAGCACATAATTGACACTTTTCAAAGGGAGGAAAAATTTGAGTTTTAATTGATTAGTCTGTAATTGAATCCAATTTAAATGAGGTGATGTCATTGGATTAGTTTGATGGTTTAGTTGTTTGAGCTTGAATTTCTTAGTTAGGCCCCTTTGTATCATCGAGTTTTCTTCTACATTGTGAATGTAAACTTTTTACTATTGAAACCATTATGATTTTTAAATAATGACGACAATAATGAAATTAAGTAGAAATAAGAAATTTCAAAGATGAAGGCCAAAGGGTGGAGTACTATTTAAGTTATCTATGATGGTAAAGTCAATAGGATTAAGAAACCATTCTTGTGTGTCTTAATAATGTCGTTGATAGTTATTTTCAAGAAATATAGCATCTAAACCTATGGAGATCCTCCAAGAATATTATAAGAACATATATAGAAAGAGGAGTCTTGAACATATATGCTTATTTCATATTTTAAAATATCATTACTCCAACAATATGAAAGTGAATTATTGATTTGAGGGCTATCAATCTAGCAAAACAAACTCACCTACTGTGTATTAGTGTAAACAAGGATAGTATTGGTCTAACTTGTATCTTAGTTGGAGATGCCATAGAACTTTGGGGATTTGTGGCTGGCAAATGTTGATGCCACTATGAAGTGAGGAAATTGATCACTATGGGAAAAAATGGGTAACAAGTTTTCCACAATATGAGTTTGATCCCATGCCATGCTATATAGGTTTTGCATTTTCTGTGGAGAGAATTCATGATACTTTACAAAGAGTGCATCATTTGATATCAATTTTTATTAATGGGTAATGGGTTCAACAGTCACAAATTATGAAGTAACATTGCTTGACTAGGAACAATCAACCATGGAGTTAGGATTTGAAGAATGGGAGGCACCATTGCCTAGTCTGAAAGAGCAAAAGTAGAATTCAATAAAAAACTCTTATCAGTCTTTTCACAAAAAAACTCAGTAAATAACTGGAATATTTCAAGAGCTCGGATCTTCTTGTTTGGTTTGTTGCAAATTTGATATGAAGATTGTGGAAAGAAGCATGCATGAGTCTAATGGTGGGTGAGCTTGATGTGATTGTAGTGAAGGTGTAATGAGCTCTTTGTTAGTGATTTGAATCTAAACAAAGAGGAAGCTGTAGATTTGGCAAGGAATGCACCTTTTCATTAATCCACATTCACTATGTAAAGAGGAATTTAGTTGTTTTAATACCAACTAAATGAAAGATATAGTTGTCTAAAGCTCTCACACTTTAACACACCAAGTTTATTTTGTGTGCAACCCAACATGCAAATTTGGTGCACAAATGGTAAATTTTGCCCCAGTAAATGCATCATGCAACAATGATGTAGGATAGAGATTGGCAAACAGAGAAGCACCCTGTGGCTATTGGAATATTAATTGTAGTTAATGTTTGCCCCTAGAGCCAAATTCCCACCTACCACCTTTGATGAATTGAAAAAAAGACATAAAACATGAATGCGGTAGGTGAATTTTCAAATTTGGAAAAGAGGGGGAAATTTTGTGTGGTAGAAGACAAAAGGAATGTCTCACATTCATTCGACTAGTTAGAGGAAGAGCAAAATAGAAGTTGCAGAGAAGGAAGAGAGTAGAAGAGCAGAGAAAGAAGAAAGGAAGTGATTAGCACATCAATCATTGTAGAGATAGAAGGAATCATTGTCATGCCTATAGTTGCACATGTTTCTACCTGTCATTCTATAAGTTCGTAGTTTATTACTTGATTTGACCTATGAAGCACTGATTGCTCTAGGCATTATTGTATGTAGCCATTAGAGGTGCAAGTTCAAAGTTTTAAGTTTTTTATGAGTTTGAAGTTCTTAGGGTTATTTTAAGGTTTTTTGGTTGAAGCCAAATGCTCCTAGATTTTGTAATGTTTTAATTGAAAGTTGAATAGAAAGCAAGAAGGCATATGTGAATCCATTTCTCTTCCCTTATTTGTTGTATTTGAGAAGATTATTGTTGAATATTTTAAGTCGTGGCTCTCTGGTTTTAATAGTGAAAACATTCACATTATAAACCAACACACTTAGCTTGGTCTTCATTTGTGTTTTAACTCTACAGTCACTACCGAGCTTACTCAACACCTTCTTCTACTAAGCTCCTACCTATAGTGGTGACCGAGCTCACTCGACATCCACACTACCAAGTTCACTCAGCATTCATAGGTGCCAAGTTTCCCTTTCAAGTGTTGAGCTCACTTAGCACCCTCCCACCACTTGGCTCCTTAAGGTGCCGAGCAAAACTATCACTCAGCACCTTCACGTGCTAAGTAATTAAAAAAAATTGTGATTTATTTTTCACATGGTATTAGAGCTTTGAGGCCCCACATCCACAGTGAGTTAGGGAAATTTTTTTAGGATATTTAACATGGCAAGAGATGTAGAAAAGATATGGCAACAACCACCACCCTTCAATGGACAAAATTATGATACATGGGCAAAGAAGATGAAGACCATAATGGTTGCAAATGATTTATGGGAGTTTTTAGTTAATGGATTCAATGATGTGATAGACCTAGCTCAGTATGCTGGTCTTACCAATAATCAAAAGACTCATTTGAAAGAGTCAAGGAGGAAGGATGCTAAGGCATTAAGTCTTATTGAAGCAACAATGATAGAGATAGTACTTCCCAAGATTGAAGCAACAAATTATGCAAAGGAAGAATGGGATATCCTTGAGATGAACTTCAAGGGGACTGATAAAGTCTGTATAGTAAAGCTATAGAATATAAGGAGGGAGTTTGAGAACCTTCAAATGAAGGAAAATGAATCAGTTGCAGACTTCAGTTCAAGGACCTCCAATGTGATTAACCAACTAAAGTCAAATGGAGAAGACAATCAAGAGCAGATGATAGTGGAAAAGATATTAAGGAGTTCACCTCATAAATATGACAATTTGGTCATGACCATAGAAGAGGTAAAAGACCTCACTTTTTTGACAATAAATGAGTTGATGGGTACTCTTCAAACCCATGAGCATAGGATCAACAAATATAGATCTTCTTCTTCCCAAGAGCAAGAATTCAAGGCTTAGTCAAATCCAAGAGGAAGAGGGAGAGGAAGAAATGGCTCAGGCAGAAATTCTAGAGGTAGAGGCCGAGGAAATGAAGCACAAAGAAATGTTGCAGCATAAAGCTCAGGAAGAGCAGATCAAGCAAGTAGCTCACAAAATACTTCAAGAGGAGGTAAGAAAAACTATAATTCAAATAGAAGTAATGTAGAATGCTACTACTATCATAAATATGGGCATTATGCAAGTGAATGCTGGAAGAAGCAAAATGATTAGTCAGGACAAGAAAACATGGTTGATGTGAACATTAGAATTGGAAACAATGCCACTGCCTTCATCATATGTAATGTTGGTAAAGAAGGAAGCCCTAAGGTTTGGTACCTTTATAGTGGATGTAGCAACCACATGAGTGGTAATGAAACCTTATTTTCATTCATTGACAAGAGTTTCAAATCTGAGATTAAAATGGGTAATAATGGAACCCTACCAGTAGTGGGCAAAGGATCTATTATGGTCCGCACCAATCAAGGTGAGAAGAAGGAAATACAAAATGTGTATTTTGACCCTGGTATGAAGCACAATTTGATGAGCATTGGTCAACTCATTCAAAATGGATACAAAATGCTGATGGAGAATGACACATGTGTCATTCATGAAAAGGATGGGAGTAAGAACTTACTTGTAGCAGTTCAAATGACAAAGAACATAATGTTTCCCTTAAGGACAGAGACATGTTTCTCATCTCAAGTTGGCGTTGCACCTTCCACACAATCAACTCTAAGGAGTGTGATTGAACACCCCTCATGGCTATGGCATCTCAGGTATGATCATCTTGGCTATGCTAGTTTAAATTTGTTGTCAAATAAAAGAATGGTAGAAGGTTTGCCACGTATAGGAAATTCATGTGACAAGTGTGAGGCTTATATTTTGCATAAGCAACATAGGCTTCCCTTTAATTTTGGAAATTCTAGGAGGGCTAGATATCCATTAGAGTTAGTGCATATTAACCTAGTCAATCCTATGCAAGTTACTTCCATTGGGGTGAGTAGTTATTTCATGACATTCATTGATGATTTTGGTCATAGGACATGGGTTTATTTTTTGAAATTTAAATTTGAAGCATTTGATAAGTTTCTTGAGTTTAAAGCCCAGGCTAACAGAGAATGTGGACACTATATCAAGGTCCTAAGATCAGATAAAGGAGGGGAGTATACCTCCAATTATTTTATAAATTTTTGCAAGAAACATGGTATAACAAAAGAGCTCACAACCAGCTATACACCATAGCAGAATGGAGTGGTTGAAAGAAAGAACAAGACCATTGTTGAAATGGCAAGGAGCATGATGAAAGAGAAAGGTCTCCCAACTAAATTTTGGGGAGAGGCAGTGGCAACAATAGTTTACCTAATTAATAGGTGTCCTACAAAGGCAGTCCGTGATAGAATTCCAATGGAAGCATGGTCACGAGGAAGATGGACAGTTGTACACCTAAGGGTGTTTGGATGTGTTGCATATGTACATGTGCCGAAAGAGAAAAGGAAAAAATTGGATGACAAAGGAGTGAAGTGCATCTTCATAGGGTATAGCTCGGAATCAAAGGCATATAGACTGTATGACCCATTGAACAATAAGATGATTCTTTCAAGAGATGTGGAATGTCTTGAAAATTAGTCATGGTATGGATCGACTAATAAATCATTAGAACCTCAAGTAAAGTACCAATTATGAGTGAAGAGGATGTTGATGAATAAAAAGAAGAAGGAGTAGATAGAAGAAAAGGCAAGCAGCCTCAGTCATTACCGAGCTCCTCTAGGAATGACTGAGTGTCAGTGCTGAGTAATAGTGAAGAATGAGCTAGTTGGCAAAATAGTAGTAGTGAAGATTATGATCCCACACTCTCCTTCTTGTTACCAAGAAAGACCAAGAGTCTTAGGGAGATATACCAAGATGAAAGGTATGAAGATTATGATGAGAGTGTTAATTTTTTATTATTTTCTCATAGTGATCCAATATATTTTGAAGAAGTTGTTAAAGAGAAGAAATGGTGTAAATCCATGGATGAGGAGATAGATGCTATAGAAAGGAATGAGACATGAGAGCTAACTGAATTGCCTCCAAAAAAGTAAGTGATTGGAGTGAAATGGGTCTATAGGACCAAATGCAATGCTGAAGGCAAGATTGATAGGCATAAGGCAAGGCTAGTAGTCAAGGGCTACAAAAAACAATAAGGTAGAGATTATGATGAGACATATGCCTCGGTTGCAAGAATGGAAATAGTGTGTTCTGTCATAGCAATTGCAGCTCAACACAAATGGAAGATATACCAAATGGATGTGAAGTCTGCCTTCCTAAATGGTGTATTGAAGGAAGAAGTATATGTGGAGCAGCCACCTAGTTATGAAGTTGTAGGTGAAGAGCACAAAGTATGTTAGATTGAAGAGAGCTCTTTATGGGCTCAAGCAAGCTCCAAGGGCATGGTACAGTAGGATTGACTCATATTTGATGAGCAATGGCTTTAGCAAAAGAAATGGTGAGCCTACACTCTACATCAAGGTAGCAAAGGGAAATGTGTTGATTGTTGTCTTGTATGTAGATGATTTAATTTTTACTGGTAATGACAAGGCTCTAATTGGTGAGTTCAAAGAGACCATGAAAAATGAGTTTGAAATGATAGACCTAGGTCTCTTGAAGTACTTTCTAGGCATAGAAATAAAACAAATGCATAATGGCATCTTCATCTCTCAAGAAAAATATGCAGGGTAGATCTTGGAGAGATTTAAAATGCAGAATAGTAAGGCAGCCCCAACACCAACAGCAATAGGTTTGAAGTTGAGCAAGGAAGACTCTAGCAAGAGAGTGGATCCAACACTATACAAGAGTATGGTTGGAAGTCTAATGTATTTGACTACAACTTGGCCTGACATAATGCATGTAGTAAGTTTGATTTCCAGATTTATGGAAACACCAAAGGATTCCCATTGGCAAGCGTGAAAGAGGATCCTAAGGTATGTGAAAGGTACCAAGGGATTTGGAATTTTGTATACTGCAGCAAATGAATTTAAGTTGATAGGTTATACTGATAGTGATTGGGGTGGAAGTATAGATGATAGGAAGAGCACTTTTGAATATGTATTTCATATGAGATCGGGTGCAATTTCATGGACATCCAAGAAGTAACTTACTATTGCTGAATCTACAGTAGAGGCTGAATATATAACAAAAAATGCAACAATATGTCAGGCTATTTGGTTAAGAAGGATCTTGATAGATTTGAATGAAAGGCAAGAGGATGGAACCATAATTTATTGTGACAACATCTCATCAATTGCATTGTCCAAGAATCTATTCTTCCATGGTAGAAGCAAGCATATTGATATCAGATATCACTTCATCAGAGAGTTAGTGGAGAATGGGGATATCAAAATGGAATTTTGTAAGTCTGAGCAGTAGCTAGTAGATATTTTCACAAATCCATTAGGCATTGGAAGTATTGTACATCTAAGAGAGTGTCTTGGTGTAGTTGATGTGGATTAGCAGTGATCCTTGTTTTGTTTGGCTCGAGAGAAAGGGGGAGTGTTGAAATATTAATTGTAGTTAAAATTTTCCCATAGAGCCAAACACCCACCTACCACCCCTGACGGATTGCAAAATAGACAGAAAACATGAATGCAGTAGGTGAATTTTCAAATTTGGAAAAGAGGGGGAAATTTTGTGTAGCAGAAGACAAAAGGAATATCTCACATTCATTCGACTAGTTAGAGGAAGAGTATATTAGAAGTTGCAAAGAAAGAAGAGAGTAGAAGACCAGAGAAAGAAGAAAGGAAGTGATCAGTAGATCAGTCATTGCAGAGACAGAAGGAATCATTGTTGTGCCTGTAGTTGCACATGTTTCTACTTGTCATTCTATAAGTTCATAGTTTATTGCTTGATTCAGCTTGTGAAGCAGTGATTGCTCCAGGCATTATTGTATGTAGCCATTAGATCTGCAAGTTCAAAGTTTTAAGTTGTTTATGAGTTTGAAGTTCTTAGGGTTATTTTAATGTTTTCTAGTTGAAGCCAAATTCTCCCAGATTTTGTAATGTTTTAATTCAAAGTTGAATAGAAAGAAAGTAGGCATACATGAATCCATTGCTCTTCCCTTATTTGTTGCATTTGAGAAGATTATTGTTGAATATTTTAAGTCGTGGCTCTCTGGTTTTAATAGTGAAAACATTCATGTTATAAACCAGCACACTCAGCTTGGTCTTTGTTTTTGTTTTAACTCTGCCATCACTGCCGAGCTTACTCAACACCTTCTTCTACCGAGCTCCACCCTGCAATGGTGGCCGAGCTCACTCGGCATCCATAGGTGCTGAGTTTCCCTTTCAGGTGCTGAGCTCACTCGACACCCTACTTCCACTCAACTCCTTAAGGTGTCGAGCAAAACTGTCACTCGACACCTTCACGTGTCGAGATTTTTTTTATTTTATATTTAATTTGTGATTTATTTTTCACAGTGGTAGCTCAACAGAAAAAGAGACATTGTAGAGCCCAGGTGCGGGCAGTTAAGGTTCACAATGATGTTAGGAAAATAGAGAAGCACTACAATGAGTCCTCAAGCACGACTTCATGAGTTAGTGTGGTGGTTAAGGTTTGTGGTTAGGAAAATCAGGTCATGATGATGCAATGAGCTCTCAAGTGCAACTTCACAAGCCAGTGTGGTGGTTAAGGTTTGCAATAATGTAAGACAGAGATTGGCAAATAGAGAAGCACCACATGGTAGCTCGATAGAAAATGTGACATTACAGAGCCCATGTGTGGTTAGGAGAATCAAGTTGTGATGATGCAATGACCCTTAAGTGTGACATCATGAGTTAGTGTGGTGGTTAAGGAGATTGGCTAGCGAAGCTGCGATGTAGTTTTGTCCACAAAATCGTGAGGTTTTTTGGTAGTCAATAGTCAAGAGCTCCAATGTCACAACTGCTAGCAATTAGTTGTGACATCTCTACAATTTGCAGTGGTTTGAGGTTAGGAATCGAGATGTTGTGATGCACTCATAGGCATGACTTCTCCAGATTTAAAGTTGTTTCTATCAAGCAGGTTCTGAAGTTGCGTGATGTTGGCACTTGGTAATTGTGGGTCATTCTCGGTAGAGATGTGGAAGATGATGTAGGATCCAAGGCCCAATCAATGATGCCACATGTCACCTATTGTAATCACATAAAAATGGTCACCTAGACTATTAGCCCCCTTCTCAACATTTTGGCTAAATAATTTAATCATTTACTTAGACCAAATTGCTAATAATCAATTTATTTGATTATAACCTATAGTTTGACTATGCTATCATAAGTTCATTATTTGATTAAAAGAACATGTCCCCTTTTAATTAAATAAAAGACCCCATTCTTCTAACCCACTTAAAGTGCACACATAAAGTCTTTTTTCTATTTTACAATTAAAAGAAAAGGCTTGTGAGACTTTTGTCTTATGTGACAAGTCAACTTATATTCTATTGGTTGACTTGTGTGTGCACATGGATGACTCCTCTTTTCAAATTCCACTGTTGATCATCCACCATCTTCATCTTGATCTCTACTGTCCGTATGAATTTAAAAGGGAGAGAGCTTTCCCCCTCAAAGGATCCACCCTCATTTGAATATTGTTATGCTGCAAGTTTTCTAACAGGTTTCTTTGGAGTTTTGTGGAGAACTTCTCTTTCTTGTCTACATTCTCTCATCTATGGCATTCTAGCTTAGCTTAGCTTTCACTTTTACATTTAGCTTAAATCATATAGTCTAATAGTTGGATTGTAACACTCTCATACAAGATTAACATAGCTACACTTTGCATCTCATTTTAGCTTAATCTTCATTTGCATTGCATCCTTGAGGAACTCATCGTAGACACTTGCATTCTTGTTCTTGTCTCAAAGAAGCTCCTGTTGCATGGTTTACTAGCAAGAAGCATATCTCTAAGGCTTGGTTGAGAGCCTTCAAAATTGAAACATACCTTCTTGCACTCCATGGATAGGGAGCTCTAAGCCAGCATTCGAACATTCTTAACTCATGGAATCATTTGGATAGAAGGGTTTAAAGCGTGACACAATTTGAGTGTACATTTTTGGCACCCACCATGGGGCAAAACATTTAAGTTTTGCTCTTCTTTTCACTGCATCTTTACATTTTTACATTTTGTCCATAAGTTTCTTTTTTTTACAGTCACAGTTTCTAGGCAACATTTTTACAATGTCGTATGACAGTTCACATAACTGTTGTGCGATACTTTTTGAAAATAGTGTCACATGGATATACTGTACTTTGTCACCCTGGTATGGTAAAATCTATCACTCAGATAAAGAAGAAATATCGTGTGAGAGAAAATTGTTGCACGTGTATTCTGAGAAGTATCATGCGATAGTCTTCTAGCATAAACTATCACCTGCCTAGAATTTGCTGTTTGTTTGGGTGATTTTGTTAATTTTTCAGTTGTCGTTTGCTATTTTTTTGGTTTTTACAAGTCTATGACTATCTAACAGAGGTTCATTTAACAAAATTTCCTTTTTTTTTAGAACTGGCTTGTGGTGCTAACGAGTTGTGGTTGCAGGTTGCCATTTTGAAAATTGAAACTTTACCTAAAAAAAAATGCATGTCAAAGCTTCAAATGTAAAAGGGCTACTAATGGTTTTTTGTAGGGCTGCCCAACGCATAAAAACCCCAAATTGTTTGTTTACTTTTATTCAATGCATGGCTTATACTAGTTGTTTATCTTTCATAGGAACATTAAAACTTGCAATTGGGGTCCTTTGGCAATAGGGGAGTATGCTCTTCACCCTTGTGGTGAATCAAAAATCTGGACTTGTCTTTGGATTTTTGAAAATAAGGGGTAATTGAGACTTCTTGGCATGCTTGGGGGAAACAATCGAGATAGGAGAGTATGCTCTTCACCATTGTGGTGAGTCAAAAATCCAAACTCTTGAGAGTATATCCATTTTGTGATAGTTAGGATCCTTTAATGGGCCTGCTCTCAAACAACCTGCGAGGAAAGACCCAAGTGGGGATAAGCCAATTACCTGGCTCTTCCAACCCACTATAAACTCAAGGCTACCAAGGACATAAAACTTTGGTAGATGTAGTGTTTGTCTTTGCCTAGTGTGATCGCTTATGGGATTTCAACCATAGGGAGATCACTAGGAAAGAATGCTTAAGGTACTCTTGTGGTCACGAGATCGATTACTCATCGCAAGGTGAGGTGTCCCATAATTGGGAGAAAGAGGAAAACTATGAACAAAAGCCCTATCTAAACACCCTAAGTTAGTAACTACCCTTTTTAGTTGCTCAACTTCTTGGTGCAAGGATCGATCCTAGTGGACTACCCAGATCACCCCAAGATTTTACACTCATCATATGTATTTCCTTAGTTGTGCTTATGGAACTTTTATGAAAAAGTCAATATCTCTTGTGGGTAACCACTTGGTGTGAGGTGAAGGAGCATCAAGTGTGGACCAAGTTGTTGAGTAATGAACCATGACCTTAAGGTAGATTGCCCGGCTACTATTTTTGGATGTGTTGACCCGTGTTAATGTTCTCACAACATAAACATTTTGGTAATATTGGTAGGAAGGCTGTTCTGATATCACAAGTGCGTGTTGACAAAGTTGTTGTTACCCTTGATCAACTATTTGGGGACATGTCAAAACACTTACTGTTTGCAAACCTTGCTAATAATTGACATGAGCTGAAACATACACTATCTGATTTAAAAAAACCACCTGACTGTCAAGACTAAAACACAAAATTTGGAGTCAAAATTGGTCTTGACACACAAAAATTGGTATTTTATCACTTGGTCTCTGAAGAACTATCGTACGATATAATTTTTTCCAAAATTGTATTGCCCTGAAGTTTTGAGTTATATCGCCTTTGTATACTGTGTTCTATCACACTAGCTTGTGCGAACTGTCGCCTTCAAGAAAAGTGTCACCCTTATGTTTCAAACTATATCGCATGACATTTTATGCTATCCAACTATCACGTGATCTCAGAGAAAGTGTTGCTTGGAACTATTTGATGCCAAAATAAAATCTGTGTTTTGATTTTTTGATCTAGGGTCTCGTCACTTCCATCTCCTAAGTCCTAGTCATACATCTGTATGTTAGGAAGTTGTCCTAAGTCGAAAAGATGAGTTTAGTTTATTGAATGTAAGTCTTAAAAAATCCTTGATGAATCACTTGTTAAATTTGATTACCTCTTTTCTAGCTATTCGCTATTGAGCTTCTTGCTCGCCTACTTGGCTCGAGTCACCAGTGCTGTAAATTCTTGAGTGTTGTTTGACAAGCCATCTGATACACTTTGACAAGTGACTAATCTTGGTTGTGATAGCTTCAAATTTGACATACTTCTCTTAGCCTATTAAGAAAAGACAAATCCTTACATGCTGGTCACAACTAGACATCAAGGTGGTGACAGTAATCATACCCCTTTCATTTTCAGGCAATTGGAGACACCACCTAAGCGTCCTCACAAACAACTTTGTGTGGAAGATCCCAAGTCTACCCAAACACAAACAACTAATGTTAGGCATAATCCGATTTATTGTTTTGAAAATCCATTTGGTACACCCTCTGAGACACCCAAGGATACAAGTGGTATAGTCACTATGGTGCACCCTGATGAAATTAAGTGTCACTTAGAAGAACAAGCACATGAAACCCAAAAGACTTTGGGGGCTATATACGCTATGGAAAGAGAAAACCAACAAGTCGACACTGACAATCAAGCACGCTATGAGGGATATAAAGGAACTTTTCCTCGAAATCCTTTTGAGAATGATGATGGCAATCACATGCCTCCAAGGGCTCTTAGGGTTGCCGCTGGCACATGTCCTTCACCACCTAAACCATCCCATCATGATAGTGATGAAGAAGTAACTAGCGAAGATATGATCAAATTTTAACAAGATGGTTTTGACCAAATATTAATGCTTAGAGCTCTAGAGGAAAATGGAGACTGATACTTCTGATACATGGTAGCTAGGGGATGGAAACTCCCTCAAGGTTTTGATGTTGAGCATATAATTCCAAAATGAGAGCCCACTGAGGCTAAAATCTTAAGGGAAGAAATACAGGAACTAAGGAAACAATTTGTACTACTGCAAACTTGAAAAGAGCCACCTAAGACATCATTTGTTGAATCAATTTGTGCTCTTCCATTTGATAGGAGTCTTTACATGCTATCATTTCCTAAAGATATAGAGGTTCCTAAGTATGACAAATACAATGGGAATGGTGATCGTCATGATCATGTGAGACATTTCTATGCTCTTAGCATGGATTTTATGCATGAAGACACCTTTCTTATGAGGTTATTTCCTAGGAGTCTAAGAGGACAAGCTATGGAATGGTTTACAAAACTGAGTCCTCCTCTTAAAACATTTGACAAACTTGCACAACACTTTATCTAGCAATATTCATACAACATTCAACATCCTATGACTATGCTAGACTTATGCAACATCAAACAAAAAATAGGAGAATCTTTTGCAATATACCTTCAACGATGGAGATCTTTATACTCTTGGTATCCTCAGCAAGTGCCTGAGGTTGAAAAAATTGACATTTTTGTCAATATACTTGTACCCAAGTTATACTTTGATCTAAGAAAACAATTATTCACATCCTTCAACACCATTGTGCAGAGTGCATATCACATTGAGGATGTCGCTATCAAAAGAGGTGACAGTGTTATAAACAAAGACAAAAGTAACAATGGGAATAGTAAAGACAAAGGAAAACCTTGGAATAAGAACAAGTATGTTGTCAACGATGGGGTAGTGGACACTCCTAAGACCAAGGAACATGCGTTTAACCTTTTTAGTTCCATCTATGTTGCAAAACAACAAGAAAGTTTGAAACCACAAACATTTGACAAGAGCTCTAAGTTTACCAAGAAACGATGTGTTTACACGCATATGGTTGAGCCTTATGAGGTGGTTCTAAAAAATTTGATTGTGAACAAACTAGTTACTTTAGCAGACTACTCTCATCCTTATGATCCACTTGTAAAACCTCCATGGTGGAGAGAAGACCATACTTACAGTTATCACCGAAGTAAGGGTCATAACACTGAAAACTGTTTTAAGCTCAAAGATGTAATTCAAGACCTCATTGAGGAAGGAAAAGTTGTCACAGATGGCCCCATTAAAAATGCTAACCACAAAGATTTTAAACAACCCTTGCTAGAATATGAGAAGGGTAATGTAATCACCTAAAAATGGTCATCTAGACTATTAGCCCCCTTTTCAACATTTTGGCTAAATTAATTTAATCACTTACCTAAGCCAAATTGCTAATAATCAATTTATTTGATTATAACCTATAGTTTGACTATGCTATCCTAAGTTCATTATTTGATTAAAAGAACATGTCCCCTTTTAATTAAATAAAAGACCCCATTCTTCTAACCCACTTAAAGTGCACACATAAAGTCCTTTTTCTATTTTACAATTAAAAGAAAAGGCTTGTGAGACTTTTTGTCTTATGTGACAAGTCAACTTATATTCTATTGGTTGACTTGTGTGTGCACATGGATCACTCCTATTTTCGAATTCAACCATTGATCATCCACCATCTTCATCTTGATCTCCACCGTCCGTGCATCTTTAAAAGGGAGAGAGCTTTCCCCCTCAAAGGATCCATCCTCATTTGAATATTGTTATGCTGCAGGTTTTCTAACAGGTTTCTTTGGAGCTTTGTGGAGAACTTCTCATTTCTTGTCTCATTCTCTCATTCCATCACATTAGCATAAGATCATATGGCATTCTTAGCATAGTTGCATTTTAATTTAGCTTTGATTTCTTGCAATAACTTCAAATAGTTTAAATATTTGGTTTTGTAATACTCTCATCCATGTTTAGCATAGTTGCATCTTGCATTTCCATTCAAGTTTAGTCTTCCATCTTGCATTGCATCTTTGAGGAACTCATTGTAGACACTTTAATTCTTGCTCTTGTCTCAAAGAACCTCCCATTGCATGGTTTACTAGCAAGAAGCACATTTTTAAGGCTTGTCTGAGAGCCTTCATGCTTGAATACTAGCTTCTTGCACTCCGTGGATAGGGAGCTCTAAGCCGACATCTAAGCATTCCAACTCATGGAATCGTTTGGATAGAATGGTTTAGAGTGTGACACATTTCTAGTGTACAGGTGAAACCTCAAAAGCCGCCAAAAATAATCATGACGCCAAAATTAGTTATGCTTATGCTAACACTGATAATGTTATAAGCATGCTTGAGCTCATTGAATACATATGTATGGCAAGCTCCAAAAATGACAACTGGCCAAATTATGATGCTAAAGATGAATGACCAAAAGTGGTCTTAAGGACATGATCCACTCCTCAAGATCATACTGATACTAGACCCAAGGTGGTACTCCGAGTGGCTGAGTCTTCATCTTCTCAGAGTGAACCACTTAACGCTATCACTAGGGGGCAATCTAAGGTTGTCCTAAAAGTTGCTCATGACCCTAAAAATGCTTCATCATCTAAGAAACCACTTACTTCCAAGATCTTCGACTATGATCTTGTTAGACAACTACAATGCACACAAGCACAAATCTCCATTTTCAAATTGCTAGAGTTATCTCCTTTGCATAGGGATATCCTTGAGAAAGCTTTACGTTCTGCCAACATTCCCATAGATATTGATGTAAAAAAATTCCAAGCTATGGTGAAGCACATCTCCTCACCTCACTATCTCACCTTTTTTGAAGAAGATGACCGAGCTCTAAGTCATCCCCATAACCTTGCTCTTCATGTTGAAGTTCAAACCTTTCGTACCCACATTTGTCAAGTCCTGATAGACAATGGTGTAGTGTTAAATATCATTTCATTCAATGTAATCCAATAGTTGGGCATGTTTGAATTTGCCATTGATCCTAAGTGCAAGATCACTATAAAGGCCTATGATGAGCTCAAAAGGCCTTCTAAAGGTCTAATTGTACTTCCAATCAGAGTTGGTCCAGTTGAGAAGAATGTCATTTTCCAAGTCTTTGAAATACCACTTGCATACAACTTGTTGTTGGGATGACCATGGATCCATGACATGCAAGTAGTGCCCTCTATGTACCATCAGTGCATTAAGTTCCCTTTTAATGGTACTAAAGTAGTTGTCCCTGGTGAAAACTCCATGTCTATCAACACATTATCTGCTACTGAAACATTGGTTCTACATAATCCCTCATCTCATGAGTGGACACCATCTTTCACAGAGTGTGAACAAAAACTAAAAATGATGAGCCATGGTATGGGCGAGTACACTTTGGACTCTATTGTTGCCTTACCAGTTTCCCCTTGGTCCTATGGGAAACCAACTACCGCAAAGAAGCCTTCCACTTCTGCTATGACACTGTTTGGAACTTTTGTGTAATCATCAATACCTCTAGAAGAAGAAAAGGAAGAATGGGCCATTAAGGACTGGATTTAGAGAGAAGAGGAAGACAAGGAAGTTACACTAACTACTCCTGTTTGTCCTAAAAGATATGGAAAAGGCTATAAATTTCTAACAAAAATGGGCTATCAGGGCCATGGGTCCTTAACTGGTCATAAAAATGCTCTAGTTGAACCTTTAAGTCACACTCAAGGTCATGATACTCGAGACACTGCTGGTCTAGGCTTTGGGCTCGACAATGATATACCAACATGTGATCAAAGATTGCTCATGTCTAGCGAATCAGAGAGTGGTGACCCTCCCATAATTATGACCACTACACAAGATGAAGATTTTGTCCCTCTCACTTCCCTCCTTTGGGGAGAAGAAATATTGACTACTAATAATAATGAGGAAGCTTCTACCTCCCAACAACAGGAACAAGAAGAATCTACTCCTCAAGACACAAATAGAGGACAAATTAGACAGAATATTGCTCATCTCAAGGCTAGAGATCAGAGTACAAATTCTCATGAGTATGAATTGGAAAGTCTCTCGGACGTATCTTGCAAGCTAGGGGTGGATGAAATTCATGCCTATACAACCCAACCAAATGTAGTCAAATGGTCTAGTATAGGGTTAGATGAGTTTGACTCACAGCATGTCTCAATGGATCACACTAGTTCCTCTAGGTCTATTCCTGAGCTAGACTCCTTTGCAACATTCTCTATAGGCTCAACTTCACAAGTCACCAGAGATGACTCCTTCCATATCAATTACATAGAACCTTCTGCCTCACTCTCGTTAATTCATTTGGATCTCATAGATTGGTCTCTACAAAATTAAAGACCTAAAATACGGTCCTTCCAAAATGACTATGAGATTGCTTGTTACCTAAATGCCATTGAACCTGTCACTTCTTCCACCAACGAACCTGCGGTTAACATGATAGAATCAGATATCAAGTACCTCAGTCAAAAAATTAAAAAGAAAAAGTGGTCAGATGGCGAAAACCACATTGTGGCGGTGTCTAATCCTCAAAAAATTAAAAATAAAGGCATATCTAATGGTGAAAACCTCCCTGAGGCACCTATGGATGAGGTACTTGGTAGTCTGCCAAGCTATTTCTAGGATAGATCTTCAGTTCTCATTGAACCTACGCAGCCTATCAACTTGGGTATAGAAGAATGTCCTAAGATTATTCATGTAGCTCAGTCCTTGTCAAACAAAGAGAAGACACAATTTGCTCAATTCTTTCAAGACAAGAAGGTCAACTTCGCATGGACATACTCTGATATGCTAGGGCTTGATATAGATCTCATCATGCATCACTTATCAATCTCACTAGATGTCAAGCCTATCAAACAGAAGTTGAGAAAAATGCATCCACATGTGGCCCTACTGGTCAAGGAAGATTTAGAAAAACTCTTAACTGCAAACTTCATTAGGGCCATTGATTATGCAGAGTGGATTTACAACATTGTACTTGTCTCTAAGCATGACAAATCCATAGAGGATTTTACTAATTTTAGAGATCTCAACAAAGCATGCCCCAAGAATAACTTTCCACTACCAAACATTGATATGATAGTGGACATGATTGTGGGTTATGAGATGTACTTGCTCATGGATGGATTTTCTAGGTATAACCAAATCAATATTGCTCTAGCAGACCAAGAAAAGACAGCTTTTACATGTGCATGGGGTACCTTTTGTTGGAATGTCATGCCTTTTGGGCTTAAAAATGTTGGTGCTACATATCAAAGAGCAATGACAACCATCTTTCATGATATGATGCATAAAAACATGGAGACTATGTTGATGACACACTGGCTAAATTTAAAAAATGAGACACACATCTTGGAGACTTTAGTCTGATATTGGATCGTATGGAACAATTTCAACTTGTTGGAAATGATTGCAATGATAAAAAAAACAATTGATGGAATAATATATGGAACTTGTAAAGAATGTCCTCAATCATTGTTTTGTCATTGATGTCAAACTTTCTACTTGCAGGGATGATAATTGCTTTAGTGATCCAAATACTATCAATTAGTTGATTGTCAAGGTAGCAGCAATCAAAAAGATGTAACTAGAACACCTAGAGAAAGGTTGAAGTTATGATGTTGTAATGAAGTACAAGGATCAGCTAAGCCATTGATAAAAAAGTGTATTGGATGACATACTAAAAGATACAAAGAATGAGCACACTGAAACATATCAAAGATCTAAGGTTTTAGCTAAGTCTTTTGTAAAGCTCAAACTAAGTTCAAGTGTCGAGCAACCTAGTAAGAGCCGAGCAAAATCCTAGTTAAGTGTCGAGCAGAATCAAGTGCTGAGAAAGTTCAAGTGCTGAGTAAGTTCAAGTGCTGAGAAGGTGCTGAGTAACACAGAGATGTTGAGCATTAGTAACTCAATAATGCCAAGTTGCTGCATTATTTAGGAAATCGAAGATTCGCTAGAACTAAGTTGACAAAGTTATTATCTAGAAATATATGAATTAACAGGAAGATAAGAATGATGAGTTGGTGGCACATAACACCATGTAAAACATTTTTAAGATACAACTGGCAAAGTTTTAAGAAGAGAACAAGATATGGGGTAGATACATTGTATCCTACCTAATCCATTTTGAAACCTAAAATTGGAGAGGGAGAATTGAGTGAAAAAAGCAAATTAGACTTCTATATAAGAAGACATAAGTTAATGAAGAAATAGAGTGGAATAGAGGGGATAGTGAGAAAAAGAGCAGTGGCATGAAATGCTGAAGAATGTGCTAAGGAGAAGATTACATAGGAACTCTGTTTGAATAGACTACCACAAGGATGATTATGTTGACAGAATGAGTAAGAAGACTAAAAGAGATGAAGCTTGAGAGGGAGACAAGAAGTCAGAACTGAAGTGATTGAAGCTAAGAATAAGGATTAAACTAAAAGAGTGATCTGAAATCTACAAAGTATGTTGTAAGTTATATCAAATCAAAAGACCATTATCGTTACTTTCTAGCAATTGTAACTGTAAGATAAATCCTATGGACTTAGGTTGGTTTAACAGCCATTAGATAAATCCTTTAACAGGGTGACATTCCAAGTGAATGTTCTAAAGACCTTTAACCAGGCCCATTCCTAACAGTTTGGTAAAATCCTCTAACAAGGTCACATTTAACAGTGTGTTGTAAGCCTTTAACAGGGCATCACTTCAGAAGAGTGAGAATCAAGTAGCATGTTACTAGTGGTTTTTTCCAAATTGGGTTTCCACGTAAATCATTGTGTTATGTGTTGATCTTGAATGATTTATGTTTGCATGTTGATTTACAGCAATTTGCTTATATGACTGATTTAAGTTTGAACAGATGAAAAGAGTATGGATTCACTATTAAAAGTATTAATAGGAAATTTGGACCTTGAATAACTGATTCACCCCCCCCCCCTCTCAGTTATTCTAAAAGAATTCTAATAATTGGTATCAGAGCTTGACTGCTGATTCAGTTTAAAGGGACTACTAGCAAAAAAGATCAAAATGACAAAGAGAGAAGTTCCCAAGCTCAACAAAGACAACTTTGTTGCATGGAAAAGTTTGATGAAGCTACATCTTGGATCCATAGGAGATTATGCCCAAAATTTAATTGTCACTGAACATGTAGATCCAACAGGTGCTTCTACTGCCGAAGACATGAAAAACAAACAATAACACAACCAGACAATGCTAGAAATTGCCTCTGCACTCAGCTATGCTGAATTTGATGATATCAAAGGATGTGACACTACATTCAAAATCTGGAAAGCCCTATCAGACATCTACAGAGGAGATCAGAATGTACAAAGAGAAAAAAGAGAAAGTCTCAGAGGAAAATTTGATGACATGAAAATGGAAGAAAATGAGAATGCTGCTCAGTATGGTGCAAGAATAAAGGAAGTGGTAAGTGCAATAAGATGCTTGAATGGTCAACTGGATGAAGATACTGTTAATAGTAAGTTCTTAAGGACCTTTTTCCCTATCTATTCTATTAGAGTATCATCAATGCAAGAGCTAAGATGCATACTAGGAAATAATCTAAGCTTTGAAGGTATAATAGGTAGACTCACTGCATTTGAATTATCTAACTTTGACAACTACAAACCTAAAAATGTTGAATCTACTTTTAAGGCAAAGTTATCACTGAAAGATGCCGAACAGGTGAAATCAAGGAAAGGAAGAAAAATGAAGTATGTATCTAGTGACAGTAGCACTGATGAGGAAGATGTGGAACAATTGGAAGCATTGCTCACTAGAAGATTTCACATGGGCAAAGGAAAATTCAAAGGTAAGATGCCTATCATTTGTTTCAATTGTAATGAAGTAGGTCATATTGCCGGAAGATGTCCATAGAAAAAGGATTCCAAGGAAGGCAACAAATACAAGAACATAAGCGATGATGACAATAGAGATTACAAAGAAAAAGGTAAGAAGTGTTATATTGTTGAAGAAAATTCTGATGACAATGATGATGAAGTTTTTTATGTAGCCATGAAGGACCAATCTGATGAAGAAGAAGCCACAACATTGGTGACATGTATAAACAAGAATGACTTATGGATCATAGATAGTGGATGCTCACATCACATGACAGGAGACAAAAGTAAGTTTGTTAACTTTACTCAGTATGATGGAAATAGTGTTAGGTTTGGTAATGATGCTCCATGTCAAATCAAAAGAAAAGGTTCCATTAAGATCACAGACCAAATTTCATGTGACAACGCATACTATGTTGAAGGATTAAACTACAATTTACTGAGTGTCTCACAATTAGACAATATAGGTTACAAAGTGGAATTTGAAAACAAAACTGCAAAAATCTATGACAATGATGGTAAACTGATAGGAAAAGGAGATCAAACAAAGAGTAATTTGTTTTACCTTGATATGGATGATATTTCTTGTCTACATACAAAATTTGATGATGAATGGTTATGGCATAGAAGATTATGTCATGTCAACTTTGACAATCTAGTCAAAATCAGTAAAATGAAGAAAGTCAGAGGTCTACCAAAATTGAAGAAGCCTGATAATATCATGTGTAAGCAATGTCAGCTAGGAAAGATGACAAAGTCAAGTTTCAAAAGCAAAAACTATACATCTAAAGAGAGACTTGAGTTAGTTCACACTGACTTATGTGGTCCAATGGAAATACAAAGCTATAAAGGAGATAAATACATAATGTTATTTGTTGATGATTATTCCAGGATGATGACTGTTATGTTCTTAAAACAAAAATCTGATGCTTTTCAAATGTTTAAGTGGTATGTGGCAAGATTTGAAAAGGAAACTAGAAAAAGATTGAAATGTCTAAGATCAGATAGAGGTGGTGAATTTACATCAAATGAGTTTGAGATAATCTGTAATGACAATGGAATCAAAAGACAAATGTCAGATCCTAGAACTCCCCCATAGAATGGAATTGCTGAAAGAAGAAACAGATCTATAATTGACTGTGCCAGAACATTAATGATGGAAAAGAATGTTGCTCTAAAATACTAGAGAGAAGCTGTAAGCATAGCTATTCACACACTGAACCGAGTACAAGTCAAGAAAGGTACAAATACAACACCTTTTGAATTATGGTATGGTTACTCACCAAATGTAAAACATTTCAAAGTGTTTGGTTGCAAATTTTTTATCCTTAAAGATGTTAGAAATGGGAAATTTGATGCAAAAAGTGATGAAGGTATATTTCTTGGTTACTCCACTAGAAGTAAGGCATATAAGTGTTTGAATATTAACACTAACAAAATTGTGGAGAGTGCAAATATAAATTTTGATGAGCACACAGAAGTCCAAGCTGAAGAACCAAAGAAAATGGAAGAATACAGAACCTTTGTATATTCTTATGAAGGAATGACTGCTGATGAGGATGATGTGAATCAAATTGAAAATTAACAACAAGTGTCAGTTTCAGCTGATTCACAACCACTAAATGCCAAGTTGCATTTAGAAGCCAAGTTACAAAATGAAGAAAATGCACAATCTGATTCTGAAGACAGCATACATGATGAAGAACAACTTGACAATGAAGTGCACAGTGATCCTGAATCTGAAAGATCAAACATGGAAACAAGGATAGAGCCAAGATTATCCAAATATGTAAAAAGACATCACCCTGCTGAACAAATAATTGGTGACAAAGATGCAAGACCAATGACAAGGAACAGACTAATACATGAATCCTGTCTGATTAGTCAATCTGAACCCAAGACAGTACATGGCACGTTACAAGATAATGACTAGTATAAAGCTATAGAAGAAGAAATTGATCAAATAAGAAAAAATAAAACCTGGAGTTTGGTTCCCAGACCAACTGGCAAGAATGTGATTGGCACCAAATGGGTATTCAGAAACAAACTAGATGAGAATGGTGAGATTACCAGAAACAAAGCCAGATTAGTATGCAAGGGTTATGCTCAAGAAGAAGGAATAGACTATGGAGAAACATTGGCTCCTGTTGCTAGAATGGAAGGAGTAAGAACTTTACTTGCATATGCTGCCTACAAAGATTTTAAAGTCTATCAGATGGATGTAAAATCTGCCTTCTTAAATGGTATACTAGAAGAAGAAGTCTACATTGAACAACTAGAAAGATTTGTTGATGAAAACAATAGGGATATGGTGTGTAAGTTACATAAAGCACTCTATGGTTTGAAAGAAGCACCTAGAGCATGGTATGAGAGACTACACAAGTATCTAGTGCAAATTAGATTTGAAAGAACTAATGATAATAGCAACATGTAAATCAAAGCTGAAGAAGGTAAAGACATTATTGTATCTAAAATTTTTGTGGATGACATAGTATTTGGTGGTAAGGAAGTACTTTGCAAAGGCTTTGCTGACAAAATGAAACATGAATTTGAGATGTCTATGTTTGGAGAAATCAAATTTTTTGTTGGATTGCAAGTACATCAACTCAAACATGGAAACAAGCTATCCAAAAATGATGAGTCAGCTGAAGTCAATCAAACAATGTACAGATCCATGATTGGAAAACTACAATATGTTGTACACAATAGACTAGACATAGCATTAGCAGTTGGAATAGTGGCTAGATTCTCTGTTAATCCTAAAGAAAATCATCTCATAGCAGTAAAAAGAATAGTGAGATATCTCAAAGGGACAGATGACTTTGGTCTATACTACAAAAAGAATGGTTACCTGGACTAGCAAGAAATAAACATGTATATCCCAGTCCACTGTAGAATCAAAATATGTGGCAGCTGTAGTCAATTGTACAAACATTGTATGGCTCACACATCTATTGAATGGAATGAAAGAAGAAGTAACAAAATTGGTGATATTGTATTGTGATAATACAAGTGCTATAAACATATCCAAAAATCCAGTAATGCATGCAAAAACGAAGCATATTGCAATCAAGTATCATTATGTCAGAGAATCGGTAGAAGATAAACAAGTGAAGTTGGAATACATTCACACGAAGGAACAAACTATAGATATCTTCACCAAACCATTGCCCAAGGATGCCTATGAATATCTTAGAAGCAAGTTGGGGGTTATACCCCTAAGTCAAGTAGTTTAAGGCAACAAGGAAACTGCCTTGCATCAACAGGAATAAATCCTTGAAATATTAACAGGTTGATGCAAAGGATGATAGCAGGAACTGAAGCTCTAAATTAGTCACAAGCATGGTGATAGAGGGAGAAAAACAACAAGAAGCCAAAGCTTATATTTTGCATGATAAAGATGCTACATCTTTGGAATTTATGTCAAAGAGGGAGAAATATGCAAAAAACTGATCAATGCAAAGAAAGAGGGAGATATATATGAAAGAGGGAGATATATGAGATCAGTAGTAAAAATGCAGCAAGCTAACGTATACAATATTGGTGGTAACTGAATTGATTACTTGATCAGTTTGGTTTGCCATCAATGCCAAAGAGGGAGATTGTTGGAAATGATTGTAATGATCAGAAAAAAAATTGTTGGAATAATATATGGAACTGGTAAAGAATGTCCTCAATCATTGTTTTTTCATTGATGTCAAACTTGCTACTTGTAGGGATGAAAATTGCTTTAGTGATCCAAATACTATCAATTAGTTGATTGTCAAGGTGGTGGCAATCAAAAAGATGTAACTAGAACACCTAGAGAAAGGTTGAAGTTATGATGTTGTAATGAAGTACAAGGATCAGCTAAGCCATTGATGAAAAAGTGTATTGGATGACATACTAAAAGATACAAAGAATGAGCACACTGAAACATATGAAAGATCTAAGGTTTTAGCTAAGTCTTTTATAAAGCTCAAACTAAGTTCAAGTGTCGAGCAAGCTAGTAAGAGCTGAGCAAAATCCTAGTTAAGTGTCAAGCAGAATGAAGTGCCAAGCAGAATCAAGTGCCGAGCAAGTTCAAGTGCCGAGTAAGTTCAAGTGTCAAGTAAGTTCAAGTGCTGAGTAGGTGCCAAGTAACACAGAGGTGCTGAGCATTAGTAACTCAATAATGTTGAGTTGTTCCATTATTTAGGAAATCGAAGATTCACCAGAACTAAGCCAACAAAGTTGTTATCTAGAAATTTGTGAATTAAAAGGAAGATAAGAATGATGAGTTGGTGGCACAAAAAACCATGTAAAACATTTTTAAGATACTACTGGCAAAGTTTTAAGAAGAGAACAAGATATGGGATAGATACATTGTATCCTACCTAATCCATTTTGAAACCCAAAATTGGAGAGGGAGAATCGAGCGGCAAAAGACAATTAGACTTCTATATAAGAAGACATAAGTTAATGAAGAAATAGAGTGGAATAGAGGGGATAGTGAGAAAAAGAGCAGTGGCATGAAATGCTGAAGAATGTGCTAAGGAGAAGATTACACAGGAACTCTGTTTGAATAGACTACCACAAGGATGATTGCGTTGATAGAATGAGTAAGAAGACTCAAAGAGATGAAGCTTGAGAGGGAGACAAGTAGTCAGAACTGAAGTGATTGAAGCCAAGCATAAGGATTAAATTGAAAGAGTGATCTAAAATCTGCAACGTGTGTTTTAAGTTATATTAGATCAAAAGACCATTATCATTACTTTCTAGCAATTGTAACATTAAGATAAATCCTATGGACTTAGGTTGGTTTAACAGCCATTAGATAACTCCTTTAACAGGGTGACATTCCAAGTGAATGTTCTAAAGACCTTTAACCAGGCCCATTCCTAACAGTTTGGTAAAATCCTCTAACAAGGTCACATTTAACAGTGTGTTGTAAGCCTTTAACAGGGCATCACTTCAGAAGAGTGAGAATCAAGTAGCATGTTACTAGTGGTTTTTCCCAAATTGGGTTTCCATGTAAATCATTGTGTTATTTGTTGATCTTGAATGATTTATCTTTGCATGTTGATTTATAGTAATTTTCTTATATGACTGATTTAAGTTTGAACATATGAAAAGAGTATGGATTCACTATTAAAAGTATTAATAGGGCATTTGGACCTTGAATAACTGATTCACCCCCCCCCCCCCCCCCCCCCCCCCCCTCTCAGTTATTCTAAAAGAATTCTAACACAACTTAGGCTAAATCCAAAAAAAAGTGCCTTTCGTGTCACTTTTGGGAAATTTCTAGGGTATATCATTTCAGAAAAAGGCATTGAGGTTGATTTGGAGAAAGTCCAAGCTATCATCGATATGCCTCCACCAAAGAATATTAGTCAGCTTAGAAATTTGCAAGGACATCTATAATCCATAAGAAGATTTATCTCTCAGTTGGCTGATAAGGCTCAAGCTTTCAATAAAAATCTGCATAAAGGGTCTACCCATATTTGGAACAGTGATTGTCAACAGAGTTTAGATCAAATCAAAGGCTACTTGGAAAAACCTCTAGTTTTGATGCCACCCATTCTGGGAAAACCTTTGATTCTGTATATTTCAACTATGAATTCTTCTCTAGGAGCACTCTTAGCCCAAAGTGATGAGAGGGGTAAAGAAAGAGCCATATACTATATCAATCAAACTTTGGTAGCTTATGAAATAAACTATACAAGTATAGAGAAGGCATGCCTTGCTGTAGTCTTTGCCTCTCAAAAGCTTCGACATTATATGTTGGCGCATACAGTCCACTTGATTGCTAAGATAGATCCTTTGAAATATTTGTTAAGTAAAGTTTCACTTATTGGTCATCTTGCTAAATGGATGATGATTCTTGCTAAATTTGACATTCAGAATGTTGAATGTAAGGCAATCAAAGGATAGGCCATAGCTGACCAGTTGGTTGACTTTCCACTCAAAGATACAACACCTATGCAAATTGAGTTTCCAGATGCCTCAATCATGTATATTACTGAGAGGATGTGGAAGATATTTTTTGATGGGTCTCATACTCAGAATGGAGCTGGAGCTGGTGTTTTGTTTGTTTCCCCTCACGGTTATACAATCCCAAAGTCCTACAACCTCCTGTTCCCATGTATGAACAACATTGCACAATATGAGGCACTCACAAATGGAATCAAAATGGCTCTTGAATGGAGAATAACTGAATTGCATACCTATGGAGACTCTCAACTTGTTATAAACCAAGTGAACAATAACTATCAAACAAAAGATGACAAGTTGATCCGTTATAAGAAGTTGATAGATTCTCTAAGGAACTATTTCACTTTTGTGACATTCCAACAAATTCCTAGAGCAGAAAACAAGGTTGCAGATGCTATGGCTACCTTAAAATCTATCCTCCAACTACAAGAACATGAATCAAGTTTTGAGTTCCTGGTGGAGGAACTACGTCATCCATCCTATGATTCTTCCGACAACCAAGTGATCTATATTGTGGTGGGTCATGATTCCTCCCACTACATGGCTATCTTCTCCTACTTGCATGATTAGGTTATTCCCAAAACCCTCACGTGCAACCAAAAACGCCAACTCCTCGACAACGCTTCACATTACACCTTGGTCTCTGGTGACTTGTATAGGAAAGGTCTAGACGAAACGATGCTTAGGTGTTTAGAGCTAGAAGAGTCCGAGAAGGCATTTTTCAAAGTCCACGATGGCATTTTTCGAGCACATTCTAATGGTCTTGCACTTGCTTGAAAATTGCTTAGGACGGGTTATTACTAGCCCACCATGCAAGCTAATGTTGTTCGCTATGCGAAGTCCTATAAAAAATGTTAGCTCCATGGCAACTTGATACATGCTCCAAGGCGAGAGTTAATCCCTTCTATAACATATTGGCCATTTCAGCAATGGGCCTTTGACTTGGTAGGAAAGATTTATCCAAGCTCATCTAGCGGTCATAAATTCATCATCACAACAATGGATTATTTCAATAAATGGGTTGAAGCTATACCATTATCTGCTGCTACAGGAAAACATTTTGCCCTATTTATATTGAATCACATCATTTGCCGATATGGTATCCCATCCTCTATTGTTACGGATAATGGAGGGTAGTTCAAGAATAAGGACTTAAAGCAACTATGCAAAAAGTTTTGAATTAAGCAATAGTGGTCCTCTATTTACTATCCCCAAGGGAACAACCAAGCTGAGGCCTCTAATAAAACAATATTGAAAATCCTACATCGCATAATTCACAATTCTGGGAAAGATTGGCACTTGCAAATAAATTTGGCACTTTAGGCCTATAGAACCTTTATTTGTACTCCTATAGGGGCTACGCCTTTTTCTCTAGTCTATGGCTCTAAGGTTGTTCTCCCATTCAAAGTCGAGATACCCTCTTTGCGAGTCTCCTTACATGGGTTGATAACTGATGAGGACCATAGAGCTATGTGAGTACAGGAATTAAAGACTCTTGATGAACGTCGTAAGGCTACTTTTGATCACATGAGGGCTTATCAAAAGTGCATGTCTACTCAATATAACAAGAAAGTTCGCCCTCATGAATTTCAAGTAGGTAAACTCGTGCTTAGAGAGAATCCAAAAAATTAGCAACATCGAGAGCAAAAAGGGAAATTTGAACCTAACTGGTTGGGTCCTTACATTATCATAGCAGCATTCGATTTTGGTGCTTATCAGTTGTCTACTCCTAAAGGGGAAGAGATTGCAAATCCTATCAACATCCTACATTTGAAGAAGTTCTATGCTTAGAGGCTTGCTACTCAGTTATCTTGTATATATCTATGATCCTAAAAAAATCCTAAAAATCAAAAAATGCCTTGAAAAAATGATCATCTTAGTGAAAACCTAGCAATAGGCACTTTGATGTATCACCAAAAAAATTGAAAAATTGAAAAATACAAAAAAATTGAAAAAAGTTCTAAAAAAATATGTCAAGTGGTGAAAACGTGGAAAGAGGCACTATCAATCTCAATCACCTACTTTGCTACACATTTCCTAGCTTGAAATTATTTCTTGTTCTCATCTCGGGGGCATAGCTACTTAGCTTATTGAGGTATTCTTGTGCATTAGAGTTTCTTTGACAACTCACAAAACAGTGTTTCTCAACACTTCCCCCACCTTGACATCTAGTATTTTTCAACACTTTTCAGATAGTTTACCTACAGTCTCCGATGTTGCGATATTTCTCACTATCAGAATCAAGTCTTGAAGAAATGGCCAAGTGACTTACACACATGCACTTTAACACTTAAATGACTGAGCTATGCTGATCTTTATCTACTTTGTGCGCTGTCTATGATGATTTCTTTGCCATGTGTTCCCTCCCTAATAGTCTTTCGAGGATGTCATTGACTAGAAGATTGGGGGCATGGGACATATTTTCTTGATTTCTACTTGTGGGTATACATTGTTTGTCTATAGTGTTGTAAGCATTTATGCTTGTCCTATTCAACATTTTGACTTACAAATGTATCATCCTTGACTATTTTGCAAGACCACACTCAGGGTTTATCCTAGCACTTATGTCTTGATACAGGTGTAATCTTGCTAAATTAAACTTAGGGAATCTAATCATGTAGTTATCTTGACTTACATGTCTTTGATGCTTAGATTGGATTTCCACATGCCTATCTGATATCGATCATATTCATATCCTCATAGTTATACTAGTGATGGTTGTATGATCTCATGACGTCCCTAATAAATTCTCAATGATGAAATTAACAGTCTAAATGTTATGTGCTTCTTGCTGGTAAACCACTTTGCATATTAACTTGCATTTTAGGTCCATTTTTTAGTCTATATTTGCATTCTTGTGTGTGGGGAGAGCTCTCTCTTCATCTAATTGTGGACATTTTGGCTAACTGTTTCTACTTTGCTTTCTTTATCTTTCATCTTCTTGAGCTTTCATTTCATCTCTATCTTGCTATCCTGTCATCATAAGGGGTTAATCTAAACATCACATTCAATTTATCCAAGTGTCACATGTTTTCAGAAACATCTAGTCTACATCGTACACGTAAGAGCTAAAAACATCGCACATAAGAGAGATACATGAGCATAACTATCCAAGCAAACACATACATGGGCAAGAAACATAAACTGAAACATCACATGAAAACCAAAATGCTAAAACATCCATTTGAGATAAGTACACAAAAATGCCAAATCATAATCCAGTATCTCATATATATATCTCAATGTGTCATAGTACATATACAAAATGAGATCCAAAATCTGGATATCCATCTCAAAAATACATGCTATACACTCAAAATGTCAAAACTATCAGCCTATGACTGACTGGCACCCTTTGTAGTAGAAGGAGGTGGTGGCCTTGGTGGTGGAGCTTGTCTCCTATCTGGCTGCTGTACCACACCCTCTGATTTTCCCACTCGCTTTGAGTAATTGGGAAGTCCCTACCCTGGTGGCACCACACTTCTATATGTGGCATAATAATAAGTGGTGCATGCACCATGATGTGCTGCCTCTCGCTTGGCAGTGTCTCGTTCCCTCCGAAGCTCATCCACCCATGCTTGCTCATCTATTAACTATTGGTCTCGCACTACAATGGCTACCAGAGCTTTCTGCAGCTCTACCTCTAGAGCACGGATCCTCACATCTTGGTCATCACCTCCCCGTGCTGGCTACTCTACTCGCACCTGCTCCACCCCCGCTAGCTGCTCTACCTACGCTTGCTCTACCTGTACCTCCTCTACCTGTGCCACCCACCGTCACCTCTGTGGCACCTCCTCCTCCTCCTCCTCTCTCTCCTCCTGCATCTCCCTCATGGCTTGTGCCCATGTCCTCCTCATCCCTGCTCGGGATCCCTCTCCAACCTCCATTCATATCCTGCCTCTACCCCATCTATGTCCACCTTTCGCAGGTAATAGATCAGGCTCTGTAAACTATGGGAATGGGTGCCTTTGTGTCTCATAAAGGTATGTCGAATCTGCCCCCGCATCTGCCACATGTGGGTGATAATCCCAGGGATTCACCACTAGAGTTGTTGTATCCCATACCGTCATCTGATAGTCCAGCATCGGTAACCATCCTAATGCCTCATCAATGCACATCCGAGTGTAGGTGGTCATCTCCACCGATATCCCTTGTCGCTCCACAAACTGTCGCCATACTCAGTTGATCACAAATCGTTCTATGATATCTATGCTCCGACCCACCAATGGCCTACTATACCGCATGTAGTCTAGCTCCCATGAATCTGACCATCGCTAACACTCCCGGTACGGCTGCCATGTGAATATCATCAGCTCATCAAATACCCGTCAATAATAGGTCACATCCCCACTATATCTCTGTGGGATAAAACCTCTATAAAAAAAAATGTAAGGCTAGCTCCGCTCTTGTGGCTGCACCCGTGGTCGGATCACCACAATGTGCTCCCAAGCCCAAATCTGTGCCAGCACTGCTCCACATGCCTAGGAACCACCACCATGGTACACTATCTCATGGAGCTCATGATACATATTGGCTAGGATCACCCACCCCTATGCCATCCTGCATGGTCGAGCAATCAAATCTACCACCAATGTGCCCCATCCTAGTGGGAAGCCCTTCTAGCTCCTGTCAATCACCAAGGCTTGAGAAACCAATGAATATAACAAACTTGGCAGAGGGTAGCCAACACCATAATCATGAATCAATCACTCCCAACTCAGATGATGGTCTAGGATGGTCACGTCCTAGAACATTTGCTGCATAGATGCTCACCCCTCTGTCGGGTTCTGATCATAGTACACTTGTGACATATCACCAAACCTAACATTAGTATCACTGGCATCAACATCAACTTTATAAAAACACGATCGATCAATTAGACAAACTTACTGGCTCGCCATGGCATGGCACTTGCAAGATGCGATAGATGTCCTCCAGTGTAATAGATGCCTCTCCAGTCGGTAAGTGAAAGGTGTTATGCTCACTGTGCCACTGCTCGGCCAATGCAGTCAGCAAACCATGGTTTTCTCGTATATGGGGCATCCGTATGACCCATCACAAACCCATAGCAAATATTGCAGCCTACTCAGCATCACTAAAAAATTCTACAACACACAGTCCCACCACCTTGGGGGCTCTGATATGTAATGCTGAAAGTACCTCATGTCAACACAAAAAAATGCAAACATCAGTAACATATTGAACACCTAATCATAATACACAAAACTCATAAAAACATGCCAAAATGCATCTGTATGAGATTTTTTTCATTGAGGGTGATACAATTTGTTGAAACAGTATCTAGTAAAGGCATGTGACACATTTCTCTTGTGCGACATTTCACACCAGCTCATGTGACATATGGGTATGTCTCATACGATAGGACCTGAAACAGTCGTGCGACACTTTATTTGAAAAATTCTATTGTACAATATTTTACAACGTATCCATGCGATAATTTTTAAGTATTGCATGATACTTTGCAAAAAACCCTTTGTACGTGTGAAAAAACACCTAAAAAGCTCAAAAACATGACAAAAAAGTGGTTACTTATCGGCACCCCATACTGCTCTAGCCGGTTGTGCAACCAGCTGCGCTTGAAATAGTGTCGGTGAAGTGGAATGTTTGTTAAAGCCATCATCACCTCTCAACCACTCAAAAGATCTCCACAAGGCACAACAGACAAATGATTTTTGAAAATGACACTTGGGCCCCTTTTATAGCTTCCGACCTCATTTTGACCTAATCTTCAAACATCTTGAAATTGCACAAAAAATGCACCCCTGGCTAATTTCGATGTCTTGGATCCATTTTTAGGATTGAAATTGAAATATGAGTTCATCTTGATGGTCAAAATTGCATTTTAAAATTCCACCTTCTTCTCAGCAATTAGCTGACCCTTTGAGGTCTAATCTTCGAATCATCATTGGGGCACCTTCATTTCTTCATGTCTTCATCATTTCTATGCTTCATATCTACTTCTATTCACCTTTTCATGTCTAAATCCTCTTTCTACTCGATTTGACCAATTTTTTAAGATTTATCTTTCGCGGTCAACTTTGGTCAAACTAGGGCATTCTATCAGTTTCTTATAGTCACTCTTTGGTTCTAATCATTCATCTATCATCCCAAACATTGCTATATCTCAATTTATTCATATCTAGCTCATTTATGCATTCACCTTATTTCATTTCGATTTTGATCCCAAGGGGGCAAAAATAGTCTATCAATACTTGCTACAGCTATCTACTTCTTAGGAGCATTTGTTTGATCTTTTCACTTGCTCTTGATCTATCTGCTTTGCTAGGTGTTAATATTCTTCTTGAATTCTGACATCATCTCTATCCTGGTGTTTAGTACTACCACTATCAGACCATACATTCAGGATTTGCTATCCCTTTCTGCATTTCATTTTTTGGAATAAGATATCTATTTCTATTGCTGCCTACTTGGCTTCTGTTTTCTTTGACGTAATGTGTTCCCAGATCGATCACACATTAGTCAAAGAGGGGCAAATGTAATCAAATAAAAATGGTCACCTAGACTATTAGCCCCCTTCTCAACATTTTGGCTAAATTAATTTAATCATTTACCTAGACCAAATTGCTAATAATCAATTTATTTGATTATAACCTATAGTTTGAGTATGCAATCCTAAGTTCATTATTTGATTAAAAGAACATGTCCCCTTTTAATTAAATAAAAGACCCCATTCTTCCAACCCACTTAAAGTGCACACATAAAGTCCTTTTTCTATTTTAAAATTAAAAGAAAAGGCTTGTGAGACTTTTGTCTTATGTGACAAGTCAACTTATATTCTATTGGTTGACTTGTGTGTGCACATGGATCACTCCTCTTTTCGAATTCCACCATTGATCATCCACCATCTTCATCTTGATCTCTATCGTTCATACAACTTTAAAAGGGAGAGAGCTTTCCCCCTCAAAGGATCCACCCTCATTTGAATATTGTTATGCTGCAGGTTTTCTAACAGGTTTCTTTGGAACTTTGTGGAGAACTTCTCTTTCTTGTCTACATTCTCTCATCCATGGCATTCTAGCTTAGCTTAGCTTTCATTTTTACATTTAGCTTAAATCATATAGTCTAATAGTTGGATTGTAACACTCTCATACATGCTTAGCATAACTACACTTTGCATCTCATTTTAGCTTAATCTTCATTTGCATTGCATCCTTGAGGAACTCATTGTAGACACTTGCATTCTTGCTCTTGTCTCAAAGAACCTCCCGTTGCATGGTTTATTAGCAAGAAGCATATCTCTAAGGCTCGGTTGAGAGCCTTCAAACTTGAAACATACCTTCTTGCACTCTGCGGATAGGAAGCTCTAAGTTGGCATTCGAACATTCCAAACTCATGGAATCATTTGGATAGAAGGGTTTAGAGCGTGACACAATTCGAGTGTACACCTACAAGTTGGTCAATAGGTTTGGCCAAAAGGATTGGAGGGAAGTTTATTTCAAATTTCAAGTTAAATAACTCCAATGTGCATGCTTGATTTTAAAAAAAAATGAAATATAGAAAGAGTTCAACTTTAGGTGGGGCCCACATCTTAAGGTAAATGAGCTTTGATTATAAAGTTTTAACCTTATAATAAAATAAATTATTTTAACTTTTAAAAGCTTTGTTAATTCCTTAACCCCTGCAATTTCAAATGAGCACCTAGGGCACCATTTCCGGCCAAATATGCAAGTATTATATGTCACCAAAAAAGTGTTGGAGCAAGGAATTTGATTTTGTGGTCAGAACGTGTGTAGGTTTTAATAGTAAAAATATTTTCTCAGTTATGTGAAACAAGACCCTTCTTAATAGGTTTTCTTGTTTTTGCAATGTAATTTAAATTCAGTTTTAGAGCAAATTGTCAAGTGGGTTGTCTCTAGATTTGGCAAGAATGTGCTTAACAATTGTATTTTATCATTGCACATATTTCATTGACTCCTAATAGGGTCTATGCTTTCACAAGGAACATTTATATTAGTGCATTATTTTGTGGGTACCACCCCCACTAGGGTTTTCTCTCTGATCAAGGGTCTCCCTAGTTAACAGATCTAGTGTTATTGTGTATGGTTATCTTTCTATGATTGTTACATCTACTATTTACACATTTTAGAATTAATAAGGATATTGAGAGTTATTTTAATT
Source organism: Cupressus sempervirens (assembly GCA_028749045.1). Lineage (NCBI taxonomy): Eukaryota > Viridiplantae > Streptophyta > Pinopsida > Cupressales > Cupressaceae > Cupressus > Cupressus sempervirens. The sequence continues at coordinate 377,791,771 of CM053788.1, read as the reverse complement.
GCATAAATGATCCCCCCCCTCTTAGACACATCCTTGCCTTGGGTAAAACCATATATATCTTATTATTTCACTCTTTTCTTTTTTTCTAAGGATTTAATTAGAAAATATCTAACTAAATGATTCAAAGTGAGTTTTAGTCTCTACACTATTGTGAAGAGAAGGTTCAAAGTTAGTTGGAAAGGAAAGGATATAGGAGGAACTAGCTTGGGAAGGTTCAAAGATTCAATAGATTGATACACTTTTCTTCCAAAGTCATGAACTCTTCAACATCCAGCTTAACATAGTTGTTATAGTTTATTATTGCATAATTGTTATCACTATAGATGGGATAAGAGGGTTTTTTGAAGGTAGTAGAGGACATATTTTGCGTTCCTTTCTTGCTTTGGTTAATATTTTTATTTGTAAGTGGCAAGGTCTAGTTGGATCTTGTTTGGGTTGTGCTTATTAGTGAATTTGCAGTTGTTTCTTCATTGTTAACGTGACTCTATAGTTTTGACTGTAGATCATGTTTTGTTCTTGGGTTAGCTCCCTGTTCTAGCTGCTTATTTATCAAAAACACATTTATTGTTTTAAAATTAGCTTTAATAATATTTTTAGAATTAAGATATGATAATTTCACATGTAAGATATCAAAAGATGGAAAATAATCACATGATCAAAACTAAAATTAAAAAACCTTTTCAAAAAAAATGAATTAACAATTTAATTAAAAAAACCATATTTTATTTTAAGTATAATTTTATTTTTAAAATTACATTTAAAAAAATTTAATTTATTAAGTTTAATGTGAGCTAATATTTTTTTAAATTTTGATATATTCTAACTTGTATTTAGTTGTATTCTATTTATATTTTTAATTTTCATATTTACTTTAATAATCTTCCACTATATCTTTATAAAATAATATGTTTGAATGATTTCTTTAATAAATATTTTTAGTGTCAGTTTAATATATGTTAGATGTAAATACTTCTTAGAATAAAATCACCTCCTTAATCACCCTTTCTTCTCTCCTCTATCTCTATCATTCCATCTTTCACCACTCGTTCTCTATCTGTATACCCCTCTTGCTATCTCTCAATATTTCACTTTATATATCTTTACATCTCTCCAACTCTTTATATCATCTCCCTCTCTATTGATTCTTGAACTATCTCTTCCTCTATATCTTCTTATATCTTCACATATCCATCTCTCTAGCTCATCATCTATGTCTATTCTATCTCAATATCTCCCTTTCCCTTCTCTTCTATATCACCCCATATTTATCTTTATTTGCCCCTCAATGCTCTATCTGTGAATCTATTTTTCTCCCTTTTCTTCTCTACCTTCCTCTTCATGTATGCCCATGACTCTCTTTGCCATCCATCTCTCCCTCTTATATTTCCACCCCTCCATATTTCTCATTAGTCTCTTACCACTCATTAACTTACCATATCTAGCTGCCTTTCACATATTCAATATAGAATACAAATTAGATTTTCCCTCTCTTCTTTTTTCTACTCTATTTATACTTTAAAATCTTGATAAATTTTTTTAACCATATTCTCTTCAAACTCTCACTATCATTCTCTCTACTCCCACTCTATAATGTATATCCCTTCTAAATCTCACTATCATTTTCTCAATATCACCCTCTATATATATTTACTTTCCACATATTTCCATGTTGGTCTTTTGTTCTGTAAAATATTCCATAGATAAACGTAAATGTTATTCTACAACTAGAAGCTTATATAGTTGACTATAAGTATTACTCTATAGCTACAAGTTCTCCATAGTAGAAAGTACATATTATTCCATCCTTAGAAACTTCCATTAGTTCAATATTCCTATCTCTGGATTGAACCATTTTAATATTGATGAGTAGCTAAATTTCTCCAAAATTGTTTTAAAATAGCTTTACTTTGGTATAACATATCTTTTCCAATAAATAGTTGGACGTAAAAGAAAACAGACAAACTTTTGAATCATCAGTTTTTGTTGTCCAAGTGCCCACCAGATTCTAAGCAAACTTAAAAGATAAAAGTAGAATGGGAAAAAAACGAAATATTTGGTCGAAATCCTATTTACCCGCTGCTACACCTGCAAATGCATTGAATATATTTCTGTACCATGCGAACAAGGTGTCGTTTGAAGTGTTCAGAGTATCATTTGAGTGCTTCATATTCTCAGATAACAAATCAAAGTCGAATATTTATTTGGTGTCCAGAGCTTCGTTTAATCTTCATGATTTGGTCATGGCGGTACTTACAGTAATGATGTTGGGGATATGTGTTGCACTCTATTCTACACAATCTGCACACTCTGCTCTTGAGCTCCCAAGAATACTCGGTCAAATGTAAGCCCACTATTTGTTCTACAAAATCAACAGCTTTTATCTTTGTGCTCTGAGTTTTTCATTGTTTTTATAAAGAAAATTTTGCCCTTTCAAGAGCTTTGAATAAGGGTATAGTTTAGCTCAATTGTTTTTATAAACTAATTTCTGGCCGTTTTGTTAAAACCTTTATAGAGCAGGATAGTATAAATCTGTAAGATCGTCTTATTTCTATAGGAGTTCGAAATTGAGAGGGGGTCTTTATTTAGAGGCTAATTTTTTTGTGATATTGCTATTATGATTTAATTGTGTAGTTTTTGAGTTAAATTTATTGATCTATGTTTCACGAGTAGCCATTGGCACTAAGCTATCTATCTCATAAAGCACTGGGACTTCAGCCAAGGTCACTCATCCCAGTACTACTTCAGCTTAGAACCCGCTTAACTACAGAATTTGTCCATGGTTAAATCCACTTTGATTAATTTTTTAGTGAATTTAATTGTATGAAGTTTATTTATTCTGATTATATTTCATATCTATTATTGAAACAAAAGAAACATAAGAAACTAAAGTAAAGATCCTATCTTTTACAAAGTATGGAGACAAATTTAGACCTGAACCATGATCATAAAGAACACAAAAATCTATAATAACCTGCAAGATCTAAAGAGATAATAAGAAGCACAATAATGAAATGAGCCTAAAGGACATCACTGAATTAAAGAATTAAAGGAGGAGAGTGCATATGACAAGAGTAACTGGATCAAATCAAAAGTCAAACCCAATACTCAATGAGTGGTCGTGAGTCCACTCCCATGAAGCTATGATGAACTTTGAGTTAGTTCATTTTTTGGAAGGGTTTGTACTGTTTTGTCTGTTATGATTTTATAATTATTTTTCATCTTATTGTATTTTGGTGTCTAACTATGTTTCATGCTCTATTCTTGGTTTGCTCAAAATTCTGGACCCTTTCAAAATCCTGCTTACCTAATAGAAAACCAATGTGAACCTATTTATGCAAATTATAAAATCAGTTTTGATGTCCCTATTAAATAATCTTAAAAATTGATTAAGAATAAACTATCATTATATAAATATAAATAGTTTAGCTTTGATAAAATAACCTAAGAAGTTATTGTGATGGATCTCTTTATTGTAAAGAATAAACGCATTATTTCTATTAATATTAATAATAATTTTATATTAGTTTTTTAATTTGTCAAGTTTAGATCGGCATCCACTTTTTAGGCTTTTCTTGAATTTTATTCTTTGTTTGACATCTGGATTTGCAATGTATCTACTACACATGAGCAATTTAACTTCAAATGTATACAATCTTATTTATAATTTCCTGAGTTTGATATTCTTTGTTAGGAAGAAAATGTCAGTAAGAGCTCAAAGTGATGCATTCAAATATCCCATTGATGAATCTAATACCTTCAATCCAACTCGTGTAACTCGCTTGTCTTGGAGACCCAGGTTTGAGACTGAATTGAATACATAAAATGGTTAAATTAGGTTAAATATCAATTTGTTGTTTGCATGATATTTGGGTGTTATAATTTCTTTGTGGTTGAGACAGGACTTTTCTGTACATGAATTTCCTCAGGGATGAAGAATGTGCCCATCTAATTGAATTGGCAAGTAAATTATACAAAGTTCTACTATAAGAAACCTTTATAAAATATGGAATTGTCTGTGTATTAAATATTTCCTTACAGTTAGGAATGTCAACTTCAGGCAAAAGACAAGTTAGAGAAATCAATGGTGGCAGATCATGAATCAGGGAAGAGTATTATGAGTGAGATTCGAACAAGCTCAGGAATGTTCTTAAATAAATCTCAGGTATGTTGGGCTCATCCATCAATCAAAGCCTGATTTTAAAATGTAGAAAAATATGAGACTATTCATTATAAATTAGCTGGATGAAATTTTAAGCAGGCACTTGGGCTTTACCAAACATCCATATTACAGATTATATTGATTAAAATCATGTAATAAGTAGATCTTTCCAGGCTTACGTTTACTCCTCTACAAAGGCTGTTTATTGGCATTGCTTGTACACTTTTATTAGGATGAAATTGTTGCAAGGATTGAAGATAGAATAGCAGCCTGGACCTTTCTTCCAAAAGGTAATATCATGTTTTTCATGTTGAAAAATGGTATTAACCTAAGTCTAATTCATGATGTATTGGTAGAATTCTGTTAAACATTTGTTTTTAAGAACTTGTATCATTCTGATGATGATTATAAAATACTGTTCCATTTTTATAACATTGTAAATTCTTGTACAACTTCTCATGAAAAAAGAAATTCATTAACTAGTTTCATTGAATGTAATTTTACTGGTTCAGGCCAGGCCCTTCCCACTTTATTTAACCAAGATTTCAATCATGAAATGACCTCATTAAAATGTAAACCTCAATTTTTCCAATATCTTGTTTGCAAGTTTCTTTCATTAATATTTCTTTTATTGGTGTTTTTAGAGAATGGCGAGGCAATACAGATTTTACATTATGAAAATGGCCAGAAATATGAACCTCATGTTGATTTTTTCCATGATAAGTTTAACAAAGAGGTGGATGGTCATAGAACTGCCACAGTGCTCATGTATTTATCAGATGTGATCAAGGGGGGTGAGACTGTTTTTCCCTATTCAGAGGTTAGTTTCTTTTCATCAAACACCCACTTTATGTTTAATCCATATCATAACATGTAAGTGAGCTCTTACAAATATTATTCAATTATCTTTGTTGGGTAGTCAGGAAAGTGATGGCCAATTAAAAGACAGTTCTTGGTCAGAATGTGCCAAAGGTGGATATTCAGGTATAAATACTTTGGAATTTTTTTGGGTCTCCAAATGAACACTGACTAAGCATTCATGTTTACATTTAATAATCTTAAGGGTGAAAGATGAAGTGAAGCTTACATTCTTTATGTTTATCAATATAATTTATTTTCTAATTCATAGTTAAAACTAAAATGATATGTGAGATGATTGTAGTACAAGTGAAAAATGAAATTCATGTTGTTTTTTTAATACAGTGAAGCCAAGAAAAGGTGATGCTATTCTGTTCTTCAGTCTTCTGCCAAATGGGACAGCTGATGAAAACAGTCTGCATGGAAGCTGTCCTGTTATGGAGGGAGAGAAGTGGTCTGCTACAAAATGGATACATGTGAGGGCATATGACTTCATTAAAATGGGCACTTCTGATGAATGCATTGATGAAAATGATGATTGTGCTAAGTGGGCTGCTGCTGGGGAATGCATGAACAACCCCACCTATATGATTGGCACTCCACATTCTGCTGGATGGTGTAGAAAAAGTTGTCAAGTTTGCTGATTTGCTTTTCAATAAGTATAATATTATTGCTAAATATTTCAAATGTAAATGACGAGCCTTAGTGGGATGTTTAAACCTTCTCACAAATTACATACAATTTTGTTTTGTGATTTTACTTATTTTATTACATTCTACAATTTTTCAGTTGGAAAGTGGGAGGCTATTAGGCAGCATAAAAGTGACTTCTTTTAAAACCTCTATCCTTTAGTTTTGATAGTTATTTATTTATTACCATTTTAAAAAAAATTATTTATTTTTTATTTAATATTTATATTTATATTTTTTTTAATTATAAAATTTTAAAATAATACATCAAAAAATTAATTTGATAATTGTCTAGAATTCTAATAAAATAAAATAATAATAATTATGCAGCCTTTAAATATTTATTATTATTATTATTTAAGTTGAATGGTTCTTAATGAGCTCATCAGGAATCAAGTCTTGTGGAGTGCATGGCTCCAACACTACAAGGGATACGACCAAAATCATGCCTTGGGTAGATTTTGACAAAATGGATACCTCTCAGCCCTTGGCTCTTAGTCAAAGAGGTTCTTTGAGCCTTCAACAAAAAAAATGTAATCTAGTAAAGGGGTTGATCCTTACACCACCACTGTCCAAAACAACTATTTACAATGTTACTCCTATATACATCAAATGTTGTCATTAGTGCAAAAGGATAGTCTGTGAGTACATAGGATATTGGTCGGTGAACATTATTACCGAGCCATAGTGAATTGACTGAGTCATGGGAGAAGAAAAGAATGGAACATGCAGATGTAACCGAGTACTATATATACTAAGCATAAATGTGTACACTGAGAGAAGGCTTAACTGAGTGAGACAAGCATGATCGAGCATTATGATCATTGAATGTCAGCACGTCTGCCAAGCACAAACAAGGTGTTTACCGAGCTACATAGGAAGAACATAAAAGTTTGTAATGTTATTGAAATTTATGTATTTCAATTCCATCGAGTGGGAAAAGTTGTTTACAAGGATCGAGAGAACATTTGGTAAGATTTATTAGGAAGGGAGATTTGACTATGATATTCCCAAAATTGAATATGAACCAATGGAATAAAAGGAAGGTAAAGGAGATGATAAGGATGAACCTAGATCATAGATCTTGATTACTGGTGTATTCTAGAAGTTTCTTGAACCCTAATTAGATTATGGATCAAAGATATATTTCTTTATAAAGACCTATGGAGAGTAGTTTAAGGTTGTTTTTGTTGTTGTTGTTATGATGAGAAGGGATAAGTTGATCAATTAAAAAGGTGAATCTATTGCAGATCAAAGTAGTATGCAACAACAAAGGAAATAACTGGGTATATCAATCATAGGAGGTGATAAAGTGTTAAGCATAAGTAAAATCTAGACAACAAAGTAAGTTGCACTCAATCAAATCAAGTTCATTGTTACTTTCTTACCATTGCAGCAGATGTATCCTTTAACATGGTAGACCTAATAGTCTTATTGTAAATCTCTTGACCGAGTGCACACATTGTATAGTGTTGTAAAATCCTTGAGAAAGGTGGATTTTGATAGATCCTATTGTATTATTCCTAACAGAGTAAGTCACCAGAAGTGAAAACTTTTGTAAGCCCTAACATGCAACCGCTTGCTGTAGTAGTGAAGGATTTGTGGGTGCCATCCCCACTACATTTTTCCCTCTAACCAAGGGTTTATTCATGACCAAAATCTTTGTGTCATGTGTGATGTTTAAACAATTTATGTTTATGTGCATATGGTGAGGTAGATTAATTAGTTTACTTTTATGAAGTTTATGAAGTTGAGAAAATACATGTCTACCAAGCTCAAAAAATTATAAGGGCTAATATGTTTTGAAAGGTTTAAAATTTTTAACGATACAAATTCACCCCCTACCTCAACATCTTTCATTTCCATAATATTTCAACATGCAAAAAAGTCAAGAAAGATCGTTAGAAACAAACTAGTACACAACTTCTAGTCCACATCAATAATAGGTAGACAACTCACCCACCATTTGGGGAGGTGAGTAAGAGTCTGCATATTGATTTTTTCCACCTTTGGACAATTTCAAGCCTTAATTTCAGTAGGGTCCCAACTACAAGAGGAATGTGGAAGAGCCCATTTCAAGAGAGAATCAACAAAAATAATAGAATATTGACAATGTTTTATCTCAATAGTCAAGCCTTGATGTGAATCAGGAGCAACAATATTTATAGAAGGTTGTACATGGCTAGAGTGGACCACATCAACAAAAAGAGGTGGGGTTAGATCCATTAGGCCACAAAAGGATAGTTCAATAGAAGCATAACATTGAGAGGAGTCATCATTACCCTATGGAGAGTCATTAGAGGAAGAGTCAGATGTACAAATAGTCAAATAATTATCATTTGTGTCCCTCCAAAAAGTGATGATGCCTCTTTGACATGAAAAAAGATAATATATAACCAAATATCCTATGGAGAAACATTGATGACTCCAAAAGGGGAGGTCTTCATAATCTAGCAGTTGAGCCCATGACCTATCCCCTACCACGAGAACTTGCTCTCGAAGGAGAGGATTGGAGATGCCAATGTCAACTAGAATGTGAGGAAATGTAGAATGACCTATAATACACCTCTATTAGTATATGTACTTTGGGTTATTTTGGAATATAAGATTTATCTTAACAAATAACACATGGGACTGAATCAATGGAGGAATTGTAAGGGAGTATTTAATTATATGTTTAGGTTTAAGAATTTCAATCCATATGACATCTATCCACTTGAAAAGTTCCTAAAAGGTTCTATAGGGTCTTGATTTGATTAATGCATCAACTGAATTATTAATAGTTAGAAGTATCTCTATCCTTAATGTACTAGTTGGGATTTCTTATGATGCTTAGAACTTGTTTTGTATTGTACATTGATCATAGTATGCTGTTTACATGTATCATTAAAAGTGTACCTTGATTCATATTTATTCAATATCATGTTTTCAATACCTTGGATCATGCTTTATATGTTGTTTGGATTTCAAATTCAATGTTACGCTTGGACATATTGCTAATGAATAAGTATGATTTGGTTTTAAGCCAACTCAACTAATAGATTATGCTTATGTACATATATGAATGCTTATTTTATTTGGTGTGACTTTTGGATGAGGGGAGATAATTGTAGTCACTTCTTTAGGAGATATACACTATATCACACTCCTCCTTCCTTGCATGTCAATGTGTGTGTGTGTGGGTAAGTGCACCAAGTGGTGGTGCCAAAAAGATGACACCCATTTTTTTCTAACTTTCAATAGTGCATACACACTTTTTAAAAACCCAAATTATTATAAATGGGTTGCAAACCCACAGCCCATTCATTTTTTCCTCATTTTCCAACTTCCTCTCCTCATAGTGCATATGTGAATTGAGAAAATTGAAGATTTTCACCACCTACCTCGTCAATATGCCTCCTCGTCGTTGAAGTTTGAGATCACGATCATGCGGTGTGTTGTCTAACCTTCTTTTTGCATTGTTTTATATGTTTTTGGCATTGTTTTGTAGGTTTTTTCAATTTTTTAAAAAGTTTGTTTATATATTTAGATTGCAATTGATTTCTTATTAGGAAATGTGAATAATGAACCAGCAAATTCTCAACAAGATCAAAACCAAAACCCTCAACAAGATCCAAACCAAAACCCTCAACAAGATGAGAATCAAAACCCTCCACAACAAGAACAAGAAATTTTGCAACCTGACCAATTGGAAGACCTCCTCCTAGCACACAAGAAAACATAATAAATGAAATAGAAAGAGGCAAAAGTGAATTAGAAGCACTCATTGGTAGGTTGGAAGCTTGTGGACAAACCAATCCAATGAGAGCTCAACTGGCATCCTCCCTCGAGTCCATTAAGACTCACATAGCTTCTATTAGTGGTTGGTTAGATATTTGGCGAGTTAAGAAGGATGAGCAAAAAAGATATTATGCAAACAAATTATCATATTAAGATGTAAAAAATAAAATAAAATACCAAAAGGTAGAATTTGTGCATTGTTTAGAAATCCTAGTGAACAAAATACTATTAGAGAGATAACTAAATGGTTCCCCATCTATTGGTGCATACATGATGGTATTAGAAATAATTTTTGGGATAGATGGTGGATGGTTTTTGATGCCCCTCCTTGCAACAATCATGAGGTCCCAATGCATTTCTTAAGGAAATTGTGTTGTGAGTTTGTCCTTGGGGAGATCCCTAATTACTTTGATATATTAGAATCTCAAGGTAGAGGTGGGAGGTCATCATTTGAGAGGCTAGGGGCATGTCATGACCCTAATGTAGTTAGGGCACCTGTGGTCAAGCCACAGGGTGAGCATGTGACTATTCCTTTAGTTGTGAAGGAACATGTAAAGGCCAACACTCTAGGGACTATTAATTCTTTGACACAGACCCTCATTCATTACACAAGTCCATTAGTTGAGGAGAAGCCTTCTACACGTTGTAGTCACATGTTCACATCATGTGGATCCTTATGCACATTTGGCAGTCATGCTAGAGATGGTGTAGATGATGGGCTAGTCACTAATCAATTCTTGAATGAGACATTTGGCATTGATACACAGGTAAATTACAATTTTAATAAACTAATTTTATCACATTTCATATGTATAGTGAATGACTAAATAATTAGCATGTATTGACATTGTTCAAAATTTAGGGTCAAAGTGTTGGCGGCCCTAGTGGCGATCCCCCAACCTCATTTTTTGTTCCATTAACGAGTCCAAAGGTATGTATTGATTTAATCATTTAAATTAATACATATATTTATTAAGTAATCATATTAAGGATTGACAAAAAAAATTATGCATGTGCATCAGTTCTCTACAGGACCACCGACATTCACTATGAACTCCGAGCCTAGACGTGATACGAGCTTTGTAGAGGTACATTTGTTTCATGTTAATTTAATTCATTTGATTATATTTTTTTTATGTTTCATGTTACATGTAACATGTATTATATGACATGCAATTCTTGACATCTGAGACTCCCCATCTTCCACAGTCTGTCGATCGTGGAGTGGTTGCAGCTATGGCTAGTTCACAGCCATTGACTAAGGTATGAAAGAATTTTCTTGGTTTTAGTTGTTATTTATAATAGTTAGTATCAAAATTTCTAATGTTATTCATAAGTGATTATATTGATTGAATTTTTGTAGGGTCTTGTTACATCCGATCATCCATGAGCCTTCAAGGTGGACTTGCAAAGTGACTATTTGATGGTGGTAAGAAAATAATTAATTTTGTGTATACATATATTTGATTTCAATGTATAATAATTATTGATTCATATCTACTTTGTTTGTATCAGCTCGAGTTAGAGAAGAGCCTCAATAAGATTACGAGTGAGCGTGTGAGGAAGACCCCATCATCGCCATCATCTCCCTCCACATAATGATTGAAGACCTCTAGAGATTTGTTTCCTTCCCCTCGTGGGAAGGAGAAGATATAGTTGATAGACATACATGCATGGGCATCAATGGATATATATGTTGGATTTTATGTCAGTGGACATATTCGATATACATTTGATGTATATATGACATTTTATATTTGATGTATGACATTTATTTGATGCATGACACTATTAGACTTATGATATTATTGGTTAATAAATGATATGTTTTTTCATGTACAACATTATTGGTTATCATAATATATTATGTGTTTGTTAATGCATGACATTATTGGTTATCATTTTATATTATATGTTTGTTAATGTATGACATTATTGGTTATTATAATGTATTATATGTTCCTTCATGTATGACATTATTGGTTATCATAATATATTATATGTTCGTTCATGTATGACATTATTGGTTATCATAATATATTATGTTGTTGCATGGGTACTTGTACCCACACCCTTGGTACTCATACCCACATACCCAAGTACCAGGTACACATATCCCAAGTACCGAGTACTCAGTGGAGAGCATCATAGACAAGGACCTTGATTAAGATTTTGGATTTTTTTATTTTGGTTTTTTGTTTATGTATCAACTCATTGTTTATCAAGCTTAATTCAATACCTAATCAGTTTGAAACATTGATAGAATATTGATTAACAATAAATTTTATCACTGTTTAAGCATAAGTTATCATTTTTAATATGTCATCGTCATATGATTTATGATCTTGTTCATGTTTAAAATTTTCCATCTCTGTTATTTGTTTATCAAGCTTAATTCAATACCTAATTAGTTTGAAACTTTGATACAATAGTGATCAACAATAAACTTTATCAGTATTAAAGCCATAAATTTATCATTTGCAATATGTCATTCTCATATGATTTATGATCTTGTTGTTCATGTTTAAACCTACCTTCTATGTTATGCATATAAACATTTATCATAAATTATTATTACAAACATATAAAAAATCTGAAACTAAAAACAATACATTACATTTGCAAACTTTATCACTATTCTTGGTTTGAAAAATCATTGTCATGACTCATAAATTTAGGTTTTCTATAAGTATAAAAGTATCAGTAAAAATAAAGTTTGACATACCCAAGTACCCCCATCTCCTATTATAAAAAATAGCTATACCCATACCCGTACCCATACCCGTACCCAAAGTACCCTAAGTACCCCTATCCCCATGCAACCTTGTATATTATATGTGGATCTTGGTGTTTTTTTGTACACCTATGTGGTCTATATAATCTTTTGCTACTTAGAACATCCCTTGACCTTGCCCAATCTCCTCACTAGATTAACTAATCCCAACTTGCATCATCATTCCCTTACTCTTCTAGGAATAGTATCCCTCCAAAGGTTTTATAGGTCTACTAGGGTACCATAGCACTCCCTAGTCCAACCAAGGTTTCCATGATGTCTTAAGGTGTTATTTGAACACTTTTACTATGCTTGAATGAATAACAACAATGGGTTTGTACCCAATTTCAAGATTTCTTCACAAAAGGGCTACAAGGAGAGCCCCTAATTAGGCCTCCACCCAGATTTATAGGGCCAATAGCTCCTTTGTTTTAGAGTTTTGACACTCGATCCTTAAGAAAAATTGATACATAGGACCCATGCTCAAGGATTTTTAGGGTCTTAGGGTGCGTACAGGCTGTACAACAAAAATTGAAAAATTGAGGGTTTGGTAGGGTTTTCTTGGCTACCTGCTATCCCCACTTTTAATACACCTTGCACACTTCATCAAGAATCCTTCTCCACAAGTTAGAACCTCCTCAAAACCCCTCTTCAATCTCTCAGAAGGGAAAGTCTTCATTCTTCAAGCTTTGCTCTCGAGAGCTCTTTCTTTGCTGACAGTCCCTAGCCAGGTATTGCCTAGCTCACCTAGGGCTTGGTGAAAGAATTATTTGCACTCACTTTCAGGGGCCTTGCTTGCATAATATAATACATTAGGTTCTATAGCCTTGTAATCCAAAAGATCATGGAATTTCCGTAGTGGAGACAAGACTTGAAACCCTTTCATGATAAACAACTCCAAAATTGGTAGCATACAAGTATCTTTGAAGAAATTTACAAAACCTTTCAAAACTTGGTCACAAACTATAACTAATGCATGGAAAATGAAAAAAAAACAATAAGACAACTACACCATGAAAAAAAATGATAATAGCCATGTGATTTTCCTCCAAATAAGATTAAAAACCAGTAAAATTTGTGCTAAAATAGTCACAGTCTGCTACATACATTCCATCAATACATATTCATACAAGAAATGAGTTGCCAACCCTTGATTAGGGTTCCTCCAAGCATAAATAGGTTGCTCCTTAGGTTAGAGATAGGTTTTAGGGATTTTTAAAAGCTTCTTTACAAAGTACATGAAAATATTATACCTATGTTGGAACCCAATATTGGTTTTCATGACAAGAAAGAAGATATTCTTAGTCAGTTAACTATTCTTGCTTGGCAGTCTAGGAGAACTTGAGAAGATTAGCATAGAGCTAGTAGAGTTCTTAGGGAGGAAGAAGATATAGATGATGTTCTTACACAACTACAACAACAAAGAAAAAGACAAAACCGAATAACCTCTAGAAACCAAGAATCCCAAATATCTTAGTCTGTGAATTGTTGTTAGGAAAATTGGAGTTTGTATTCTCTAGACAATACAATAGATCTCAAAAAAGGGAAGGTATCCCTGATTCTATATTTCAATAATTACAAGACCTTAACTTCTCACCAAACCTTATAGGGTCTAGGAGAAAAGAAAAAAATAGACCTTCATCTCTTTTGAAGGAAACCCAATCAACTCCCACCCTGCTATTTGGAATACTTAAACTTTACATGGGACAAATCTTCCCCCTAAAGTCACTATCTCAACTCTAATTTCTGTAATAGAACTACTCAAATGAAAATTTTCTTTGCGAAATAAAACAAAATCATTAATTCCTCAAATATTTTCCTTTTTTAGATTTCTTTGTAAAATAAGTGAATAATCATAACGAGATGCAATCAAATTGTAAACTCTAGAAAAAAAGCATACATAGTAAAAAATATTCAAGCACAAGAGAAGTAGAGCATTTCCAAATCTCAACAATAGTAATGGAAAGATGAAGAAAACTAAATCTTACAAACAAAAAGGAAACCATAATTTAAGATGTTTTCTGTTTGCAATTTTTGTATCTCCAAGATTTGAATACCTAGAAGATTTTTTATATCATGTTTACAAAATTATTCATTTACAACTGTAAATAAGGAAGCCATTCATACAAGATTTTTACTCACCAATTGAGTAGAGAAGTTTCCTATCATGACCTTGCGAAATGAGGCTCCATCAGATTTCAAAATCAAAGATAAATGCAAATACAAATAATTATGCATGCATTGTTCACATGCCATTTATAATAACAACTTCCTTACTTGCTCTTGTCACATTTCAAATTTTGTGACCTGTAAATTCATGCACTTGTTAGAAGTTACTAAAAAATAATCACTATTGGCAAGAAACAAATTAAAAATCTCTGAAAGTTTCCATAACCTTTAGAGGAGGTATGAATCGATTCAAATAATGAAACAGAGAGGCAAATGATTTCCAAAATATTTTCTTTGTATTAGCCAACACTATAAGTTTTAGCATCACCCGAGATGGCATCACAAAATCAAAATGGAGTAAGATCTCCAAAACTAGAGAGAGGTTATTGTAGGTCTCCACAACACAATTTTATAAGACCTAGAATTGCATTCATACCTCGCACGTCCTATCAAAGATTGCTGCCCTATGGAATTTAGTGACCCTTAAGGACATTTCGATTTGACATGCCCGAGAATGTTTGAGTGCTCAATGGAACAAGAAAAGCTTGGAGATAGAGTTTACCCAACCACCCAGAGCTAATAGAATAGACAGTTCAATCCCATGATGAAAGGTGAGATAGATTTGGTAGTTGGCAACTTTGTACTAGCCAACACTATGAGTTTCACCATCACTCGAGATGGCGTTGCAAAATAAAAATGGAGTAAGATCTCCAAAGAGAGAGAGAGGTTATTGTAGGTCTTTCTAACATGGTCCTATAGGACCTAGAATCACATTCATACCTTTCACAAGCTCTGAGATATGCCCTATCAAAGATTGCTACCATATGGCATTTAGTGACCCTTAGGGATGTTTCAATTCGACGTAGCTGAGAATGTTTGAGCACTCAACAAGATAGGATGAGCTTTGGGATAAGGTTTACCTAGTCAACTAGAGCTAATGAAATAGATAGTTCGATCCAACAACGAAAGGTGAGAGGTAGTTGGCAACTTTGTACTAGCCAACACTACAAGTTTCAACATCACCCGAGATGGCATTGCAAAATCAAAATGAAGTAAGATCTCCAAAAAATGAGAGAGTTTATTGTAGGTTTGGATGCAACAGGGTCCTATAGGACCTAGAATCGCATCCATACCTCGCACAAGCTTCAAGAAATGCACTGTCAAAGATCACTACCCTATGGCATTTAGTGACCCTTAGGGATGTTTTGGTTTGGTGTTCCTGAGAATGTTTGAGTGCTCAATGGGATGGGATGAGATTGGGGAAAGGGTTTACCTAACCACCTAGAGCTAATGGAATAGATAGTTCAATCCCACAACAAAAGGTGAGAGAGATTTGGTAGTTGACAACTTTGTATTGGCCAACACTACAAGTTTCAACATCACCCGAGATGGCATCGCAAAATCAAAATAGAGTAAGATCTCCAAAGAGAGAGAGAGGTTATTATAGGTCTCCACAACATGGTCCTATAGGACCTAGAATCACATCCATACCTTGCATGAGCTTCGAGATATGCCCTGTCAAAGATTGCTACCCTATGGCATTTAGTGACCCTTAGGGACATTTCAGTTTGGTGTGCCTGAGAACGTTCAAGTGCTCAATAGGATAGGATGAGTTTGGGGATAAGGTTTACCCAGCCACTCAGAGCTAATGGAATAGATAGTTTGATCCCATGAAAAAAGGTGAGAGAGATTTGGTAGTTGGCAACTTTGTATTGACTAACACTACAAGTTTTAGCATCACCAGTGATGACATCGCAAAATTAAAATGGAGTAAGATCTTTGAAAAGTAAGAGAGGTTATTGTAGGTCTCCGCAACAAGGTCATATAGGACATAGAAACACATCCATATCTTACATGAGTTTCGAGATATGCCTCGTCAAAGATCGCTACCTTATGGCATTTAGTGACCCTTAGGGATGTTTCGATTTGGTGTGCCCGAGAATGTTTGAGCGCTCAACAGGATGAGACAAGCTTGGGGCTAGGGTTTACCTAGCCACCTAGAGCTAAGAAAATAGATAGTTTAATCCCACAACGAACGGTGAGGAAGATTTGACAATTGGCAACTTTATACTGGCCAACACTACAAGTTTCAGCATCACCTGAGATGGCATCGTAAAATCAAAATGGAGTAAGATCTCCAAAAAGTGAGAGAGGTTATTGTAGATCTTTGCAAAATAGTCCTATAGGACCTAGAATCACATCCATATCTCACACGAGCTTCAAGATATGCCCCATCAAAGATCATTGCCCTATGACATTTAGTGACCCTTAGGGACGTTTCGGTTCGATGTGCCTGAGAATGTTCAAGTGCTCAATAGGATGAGACAATCTTGGAGCTAGGATTTACCTAGCCACCTAGAGCTAACAGAATAGACAGTTCGATCCCACGACCCTTTTTTCACTAAGTTGCAAATTTGAGCAACTTTTACAACTTTCAACAATGCAACTTTGCACAAAAAGTGCAATTTTTACATTTTTCACTTGATTCCACTTCTAAAACTTGGAAAAGGTTTGGAAAAACTAAAATAAATTATTTCCAAATTCTTAGCCCTTCACCAATTTTCAAACTCCTGCCATTCACGAATCAACATGCTACAAGAGGTCAAATCCTTCATGGTACTTGACCTAGGGCTTGATTGGAAAAATCACAAAACACATCCTCCAATCTTGAAACCATAGAATATTAAAAAGGACCCTACTAACTACCATTTTACAAGTAGGCATGAAATTTAAACCAAGGAAATTGCAATTAGAGGCCCATTTTTGCTGTGTGCACCAAAATGTTGTCCTAAAAACCTAGTTTCACTAAAAATGCAATAACTTGAGTTAGAAAATACGTAGAATGATGAGACCAAAAGAAAAAGAAATATAACTCAAAGCTCTATCTCAAAAATCTATCACATTTGTTCTAAAATTTTGTACATTTTGTGCAACATGCAAACAATAGTCAAAATGAATCTAAAACTAAATTTCTTTCTTTGCAACTTCTTCCAATCTATATATTAATGCCCTCCAAAATCAGCACAACCTCTTGAGACTCTTCCTCACCATGCCAAAAATCCATTCCACCCTACACTTTGGTCATTACAAAAAGTTTGAGAGTTTACACCAATTTCTCTTCAAAATTGGGCTGAAGACATGATGATGTTTAGCCTAAGGCCTGCAAACAAAAATAGTAAACCAACTTTTTTGCCCTTGAAACTCTACCATATGTAAGAATACACCCCTAACTTGCTTCCCACCAAATAAAATTAATATCCAACTATTGGATTGCAAGTTAGAGGGCCATAAGTGCAATCTAGTAAATTTACAGGCTTACCTAGGCAACCCTCAGTAAAATGGCAAAATCTTACACAAATGAATAGATCAAAACCTCAAACCAAATGTAAATGAAAGATACTTAAAATTTACATATCCAACCATATCAAATTTTCACATGCACCAATCTATCCATGTCTGTAAAACAAAAAAACATAGGAAAAAATGATAGAAAATTAGGTTTTTATTACTTCAAAAGACATCAAATCCGTACATCCATCATCCACTGAGTCTTGTACGGTCATCTCATACATATATGCTTCCATTATAATGTTTATAACCACATTTAAAATGGTGGTTGTAATGTACACTTGGTTTTTCAACAAAATTACAAAATTGTCAACATTTTTACAATTTTGCTTTGATAACTTTTGCAATTTTTTGCAATTTTTGACATCTTAACTCCTAGACACCTAAAACTTAACCCAATGACCCTAAGGACCTTTATAACCTTCCAAGAAACATAAAAATCAGTTTTTCTTTGAAAAATCACCTATATTGCTCATTTTTGACCCCTTGGATCAATTTGGCACTCTGGCTTATAATGGCACCTAGAGTCCAATTGACCTTACATCTTGGGTCTTATTACATCATTTTGCAACTTTATTCCTAATTCACAACTGGGATGACACCTATCTATTTTTCTTGGTGTCATGCACCAATGATCATCCAACTAGATAAGTTTGGAGTGTTTTGGTGCATGAAAATGCATTAAATTTGATGCCATAGGTATAGCAGCGGGAGATCTGCCTAAAGGAGGCCCTAGTTTTTGGCCTTGTTTGGTAAGGGTTTCATAAAAAGCACATAGAGAGATCTGATGAGTTCAATCCAATTGAAGAATCCTCACTTTAGGATCATATTAAGATACTTTACCAAGTTGTATGGTTGAGGGATAATTATTCCATATAGTTCCTTTGCAAATGGAGGAGTTTTTATGCCTAAAAAGTGGCCGATAGTGTAACAACAGAGACTTGGTCCAAAACAACCATACCTCATTTTTTGATATGTTATAGAGAAGCCAAATGGGTATCCTAATATTTAATTTATTTTCTTTATGTTATGAAAAAATATGGAAAAAAAATGCAAGAGGACAACATGTTATGCTTAAAAGTGGCCCATAGTGTAATTGTCATCGAATGATAGTTGTTCCAAGCCTCTAAAACTTTAAAGTTGTTCTTGGTTGGTTAGGGAAACCTATACTTGGTGTTTCTAATTTTTGGTCTATACTAGTAAGTTAGTGGATTGTTCACTTGTCCATCTTTCTTAGCATAAATTTTATTGCTCTTTTTATCTTATTTTTGCTTGTTTCACAAGTTTTGTACATAGGGTAGTTACCCATAACTTAAACACCTTTGGACAAGTTATTTTTTTCTTTTTACATCATCACTTTGGAAAGGTGGAAATATTACTAACATAGTTTGAAAATCAAGTCTATTCTAGTTATCCTATTGAATTATTGTATCTTCTTGCATGCCAGTTACAACTCCATATAAGAATCGCCAAGGAAAGTGACCTAAGGCTATCTTTGACATACCACCTAAAAGAGAGTTAGAATTTTTGGGTTTTAATCCATTTTCTACTACCTTTAGTGAGTATACACCCTCTTTACCTAGATTTGAAAATAGTGTCTCATTGACATTATCTAGGGAGGAGCATGAAAAGAGGATCCACAAACTCCTATCTAGGATGGTAGACAAATGGTTACCATGTACAGAATGAGGAAAACAAGCTTATATGGAAGAAGCATGACAAATTTCTCAAGGATTTATGAATTAAATTTTTAGACATTGTTCACTTTCACCCCAAAAGTCAAAACATATTAGACATGGTTTAAAAGATAATGATCCAGATCCAAAAATCATTAAGGAAGAGATTTTACAATTTCAACAAGATAAATATTAACAAAAGCTCATGAAATTGAACTTGGATCAAGAAAAAGATAAATACTTCATGCACTTATTCTCTCAAGGAGTAAAATTTCCACACAACCTTAATGTTGACAACTTGATTCAAAAGGAGGAACCTTCACCTTTAGAAGTTGTTATGAAAAAAATGGAAGAAATGAGGAAGGATATGTTACACATGAAAAATGAGCAAGAGAAACCCAAGCCATCTTTTTCACTTGAGTCTATATGTCTATTTCCTTTTGAAAAATACTTATAAAGGTATCATTTTACTTGTAAGGTTGAATTTTTTACGTATGAAAAATATGATGGTAGTGGAGATCCTCATGATCACATTAGAGATTTTGGTGCACTAAGTATGAAATTCTTACATGAACTCACTTATCTCGTAAGCCTTTTTTTCTAGAAGTCTTAGTGGGCAAGGTGTGGAATGGCTCACAAAATTTAGTCATTCACTTATGTCATTTGATAAAATGGAAAAAAGGTATTTCCAACATTATTCCTATAGTATTCAACATGCAATCACTATGCTAGACATATGAAACAACACCAAGGAAAATAGTCTATTTCCTTTCTTCAGTGATGGAGGCAGCTTTATTCATGATATCCAAGGCAAATCCCTGAAGCTAAAAAGATTGATATATTTATCAACAACCTTGTGCCTTAATTACAACATGAACTTAGGAAACAACTATTTTCTAATTCCTTACAACTATGTTCCAATTCCTAAGGATCCTAATGTGATCAACTTGACCAATGACATTCAAACTACAAAACAATATGCTTCTCCAAGAATATTGACTCAAACAAATCTAATGACTCTAGTAGAGGTAAACCATCATGGGTTTCCAAATTTAAGCACACCTGTACACCTCTAGGAGACTCACTTGAACTAGTGTTGAATACTTTGATAGCAAATAAGATCATTACACTACCATATAACTATAAACCTTATGAACCAGAGGTTAAGCCTAAATTTTAGAATGACAATCACTATTGCATCTATGATAGGAATAAGGGTCATAAGACTAAAAATTATGGTGCAGAGCACCTAACTTTCATTGATCAATATGTTTGTAATAAGGTCAAGGGATATATCTCATGATCTCCCTATAACCCATCCATTTTGTTAAGGACACAAGACCCCTTGGTGTGTTTATAAACCTTGGGCATCATTTGGTCCTAATGGATGATATGTTAGTCATTTTATCAAAGCCTGAGTTTTTGCATTGGGAGCTCTGGGTATATTGGAACGCCACTAGTTGTTAACTAGCTGAACAAAATTGAAAACTGAAAATTGTTATGTATATCCTTTTCAAACTGCGACTTGAACTAGTTGAATTGAAATAGAACTTAACCTTTTAGTTGTATATTTTTCATACTTCAACACTTAGACTTCAAAACTGAAAATTATACTTAAACCTAAATATAGGTAAACTAAAAATTGAAACTTATTTTGTTTTTAAAACATGTATCTTTTATCTATGCTTTAAGGTGGTATGTCATTTATTGTCCTTGCGAGCATTATGTTGTTCATGTTTTTAATGTTCAGGGGATCTACTTCGGTATTGTTAAAAGGATGAATGTTGGATCAATGTGGTTTTTGGTTTACTATTAAACTAGAATCATATTGCTCTAAGTGTGTTGTAGTGTTCTCAGTGGAATCATATCCCCCTATAGGGGGAAAGGGTTCAATAGGACTTGCACAATGAGTTCTTCAGTATTACCATTCTTGTAGGCTTCTAGGAGTAAGTCTAAGTCTAGGGGAGGTGGATGTAGTGCCTCCCTCTAGTTTGCATTTTTGCTATCATTGCCAAACTCTTTTAGGCCAGTTTTATGTTGGATTATTAATAGTATTGTTTTGAGATTATCAGATATTGTTTTATATTTAGTTTATTATATGATGAGATTACTTGGTACTCTATATTTCATGTATGCATGATGATTATTCAGTGATTTCAGTTATTGATGATGATTAGTTAGATGGATTATTGTGTGTCTTCTTATGGATACTTACCCCATACTGTATGTGTATGGTGTGCATGTTTTTTTTCTTTATGTATGGCATTTCTGATGTGGTTAAGGAAGGCAGTCGTAGTCACTTGCTAGTCAAGATCTACATGATGCACCACTTCCTGTCATTGCTTGTTTAGCTTAGAATATTGTGTCTATACATGCGTGGATTTTATGTAGGTTGTAGGTACCGGGTATTGACTTCCTTGAATTGCCACAATGAGCATACCCTATCTCATTATCTCAATGGTAAGAGAGGGGAGATAAATTCTTAAGTCCAAATCCTAAACCTTTAAGCCATTCGTCATAATTGAAAATTAGGGCAAGTATCTGAGTTTCCATCCTCTGAATGCATTGAATGACATTAATTCGTGATTATAACCCTTTAGTCTAATTTTGTATGGTGGGTTTTTGTATGTTGCTTTATGAGTCTTTGGTGAATTTTCTATTAATTAAGTCTAATTAAAAGATTAAATTAAAGATTAAATTTAATGGAAAATTATTATGATATTTTAATATTTAATTATATTTAATTAATTAAGAAATTAATTAAATAAAAAGAATTAAATTTGGAGATAAAAGTAATATAAATTTAGAACGTGATAATATTTATTTAATTTAATAATAATATATTTGGAGTTCATTCTTAAATAAATGCTAAATATTATTATTATTTAAGTTAATAAATATTTTATCAATTAAGTTTCTAAAATAAATTAAAAAGTACAAGATATTAATTTATGAAAAAAATTTAATGTTCGCATGGTGCGTGCATGAGATTGAAATATAAGAAACTAATAAAACAAGTGAATTTAATAAAGATATTTTAATTGCATAAAGTGTGTGCATGAGGTTAAAAGTAATTAATTAATTAAAAGTGAAGTTAAGTGGAAATTAAATAAATAAATTTAATTATTTATTAAATGTGAATGGAAAAGATTAAGAAAAGATAAATGAAAGTTAATTTGGAGTTCGAGTTTGGTGAGCACGGAGTTCTCCTGGGTGAACGCACAATTAGTGCCCCAATTTAAGGAGAGAACTCTTTATCACAACTTTGGGGGTTCATTTTCAGGGGACCACAAATTTTGGAGAGAGAAAATTTGGAAGCGAATTGTGGAAAGGAAATTTTGGGAAAATTGTTAGAGAGAAGTTCTTGGATAGAAGCGAATTCTCTCACAAATCTTCTAGGCATCATGATTTTAGCATCAGAATCCAGGTAGATTCTTATGTTTTAAATTACACAATTAATTACGTTATTTAAATAATTTTTTTCTTCTTTGTGACTATGAATCTAATTGTTTGTATTTCATTGCAGCGAATCCTTCAATCTTGTGATTTTTGGAAAATCCTAATATGCATGTTGTTTCCTTCTGTGTGCAAAAGATCAAGGGAAATCCCAATTGGAAACCCTCGTTCTAGATGATAGAAATTGTATTTAATTTGGAGAGAGGTTGAATTTGGAAATGAAAATCCTATATTGAAAATTCGAATAATTGATAGCAATTCTTCTATCAGACTATATTTGCAAATTATACTAAAAAATAAATAAAAAAAATTCACTTCGTTAATAATATTTTCTCTATTAGATTAAGGTTGGGATTGTTATAAAAATAAAAATAAATATTAAATGCATTTAAAAAAAAAAAAAAAAAACTCATTACATAATTGTTATAAAATAAGTGAATTTTTTTAAAAGGGAAAAAAATGTTTATGAAATTGTTTTATAAAAAGAAATAATTTTTAATTTTTTTTTTTTTAAATTTGATTGGGGAGGGATTACACCATACCCCCTTACCTTTTTAATTGGCGGCTAGGCTACCACATGGCAAGCCCTGCTGCCGTGTCAGCAGGGGTACTGCCGTGACAGTCCCTGGTGTATGATAGTAGGTGTTGTTGACGACAGGCCCGCCTGCGCATAAATAATCATAGGTAATGGTAAGTAAGTTGTGTTTCTTTTATAAAAAAAATTAATTTAGTTTTAATATGTTATATCTTATTTAATATGAATTAAATAATAAACTCATAATTAATATTAATTTTATTAAATGATTTTTATAAATATTAAAAATTAAGTTTATAATTATAGTTAATTATACTCAATAATATTTATAAATGTTAAATATTAAATTTGTAACTATTATTAATTTCATCAAATAATTTTAGAAAATATAATAGATGATTAAATATTAAATTTATTAATTACTAATAGTTTTATTAATAATTGTAAATTTAATGGATAATTGATAAATGTTTATGTATAATTTTATTGATAACTTTTAATTAATTTAATTAAATATTATTTAATTCAGTTAATTGATAATGAAGGTAAAGTTAAAAGAATTATAAATTTTAATTGATTATTATTAATAATTCTGATCTTTAATAGGATTGTAAATTATTCTATCAATAAGAATTATTTTAATGAATTAAATAAATAGATTTCCCTTAGGTTATTTTAGAAAATTGATTCTAACTAATAGGAGTAATTCTATAATGAATGGGTTGACTTGTAGGAAACTAACTTAAAATCAATAAGGGTAAAATTCAAACTAAGAATAGGTTAATTTGTAAGGGAGATCTTTGAGACTTATTTACTTGAAATATACATTGAAACAAAATTGAAACCCTATTGTTAACATGTTTTCAAATCAAACCGAAACTATGAAACTATACTATTTTGCTTGTACTGTCTATGCTTTGGGGGATTTGGGGTTGATTAGATGTTGACCAGACTAGGTTGTACACCAGAGGCTTTGTGGGATTTCTTTTATACCATTTATGTGGTTGGATTTCATGATGTATCTTGTGATTCATATTGAAAATTATACTTATGAGATTTACTTTGTGGAGCATTTATGTGTACTTGGGTTTAGAGAACCAACTT
This sequence comes from Cupressus sempervirens, assembly GCA_028749045.1. Taxonomy (NCBI): domain Eukaryota; kingdom Viridiplantae; phylum Streptophyta; class Pinopsida; order Cupressales; family Cupressaceae; genus Cupressus; species Cupressus sempervirens. The sequence goes on along the minus strand of CM053788.1, from coordinate 377,767,224 downwards.
ATTTTTGGGTTGCTTGTTAAGGAACTGAGTTTGATCATTATGGGTGTTGTGGTATGGGACACAAATGTGTTTTATGATCTTAGGAGAGGTTATCTAGGTACATGTCACTAGTACATTTGGGTTCATTTTTTGACCTTTATTGGTCAAATTTTTGACCCAAATTTTGACCAAATTTGACCAACCCATTGGTCAATATTTTTTTAGTCAAAATTTTGACCAACTTAATGGTTGGTCAAAATTTTGACCAATGGATTGGTCGAAAACCTTCCAGAGCCATTGTCCAAGTTCAATCAGGAATTGGTCAAAATTTTGACCAATTAAGGTGGAAAGTTTCGACCAATGAAGGTAGAAATTTTGACCAACAAAGTTAGGAAAAAATTCAGGTGTTGGTGGAAATTTTGACCAATGAAGGTAGAAAGTTTCAACCAATGAAGGTGGAAATTTTGACCAACAAAGGTAGAAAAAAATTCAGGCATTGGTGGAAATTTTGACCAATGAGGGTAGAAAGTTTCGACCAATGAAGGTGGAAATTTTGACCAACAAAGGTAGGAAAAAATTCAGACATTGGTGGAAATTTAGACCAACAAAGGTAGAAAAAAATTTAGGCGTTGGTGGAAATTTTGACCAATGAAGGTAGAAAGTTTCGACCAATGAAGGTAGAAATTTTGACCAATGAAGGTAGAAAGTTTCGACCAATGAAGGTAGAAATTTTGACCAACAAAGGTAGAAAAAATCTAGGCGTTGGTGGAAATTTCGATCAATGAAGGTAGAAATTTCCACCAACAAAGGTAGAAAAAACCCAAGCATTGGTGGAAATTTTGACCAACAGCTAGGTGTAATTTTTTTTTAGGCTTTCTATAAAATAGTTCACATGCCTTGTGTATGATATGACATTTTGCATGCATCCTGCACTCTCTCATCTAGCTAATGATGGATTAAGCATAGTGATTTGAAACCATGATTCTAAAAAACACACACAATCAAATCCAAAATGAACTTGCACTACAAATGGATTATGGAAATCTAATATTGGTTTTGCATGCATGTCTATGAGGACAAATACATGTTTAAGTTGTCATTGTCCTGGTAGACATGCATGCAAAATTACCGCTATCAAATTTCCACAATCCATTTGTAGTGCAAGTTCATTTTGGATTTGATTGTGTATTTTAGCATCATGGTTTCAGATCACTCTGCGTAATCCATCATCAGTCGAATGAGAGAGAGTGTAGGATGCATGCAAAATGTCACATCATACGCAAGGCATGTGAAATATTTTAGAGAATGCCTAAAAAACACTTATAGTAACTAATATGGAGAATACATAATTAGTTATATGATTGAGACAAATCATGTACATTGTATGAACGCAGTCCATGGCTGACAGGGCCCACCAAAAGATAAAACATATGATAAAAAGACTTATTTTCATGTTTTGAACATATGGGGTACACATAACATGACTTATTATTGCACAATTCAACTAAGTTCAGTTAATTTCCACAAGGATTGTCCCCATTTAATGGTGAACATTTTGCCACATTTCAAGCCTTTTGATTATATAAAGAAATGGATAGCATGAAAAGTTTAAGCAATGCCAAGCCATTTATTTACTTAATACATAATGTGAATAGAACTATTATGTTGCTCAACAACAACCACCAAATAAAATTATCATCATGTACCCAAAAAGGGATGGATGGAATGTCAGAACTGACCTCCAACTAACTACTATCACCATCCCTCTATATTATAAGTTATAGTGGTGCTCTAGATTTTCTATATTCCATCATACACTTACATATCATACAGTTTACCATAGTCCATATCAACAAGGTCAAAGAGATCAGTTTCATTTGACTGGTATGTGGAAGACCTTGATGTTGATAAGTTGTGTGATTCATGTGGAGTGGAAGGTGTTTTGGCCCCTTGGAAGGAAGCTTCATCTCTTTTACCAGCTTCTTTATTTTTACTTGGAGAAGCATATTGCTTTGAATTGTCCCCATGGCTCCTTGCAGATGATGCCAAGAGTGTCCTTGTTGTTTTCTTCTGCCATAACGTAATGTTCACAAAGTGTTAGAATTGTCTCTAGATGAAAAGAAATTGTAAAGGCTCAATTGACATGTGATCTTAGTTAATGTAGAAGATAGATTATGAAATATCATCTAAAATGTTGATACAAAAGTCTTCCTAAAACAAAAATGTAAACCATATCAATCCTAAAAATGATTTATATCATTAATCAATGTAAAAGAGAGTAGAAAGAAATCATAAGTGATACCTAAAATGTGAACATTGTAGACATTTGATCCTTTGAAATGAACATGTTCTCTTGATGAAGGCTTAAACTAGTCTAGGTCCCTACAGAAACACATGACATGCAATTGAATGGATAAAAATTTATGGTACAAGCACTTGAAACACTTAGACTAGATACTGTAGCTCAAGTGCCAAGGTCTTGAAAAATGCTGAACACATTTACTTATTGGTGAAGTTTATATGCAACATCAAGAAAAAGTTTGTTATATGGTGCAACACATTCACTCAAAGCTAGTGATTAGAACAATAATCATCTTATAGAAGGATACCGATCACATTAAAATTGCATAAGATTAATATTAAAATTGGCCATCTTCTAGCTAAAACCATCTTCTAGCTAAAATAATCTATTTAGCAAGAAAAACTCTTTACTATTTTTCCCATTGTTCTTTGCACCATCAAGTTTTATTTTAACTATTCCATGTGGAAAAAATGTTATCTGGAGAACAATTTTTGTTCTACCAATAGGTTCCATATAAATAAATGTCAAGGATTTTATATTATTCCAATCTAAACTTATTAGAAAATTTACCTCAAAGTTTTGCAGATCTATCTTCGACCAGGTGGAAGCTATGTAACATACCAGTTAGAGCTAAAGCAAGCTGCCATATTAAGATGTTGAGGAAGATGTTGTACCTCTATCACTAGGAGCTTGTGTGTCTTCCTCATTACATGCTTGGGCTGAATATGTGACTATAGAATCACATGTCTCACCTATTAAAAAAATATAGTACATTAGCATGGCAAGAAGGCTTCCATCTTCCGAAAATGTATTTAAAGAATTGAACATCTCAATTGTAACTAGCACAACTTTGAGTGCTATGTCCCAAATGATCTGGCTAGAACTTGTGTTCCAGGCCTATATGCTACAAATAATAACCTATGATGCCTTCATCTATACACAATGTCTTTCTAGTTTCTTTCTACTCGCACGCCCATTTCATTTCATATGATCATCTGAAAATTGTGTCACTCTAAGCTCTCAACTATTTCCTCTTAATTGATCATCTAATAATTATTGAATGAGAGATTTGGGATAAGCTAGAGGCATCCATCAAAGCATAAAGGATTTTGTCAGACAGTGTAGATGAAGTAGTAGCATTTGCCTTCCGAGACATGCTTGCAAAATGGAAGCATAGATAAGTCACGTGAACTATTTGACAAGATGCCTAAATGTAATGTGGTCATTAAAAGTCATGGTTGTTGGATATGCACAAAATAGATATATTGAGAGAATATATTTGTTTAAGTTGCAACTGCCCTGGTAGACATGCATCAAAAATGTGGAATCCTAGACGAATAGTTCAATTGAATCATCCTAGAGGAAGGTGATGTAGCAACATCAAGGCCAAAGATGAAGGCATAAGAAGACCCTAGAGGCAACAAGATGTCAACATGACCATGATGGGTCATTGGTTGTAATAAGACCATGAAATGGTCCTTCAAATATGTTTTATGATCATTTTGTATTAAGATCAATTATGTAAGCCTTAATGGCATTGTGAGGGTTAGAATGTACCTAGGGGTCATTTATAATATGTCAAGGGGATGGGAGTCCTAGCATGTACTAGGAATCATACATGAGGTCAAAGAGCTATAATGTGCATATAAAATGCAGTCAATTTAATGTAATTGCAAAATATGTCAAATTGTCAAAATGGTAACAATAGGCCACATATGGCAATCCCAGTGGAATCAAGAGGATAAGTGAAGTCCTTAGGTCCTTTTAAGCATAGTTAGTCATTTAGGGAAGTTTTAAAAAGTTTCATATTTTCAAATGTTAAAACAAGAGAAAATTAGTAAAATGTTGTTAATAAAAGGTGATAAAATGTCAAGTGACTATTATGTGACAGTTAGGGAGTTTTTGGTCGATTCTTTGAGGTTTGGGCAGTTAGAAGGAGGAAAAGAAGTCAATAAATACAATGTATTTTGTGTTCAAGAGATATTATGGTCGAAGATCTCATGTAAAGGATTGAAAGAATCAATAAAAACAACCTCTATTTCATTGTTATGTTCAGACTACTGTAAAACAGTGACTATTCCTTTCATTTTTTTTTGGATTGGAGAAAAGTTTATTTTGTTTCAAAGCTTTATCTTGAATTTTCAAATGATTTAGAAGATTTTAAAGATTCCTTTCATTTGAAATAGGCCATTTGTTAAAGGATTTTGTATATCAAATAAGTGACTATCACTATCACGTGACAAAGAAGTTAACTGTCTAAAATAATTTAAGATTTTCACCTCTCCCATTGCTGTGATGGATATGTAACTTGTGGGAGAGGGTGTTATAATGTCTAATGCACTTATATAATGAGGTTGTATGCAGGATATGCAAGAGATTGAATAAGGAGGTCTCTAATTGAGACAAAGTGTTGTCTTGGGGTTACATGGTGATTAGACTAGTTAAGGTTAGGAGATTCCATCCACATAAGGGCTACATTTTATTATATAGAAGGTCAATATATGGTCATTATATGGTGTTAGATCCATTGTGAGGATCTAGAAGTGATTGGAGAGGTAAGTTTGGCAAAACCCTAGGCTTAGGCACTTAGGAAAGAGGGTTTGATGATTGGGCAAGAAAAACTTGATAGAATCTCCTGTGAAAGAGAAAATCCTTTGTTTGGGATGGTATTACAACTCTATTTGAAGTTATAAGGTTTTTGGGATGAGATCTATTAGTGGTTGCTTTGTAATAGGAGGGCTAATAGAGGGCTAATTGTGAAGTAGGAGTAATGGTTTGGGCATTTGGTCCAAAGGAATAGTATGAAGATTTAAAGTATGTTGTGTAACTAGGGAAAATGTATTTATATATGGTCTTAGATTTTTGTGTGTTTTGGGAAAAAGTGGAAGAAAACCTTGGAAAACTGAATAGGCAGGGCTAATTGGGAAATAGGCCTAGTGAAGGGCTAGAATTGAGTTTTTGTATTAGATGATGAGTTGAGGGTTTGGGAACCTTGGGAACATGTTAGTTGAAGTTGTTTGAAGTGCATGAAGGTGGATGAAAAACCTAGTTAAAGAGAAGACAATTTTGGAGCCTATTGAGGCATTGTAGGCATTTGATAGTTGTTGGAAAAGATTGCTTGGGTGAATCCATTTGAGGGACTTGGGGATGATTTCTAAGATGTAGAGCCTATGGTGGCACAAGAAGTTATATGTGCACTTTGATATCAGAACTAATTCAAATGGCCATAACTCATATACATTTGTCATTGGCATAAGAAGTTATATGTGCACTCTAATATGCGAACTAGTTCAAATGTGCCTCCTATCTTCTACCAAGCTTAACCACATGAAGAGCAAACATTGCCTTAAAAATGTTATTAATCTCATCTATAATCCTCTTCACCCCATATAAAGAATATTTTCACTCTAATCCCAAGCAACAAATACAATAATAGATGCCTTAGATTGCCTTTACAAGAGTCGTCTAAGTTTACCTTAATCCAACCTTCCAAGGGTCAATCCCATTTCACATCTACACTAGTTTTAGATGTTGGATTGACCTAGCTATGCCTAATAGTTAAGAAACTTATATAAAGAGATAGGCAAGTATACTATATGATCTCCAATAATTTATAGAGAAAAATAAATAGAAGATTTATGAAATCAACAAGTAGAAGAAGATTTATGAAATCAACAATTGGCAACCGTAGGTACATACTATTTGGAGATGTTTCGATGACTTGTAGATTCTACCCTTCATGATCAGACAATCACCAAGTTATTGGAATAAGTGCATGCAAATCTTTGGCCATATACAAGAATACACATTTATAAAATTCCATTTTTTCACATGATATACAAAATTGTGTATGTTTATGTTATTACATATAGGAAACTTGGCACACATTTGAGATAGAAAAGCATTTTTTCAGAAAGTAGCTCCCTACATGCTTGACAATTTAATTGTCAACCTTGTTCCTTGAGAGAGTTTACTGGACTAATATTCCAAGTTCATATTCCAAACAATAACCACATATCTCCTATAAAAATGCCCACCTTCAAATCTTTTACTATTATGCCATAGAAGAAAGGAATCTTGGCTGTCAATTTAGAAGTTTCAAATATAGCTTGCAATTAAAAGAAAAAAGTAATATCATGTGTAGTTCAACCATACCATAGATGGAAGATACGATGCCATTCAATTTTAGGTTCCTTTGGATAGGATGAAAAATGAAGCCAAAATATGATGGCAAGCATCACCACAATCACACAAATTCAAAATTTAGCTCCCTTTGAAAGCCATTCAACACTTACATTGAGTTCCTATCATGATAACCAATTTCCACTCAAAGTAATTCATTAAACAAGAAAAAAAAAGATTTCTCTTTGAGAGGGCATCATAGAAAAAAATATCCAACCCATAGAAACCTACCTTTACCAAAAATAATAATTCTTGCACCCCATCTTTTTCCTTGTAAGGAAGATTTTGGTCTGCTCACTACAAGGACCTTCCTAGCATATCTAGTACTAACATGTCTATAACTAGATCATGCTCATCTACATTCCTAAAAGTGACTTCAATAATAATCTTTAGAAAAAATGATTACATATGCAGGAACACCATTTCCCTTTACATGCAACAACAAATTTGAGCAAATAAATGTCTTTCCTTCCTATAGTCTTACCTGATATATCATAAACTTGATCAATAGCAGAGACACCTAATAACTGTCCTAGAAAAATATGGGCTCTAACGTGATTAGAATCATTGAGTTCATCTCCATGTGTCATGAAAACTATAGGTTTTTTTTTGCACATCCACTCATGTTAAGAAAGAAATCAACAAGAATAAAAACATTGCAAGGTCATTAGTTAATAGTTAAAAATATTGTATCATTATCCATAGACAAGAAATTTGAAGCAAGAATGCATTCTAAACATGTAAGATAATAATTGTTGTTTTTTTTGAGTCTACTTGCAGTGCTCCAATATGTGACTACCTAGGAATCAAATGTATAGTTCTCAAGACAAATTTTAAAACTACATGGCTAATTCCATAAGACACAAATATCCTCCTTCAGTTTTTTAGCCTTCACAAACTAGCATTAGATTTGTGTTCAAAGATGTTGAAGTATCCTATTTGACTAATCTCAAACAAATATTAGTTTGTCTAGAAAACTCTTAATTAATAAATGCTAGCCATGGTCGAGTTAAGAAATTTAGAATTCATTCAAAACATCATTGAAACCTATTGATCATCAAATCCCTCAAGTTATTATAGTAGCTGAAATGGTTTTCAACAATTATTAATCTGATTTTTAAATCTACACCTACTCTAATTCTTAGTACAAAGTTACATGTAGTAATTACATAACATTTCATCCCATTATAGGCTTTGAATTAATAAACTCTCTGAATCAGCTATAGACTTCATGTTGGCTGCATGTACAGACAGCTCTGTTGATGGAGTGTGTTTGGATAGGCAATGACTATTCTACTTGCAATGGCATTTTGGTTTAGACTATAACTTGCAACCAGAATTATTGGACACCACCTCTACCTTTTAAACTAGTTCAGATAAATCATCAGTTGCCTTTAAATTTGCACCCAGCCAAGCCATGAATGATGTGAGGTCCACCTGAAGAGTCTCCATGAAACTTTAGATAAAATTTGAGCTTTCATTTTGAATAAAGTGTTGGTTTCCCTTATAATGGATGAGAAGATTTATCTTCAGGAGCATCTTATGAAGATCAAGAATACACACAATCAATTGGAGGCTACTGGTCACAAGATAGTGACATGATCAATGCAGAACAAGTATTTACTACCATAGATAAAGGCAAAGGTGGGTCCACTCAGCAAAAAGGATAGTGGGCATCTAAGGAGGGTTCCAAAAAGAATATCACATGTCACTATTGTGGGAAGCTAGGTCATATCTAGAGGTTTTGTAGAAAGTAGTTGGCTAACCAGAAATCCAACCAAAAGAGAGTCTTAACTATCAGATCATGAAGTAGAGTAGTCTAAGGAGTCAGCTTTCTTTCTGTCCATGGCCACATGACTTCAAAATTTTGTTTCATATTAGGGTAGTTAGTAAAATGACCATTAAGGTGGGGTAATAAAGTATTTAATGGTTATTTAAGCATATTTAGCTTATTAGTTAGTTCATATCTATTTTCTTAATTAGATAAAGAAGTTGGTGAAGTGTGTGCTGTTGTAGTGACAATAATGGAGCCATTATTCAGTAAATGGTCAAGAAGGAATCATTTGATGGAAATTTTAGAAGTTGCAATGATGTATGCATGATTTACCTGAAAAGATCAGTGTTACCAAGAAGTAACACATCAAAAGAATGGGCAATTGAAATTCTGTAAACATTAGAAGTTTATGGGAACTTCAATTTCTCAAAGAGCATGTCAGATACATAGAAGGAGTATATCGGAGCTTAACTAATATGGTTTATAAAAAAAGTACAAAATTACAAATATGGAAAGGCCTAATCAAGCTCCAACACCAATTGGTACCTAAATTAAAACTTCCAAAAGTATATTGGTCTTAGAAATTGGCAAAAACCATGCATCAAAAATGGAATAGACATTCAGGCTTCTTTGCTCCTATGCCAGAATTGTTATACATTGTATGTGAAAATTTAATACAAATGACTATTCAAAAACATTTTCTATATTCCCATAAGATACTAACAACTAATTGTATTTACTATTAAGAATGTAATATTCAGATAGTCACATATAAGGGTGATCTTAAAAATAGAAAAGCAATACCTCCACAAAAAGTTTTATGATTGTTTGGTACGTTAACATTACTGGCTCTGGGCTAGATGATTTCATTTGTCTAAATATGGATTTTGCCCTTTGATAGTCTTGTACCCTTCCATATGCCTCCATAAGGGTTGTATAACTTACAATATCCAACACCAAGCCAAATTTTTTCAATGATCTTAATGCACCCTCTGCCTTCTCGGAGATGCCCTACTTTCCATAGGCTGAAGCAAGCATTTTGAAATCCATCTCACTAAAGCTCCACCAATACTGCCATCAAAGCCATTCCAGTATCTGTAGATCTAGAGTATGGTTAATCTAACAGTAAGATAAAGCAAAAAAATACACAAGGAAAGATAAAGACAAAGATCCCTAAGGAAAATTTCATCATATGGAATGAACATTGGGCCAAACAAAAGCACAATTCATTGAAATAGTAAATCATGCTATCATATCTTGGATGATAGAAGGAACAAATCCAATGGATTACATTAAATGATAATGAGTCAAAAAGAGAGAGTGGAAATTTATATAACTATAACTTTCAGCCTTTTTGCAATCCCAAAAAATATAATCAGAAAAATGATTATTGCACAAATGGCAGTTGAGCAATTCTAGTGATCTTAAGTAGTTTGATTAATTATTATTGAGCTTCTAAATAGGAGTGTCACAGAGGTTTCAAATAGTCAATAGCCAGCTAAGGTGATTTACTAGCTAATTCTAGATGTACTTATGATGACTAATAGCTCTGAACCAAAGTCAAGGAGTGAATAGCAACTTGAAAAGTGAAATTCTAGAGCAAATAATGAGCAATCAGATATAAAGATGGAGATTTCTGAATTACTTTGTTTGTTGCTATTTTTTCTCAATACATTGCTCCTTCAAGCAAATTAAGGAAAGTTTCTTTCGTACATACACATTTTTTTTTGGAAATATTGAGTTGTATTGATCTATAACATAATTAAAATGTATAGTTGCATGAATGGCTGGTTTGCTTCTAGTGTGTAACTACTACTGTGACATGAGAAGATGCATAAGTGAAACAAACTGGAGACAAGTTCTTCCCAAGAAATGTCAATGCCCCTGAACATGCCACACAGATTTAGATCAAAATGTATAATCGGTCTGGAAAAGCATTGAAATTTCAAGAGCAAATAATAGCTGAATAAAAAGTATTGATTGTCACGCATAAGATTTAAAGAGACTGTAGAGTCCCAATGATACCTTTGCATTAACTCTAGGAAAAGGTCAAGCAACTAAATAAGAAACTTACGATTAGATACAACACAAAACTTTGGATAACAAAAGCTGATTGAAACTATAAGGAGTAAGGAACAAATTACAAATAATCTCAAGATGCATATAGGAGAATGATAGATTTCTATAATTCTATTTTGCATTGGCTTGTACATGTTATTTTACATTAAGACTCTAAAAAGATTGGACTATTTCTTGTTTGAGATTGCTTGGACTATTTTTCAATGAGAATAAAAATGATTTAAAAAATGAGTAATCATGCTAGAGCCAAGTTATATGTAAACAATAGTTGTGCAAAAAATGTATTGGTAATAGTTGTAAAGTCCAACTAACTACTATCACCATCCCTCTATATTATAAGTTATAGTGGTGCTCTAGATTTTCTCTATTCCATCATACACTTACATATCATACACTTTACCATAGTCCATATCAAAAAGGTCAGAGAGATCAGTTTCATTTGACTGGTATGTGGAAGTCCTTGATGTTGAGAAGTTGTGTGATTCACGTGGAGTGGAAGGTGTTTTGGCCCCTTGGAAGGAAGCTTCATCTCTTTTATTGGCTTCTTTATTTTTACTTGGAGAATCATATTGCTTTGAATTATTCCCATGGCTCCTTGCATATGATGCCAAGAGTGTCCTTGTTGTTTTCTTCTGCCATAACATAATGTTCACAAAGTGTTAGAATTGTCTCTAGATGAAAAGAAACTGTAGAGGCTCAATTGACATGTGATCTTAGTTAATGTAGAAGATAGATTATGAAATATCATGTAATCCTATGCTTCCAGCCCCTGGTAATCTATCAACAGAAGATGCCTTGAAGATGAGGCATGACCTACCAGAGGTCAGAGTGAAGAATAGAAAGCCATGCTGATCTGTACCCTAAAGAGTATCTATATTAGAATGATCTTTTCTTATCATTTGGTGGACAATAAAAAAAGCTGACAAATATGATAGATGAAGGGTCCTTGATAAATAGTCAGGTAGTTTGGTGTAGGGGCATCCAATGGACACATGAAGCTACAAGGTACACCAGGAGCTATGAAGTAGAAAATGAAGGTACCAAGGGAAATCAATGCCTAATGAAGATATGTCAAGTCATTTGATGATGAATTATGGCTATTGAAGCCATCAAAATGTAAGGAATTTCATAAAGTTGTCAAATTGTAATACATTACCAAGAATGGGAAAATTGGTATAAGTGAGAAGTCAAGAGTCAATCAATGTGTTGTAAGGGATATGAAGGGTCATTTGAAGTCCTAGATTTATAGGAAATGAAAGATAGTGGTTTACAAATGTAATAAGGCTATCAAAGCCTCTAGAGGATGTAAAAGGCACTAAAAGTGCAATATTGTGTAAAATTGCCAATATTGACAACATAAGTCAAATAAGGCTTAATGGGGTTAGTTGAGGTTATAGGTGTGTGAAGGTTGATTTGTTATTAAAATGTTATAAAATGTAATGGGCACCCCTGGATGTCCCAAAAAACTAAACCAAATTGCTGAAAGGAATTATGTCAAACAGTTTGCATTCAACTTCTTATTTCTCCGTTTAATGTTTTAAACCCCTTATAATTTTGGAAATCAAACATTTATTGTTTGTTGTGTTTCATGCATGGAATTGGTATCATACAACATAAACAAGAAAGAAACTACAATGATATGCAAAGTGGAAATGAACTGCTGCTAATAAAATGTTATTTTCAGAATTCATAAAATCAAATACATAGCAGATTTATCAACTCACTAATTACTTCAGCAATATTGTCATAATACTCCAGCCCATGCTTACGAACTTGCTGCTACAATAATTTGTCCTCCAATCAGTCCACTACCTTCATAATACCATTCCCTCCAAGCGGCATAAGCGTCGGACAAGTAGTGAAGAAGATATGAGCAAAATATCAAATCTGCTTGTAGCCGAAAATGCAACTAAACTACCTGATAATGAAGCCAATAAGAAAGAATTCCAAAGGCCAAACCCCAAGGGAATGACATCTAGAATGTTACAAGAGAGGATAGACGTCCTCAAATGCCGAAAACAAAGCTGCAACTCACACACCAATTTCTTCTCATATTCCACCTGTCTAATGAAGCCACAAATGCTTCCTTTTATTCTATTCCCACGGGTCCCCTCAACTCATATGGGCAATGTGGGATAAAAGATGTGTAATATAAAACATATATTAAAATACCCCTTATGTCTCCCTTGGGTACACATCACCATAAAATATATATTAAAGTAACACTTTAATATTTTACAATTAAATTAGACGTTACTTTAATAAAACTTCAGGCATTAAAATGTATTAGCAATCAGACTCCGAATAATGCGAGTGACAGCTCATCGGAAAGCTCTCACCGAGGAGTATCGAGTCCAATCACCAAAATTGACCTGCACTGTGTCCTTCCAACTTACTAAAAATAGTAAGTATGCCTGAAACTAAGTAAATCAACTTCGTTTGGCCCAAACTGGAAATGACTAGGCCAAAACACTCCAAGATCCCATTAAACCCTTCGTTAGCCCTCGGGACCATGTAGAACAAGGCTAACGCGCACACACTTGGTCAACTGCTAAAATGGGGACATTACAGTCCACCCCCCTTGAAATTGCTTGTCCTCAAGCAACCTCAGTCCAGCCTGCTGAATAACCTGCTCACTCTCCCATGTAGAATCTTCCTCCGGCAGGTCTTTCCATTTGACCAAATACTCCTTCACTATCCTGTTTCTAAGCTTCCTCTCTCTGGTATCCACAATAGCCTTAGGTACTAACACAAGCTTCCCCTCCTCATCCAAAGGGGGTAAATCTGCAGAAGGCACTACACTCTGACCAATGGCTTTCTTAAGCCTAGACACATGAAACACATTGTGCACTCGATTGCCCTCTGGAAGCTCAAGCTCATAGGCGACTTTGCCCACTTTGCGAATCACCCTGTAGGGACCATAAAATCTAGGTTTCAACTTTTCAGCTTCGCTCTTCTTGAGCGATGACTGTCTATATGGTTGTAGCCTCAAGTAAACCATATCCCCTACCTCGAAGCTACGCTCTATTCGGTGCTAATCAGCATACAATTTCTGTTGATTCTGAGCCTGTTGTATATTCTCTTTGAGCACTTTCAGGATGTCCTGACTATCCTGCAATAAGTTTTTGGCTTTGGGCACTCTACTGTCCCCCAAAACTAAATCCATGAAGCTAGGTGCTTCATAACTATAGAGTGCCATGAAAGGAGTCATCTTGATGGACATATGATAAGTGGTGTTATAACAATACTCTCCCATATGCAACCATCTGATCCAAGCCTTTTGTTGTGTAGTTACATAGTTCCTCAAATATCCTTCCGCCCATTTATTCACAATCTCTATTTGCCCATCTGTTTGCGGATGATAACTAGTGCTAGGTGTAAGATCTGTACCACACAACCTAAACAACTCTTGCCAAAAAACACTCATAAACTTACTATCCCAGTCGCTGACAATGAATCTGGGCAGCCCATGTAACCTGAATATCTCTTTAAAGAAAAGATCTGCCACCTGTGCTGCTGTGTAAGTGGACGGAATAGCAAAGAAGTGAGCAAACTTCGTCAAGCGGTCCACCACCACATAGATGCAATCCCTTCCCTGCACTCGTGGTAAACCAGTGATGAAGTCCATCGAAATACTTTCCCATTTCCTATCAGGAATGGGCAAGGGCTGTAATAAACCTGCAGGAAATGTGTGTTCTCCCTTATTCTGTTGACAAACCATACACTCCCTGACATACCTCTGAACATCATCCTTGAGCCCTTTCCATGAAAACCGCTCTCGGATCTGCCTGTAGGTCTTGAAGACCCCCGGATGTCCTGCTGTGGGTGCATCATGAAATGCCTTCAATATCGCCTCTCTCAAATGTGATGACGGAATCAAATAAACCCTGTCCTGAACTCTGATCAATCCATCTATCACCTCATAGCGATCATCCTGTATGGTACCTGAAATCAATCCAGAAGCCCAAGCATCTCCGACATACTCTGCTATAATCCGATCTCTCCAATCTCCTGAAATCTCTGCCAGAGCACATAAGTGAGGTCTCCGAGATAAGGCATCAACCACCACATTTTTCTTACCTTTGACAAACTCTATGTCAAAGTCATAAGCCTGCAATTTAGTCACCCATTTTTGTTGCCGGTCATTAAGATCACGCTGGCTCATGAAGTATTTAATACTGTTGTGATCAGTCTTGATCACAAAACGTCCACCTACCAAATATGATCGAAATTTGGCCAATGCATGCATTATGGCCAACATCTCCCGGTCATAGACAGAATAACTTTTCTCAACTCCTCGGAGCTTCCTACTCTCGAATGCAATGGGATGCTTCTCCTGCATCAATACTGCTCCAATCCCATCACCTGATGCATCACAATGAAGCTCAAAAGGCTTTGTGAAATCCGGTAGAGCTAGAACTGGACATGAAGACATTACCTGCTTGAAATGCTCAAAACACCTCTGTGCTACCCCTGTCCACACAAAGACTCCTTTCCTGGTAAGATCTGTCAAGGGTGTAGCAATCTGTGAGAATCCCTTAACAAACCTTCTATAAAAACCACATAAACCAAAGAATCCCTTAAGCTGTGTAAGGTTTGTGGGAGTAGGCCACTCTACAATAGCTCTAATCTTTTTGGGATCAACCTGAACGCCATCTGCACTAATGATATGCCCCAGGTAAAGGAGCTCAGTCATGCCAAACTCACATTTAGATTCCTTGGCATACAATGACTCTCTCTCCAGAATAGATAACACCTCCTCCAGATGATGTAAGTGCTCCTCCCAGGTCTTACTGAAGACCAAGATGTCATCAAAGAAGATCAAGACAAATCTCCTCAGCTGCTTCCTGAATACCTGGTTCATACAACTTTGAAATGTAGCAGGTGCATTGGTTAGACCAAATGGCATAACCATGAACTCAAAGTGGCCATAGTGACATCGGAAGGCTGTTTTCTCAATGTCCTTTGCTCTCATCCTGATCTGATGGTATCCGGATCGCAAATCAATTTTGGTGAAGAAGCATGCCCCATGCAACTCATCAATCAGCTCATCAATCCTAGGAATGGGATACCTGTTTTTAATTCAGTGCCCTGTAATCGATGTACATGCGCATTGTCCCATCCTTCTTCTTTACCAATACTACTGCTGAAGCAAAAGGGCTCTTACTGGGCCTGATATGCCCCATCTCCAACAAATCCTTAATCGCCTTCTCTATCTCATCCTTGCGTTTCTTAGGATGACGATAGGGAGTAATCATAACTGGTTTGGCTCCCTCCTCAAGCTCAATAACATGTTCCATCCCTCTGTCAGGAGGAACCCCATGAGGAATATCGCTAAATACTTTAGCGTGTCTATCAAGTATCTTCTGGACATCTAGTGGATGACTCTTTTCTTGTGGCTCTGGTGAAGTTGGCATAATGTGGCACTCTGCCGCCCACTCTATGTCATCATGACGAAAAAGTCTCTGCATTCTCCTCAAGGACACTATTCTGCAACCTCCATCTGAAAGCCCTCTAAGTACCACAGTTCTCCCCTCATGCTGAAATCTCATCTCCAATTTTGCTAGATTGAGTGTGAACTCAACTAGTGAAGCCATCCATGTCATGCCGAGGATGACATCATAATCTCCCATGTCCACAACATAGAACTCATCTTCCAACTCGTAGCCATCTCCAAACCTGATGCGAAGATTAGATATCTTCCGAGTGCATAATAACTTATCACCATTAGCCACCATGACTCTAAACCCATCATGCTCCTCTGTCTGTAACCCTCTCCTGGCTACCAACTGTGCATCTATGAAGTTATGTGTAGCCCCAGTGTCAATAAGAGATATCACTTTCTGCCCCTGGATAGTACCCCTGACCTTAAATGTGATTGCCTTTTGGGCCCCTGTCAAGCGTGCCAACGATCTATCATCCTTAGGAATGTTGCTCTCCTCTATAGTGTTACCCTCATCTGAATTGGAGTGCTGATCCTCCCCTTCTGACTCTGACTCTTCTGCTGAAAAATACTCCATTTGATTTGCCTTAGCCTTGAGAGAACATTTATGAGATAAGTCCCAAGGCTCTCTACAATGGAAGCACAGCTTCTTCTTTCGAAGTTCATTCAAGGTTTCATTGTCTAGTCCTTTTGATCCTTCTTTGGGTTTGCTATACTCTTTCTGAAATGATTTTTTGTCTTTGTCCTTGCGGTAGGAAGAATCTGTTGAATGGTTTTTTCCTTTGTATACCGAAGGGGCTAAATCTCGTGCCTTTTTAGTTGCTTCAGCTAACGTGAGTGGATCATGTCCCTTCACCCAACCTCATAATGGATCAGCAAGACCATCACAAAATAACACCACCAATCTCCTAGGAGAGATATCAGTAACAAGTACAGACAAGCGCTGAAACTCGGCAATGTAAGCATCCACAGAACCTGACTGTTTTAACTGTGCTAGCTCCTTGAAATGTAACTCGGGATCCTTAGTGTCAAATCTCCCAATCAATGTTTCGATGAATTCCTCATAAGATGTAATCTGATTATGCCCCAAAGTCACCATGCCATGATGCCACCATTCATGTGCAACGCCATCCAAGTGCATAGCCGCATACTTGATAGCCTCCTCCTCAGGCATA
The DNA here is from genome assembly GCA_028749045.1 of Cupressus sempervirens. Taxonomy (NCBI): domain Eukaryota; kingdom Viridiplantae; phylum Streptophyta; class Pinopsida; order Cupressales; family Cupressaceae; genus Cupressus; species Cupressus sempervirens. Next base: position 377,750,290 of record CM053788.1, on the reverse strand, counting down.
GGATTAAGCTGCAAGTATGTATCTACCTTCTGCACCCAAGCTCGTGCAGTCATCTTCCCTGAAGCATCATAATAAGGTAAAGAAAGTTTTCCAACTTTCTTCCTTAGCTCAAAGTTTTGATTCCTCCCTCCTGCTTTAGGCATGTGTCTCATCCTCAAGTCCATATAATCTCTAAGAGAAATATCCGCCTGAAACTCTGGTCCACTAGCCTCCCAGTCCCTCCTGAACTGATCCTATAACTCGGTAATCTGCGGTTCGTTTACTGGATGAACCGGATCTCTGAGTGGAAAAGTGGGTAGAAGAGGTCTCGAGCTCATAGTCTGTGCTGGGCGTGCAATGTGTCTAAAGTTATCAGCCTCATTCCCATTGTTGCCGTGTCCATTATTACCATTAATGTTATTCTCAGGACCATTGTTGTTGCCTTGGCCTTCATGGTTATTGTTTCCCCCGTTGTTATTGTTTCCCTCATTGTTATTGTTTCTGTTGTTGGCATCACCTGGATTAATATTGACACCCATCTGTCTAGCCATGAGCTGCAACATCATGTCCATTCGCCTATTCTGCTCCTGCTGCATACGCTGCCCCTGCTCTAATGTATCTAGTAACTGTTGGAATAGTACCTCCCCTTGATCTAGACCAGCATTTCTGCCTCCACCTAATCCTATATTCCTGTCATCTCGATCACCCATATTATTGTCCTGATCACAGAATATCTCCTCTGTGTCTGTATGGTTGAATTCAATGTCCCCCTGCACGGATGTACTAGACTGTTTGCTTTGCAAGTCTGAAATCCTATTTTGTCTTGCTCTGGTATCGCGGAAATTATAAGACCCCTGTCGCATGCTCAAACATAAATGCTTAGCCTGTGTTTTTTTTACTTACTTTTTCCCTCTATCCGACTGTTCCAAATTCCCTATAAGACCTCCATAGGATGGCAGGACTTATAGCTCTGATACCACTGTAATGGGCACCCCTGGATGTCCCAAAAAACTAAACCAAATTGCTGAAAAGAATTATGTCAAACAGTTTGCATTCAACTTCTTATTTCTCCGTTTAATGTTTTAAACCCCTTATAATTCCAGAAATCAAACATTTATTGTTTGTTGTGTTTCGTGCATGGAATTGGTATCATACAACATAAACAAGAAAGCAACTACAATGATATGCAAAGTGGAAATGAACTGCTGCTAATAAAATGTTATTTTCAGAATTCATAAAATCAAATACATAGCAGATTTATCAACTCACTAATTACTTCAGCAATATTGTCATAATACTCCAGCCCATGCTTACGAACTTTCTGCTACAATACTTTGTCCTCCAATCAGGCCACTACCTTCATAATACCATTCCCTCCAAGCGGCATAAGCGTCGGACAAGTAGTGAAGAAGATATGAGCAAAATATCAAATTTGCCTGTAGCCGGAAATGCAACTAAACTGCCTGATAATGAAGCCAATAAGAAAGAATTCCAAAGGCCAAACCCCAAGGGAATGATGTCTAGAATGTTACAAGAGAGGATAGACGTCCTCAAATGCCGAAAACAAAGCTGCAACTCACACACCAATTTCTTCTCATATTCCACCTGTCTAATGAAGCCACAAATGCTTCCTTTTATTCTATTCCCACGGGTCCCCTCAACTCATATGGGCAATGTGGGATAAAAGATGTGTAATATAAAACATATATTAAAATACCCCTTATGTCTCCCTTGGGTACACATCACCATAAAATATATATTAAAGTAACACTTTAATATTTTACAATTAAATTAGACGTTACTTTAATAAAACTTCAGGCATTAAAATGTATTAGCAATCGGACTCCGAATAATGCGAGTGATAGCTCATCGGAAAGCTCTCACCGAGGAGTATCGAGTCCAATCACCAAAATTGACCTGCATTGTGTCCTGCCGACTTACTAAAAATAGTAAGTATGCTTGAAACTAAGTAAATCAACTTCGTTTGGCCCAAACTGGAAATGACTAGGCCAAAACACTCCAAGATCCCATTAAACCCTTCGTTAGCCCTCGGGACCATGTAGAACAAGGCTAACGCGCACACACTTGGTCAACTGCTAAAATGGGGACATTACATAAAAACTGTTTGTTTACTATCACCTGATAGTTAAGGGGCAATTGGCCGAACCAAGGGGTCTTGGAGGACAGTTTCGTAAGTTAGATTAGGAGGAAAAGAGTCTAAAGTAATGTCATTAGAAGACACAACAGAGTGGTAGTCGATGAGAGGTGAATGTATCAAGAAAAGAAATAAATAAAAGAATTATGTAATTCACTATCATAGTGATAGTTTTTTTGTTTTTCAAGATTCAGCTTGAGAATCGAATAAGGTTCTTTCCAATTAAAAATTATTGTTTTGTTTCCTTGGAATGGTGGTTATGATTTGTTAAGTCTTTCACAACTCTATTCAAAGATCTTTGCAAGTTTCTTCTAATAGATCTATTTGAAGTTCTCTGCTGTCATAAGAAACGTGACAGTCTGTCACTGTTTTGAAGAAATTTAAGGAAATATGCCTCTCCCACTTTTTGTGATTAAAATTTAACTTGTGGAAGAGGTACTTAAGCCTATAGATATGATTTTTTTTTACTATGATTTAGATGCAACTGATAGTGAATAGAGAAAGGAATAGTGGGTGATTGATGAACAAACAGTGAGGGTGCACTTAGAAAGCATCACATGGTGAATATAGTGATTTGAGGGTTGGAGTGGATAAATGAGTGTTGGAAACAATTGAGGGAGTGTATTGTAAGGTTTCTAAACCATTAGAAAGGTTTTGTGAAACTATTAAGGGTCTTTTCTAGAGAGCCCTAGGCTAGAAACCCTTAAAATGATAGTTTGATGAAAGAATGCTTAGATGTGAGTGGAAGTTCAAAAAAATTTAGGAATCCTTCTATTTAATGGATTCCTTAAGACTATGTCAAGGTTTGGAATGTTGGAAGTAAGAGAAAAAAGGAGTTGCTTTGTAAATGGAGGGCTAATTAGGCTTAGTTGCATGTAGGAGTAGTCATAGAAAGGTTCATTAGTCACAGGATGAAAGGACTAAGATTCATAGTGTTTGAAGAAATCAATAAAGGGTATTTGAAAAGGTGAAGAGGTTACTAGGTCATTTGAGAAGTTTGGAAGTAAAGTGTAGATTACTTGTAGGACAGGGCTAATAGGACAAGCCTATTGAAGGCAGTTTTAAGTTTGAGACAAAACTAATGTTTGGTAGGAGTGGGAACTCCTTAGTTATGTTATTTGAAGGGCATTGAAGCATTGTAAGGATCAGGGGAGTCTTTGAGTACATAGATGAAGAGTTGGTTACAAGAGGGGTGAATTAGGAGTGTTCCCAAGGAGAGGGAAGTTGAAACAAAGGCAAGGTGAATTGGTAAGTTGTTTGAAATGAATCAAGGGAGTGAACCTATTCAAGAGGAGTATTTTTTTGGTTTCCTAAAGTTAGAGACTTCTAGTTTTTTAGGGCAACTATCACCTATTAGTCATATTCAACAATAACAAGTTTAGTAGGACTCAAAAGTTAAAATTGCTAGACCACAGTGACTTTGCCAAATCTACCTTGAGAATGTAAATATATAAAAGGAATAAAATGATCAAATATAAAACATTTTAGGTAGCCACACATAAATCCCATATCACATTTTCATTCTATGTTATGGGCAATAGTAGTTGTGGATCATTTTAGACCTACCACATGCAAAGTGTCCATTTTATGTTAGTTTGAGCTTCACTTGGTTTCAAGAATACTATAATATTCTCTACTTAACAAGGCCAACCACGTGAAGGTGAAAGCTCATCTGGCCTCACCTCCCTCCCCCTAACATCAATCTAAAGTACCCATTATCATCTAATTACATACTTACATTCATTCATTCATCCATTTATGAACTATAACATTCATTAATATGATATAAAATTCATTAATACACAATACTAATCAAGACTTCATTAACACATAAAAATATTCATTGACATAAAATAAAAAATTGTATTAATATGCATCATTCATACATAATTACTTAAAACAAAGTTCTTTCATTATCCAACAAGGTTTATCAAAGAAGATTTTTAAAACATCATTTGTTTTTTTTGTTTTTTGAGCTCTCTTAAGAAAAGCGCTCATAGGAGCATCCATATCTACTTCATTCTCCTCCTCTTCTAGCATGTTTAATGTAAAATTATGATGGTTCCTTCTCTTTGGAGGAGCAAGAGGCTATTGCACTAAAGGGGGCTCTATTGCAAGAACAAGTGAATGGGATAAATTGGCATACTCTTTTTCTTTTTCTAACTGTTACAAGTCTGTAATTAAGTATGAGTACAACATAACATGCATTTTTCTTACCTAAAAATGCCACATCATGTACATTAACATTTTGATCCACTGCCACGTCAACATGTTGAACACTTGGAACGTGGTCCACTCCTTCAGCATGATGTTCAACATGCTCTGAAATATTCAAAAAAAAGGATACACATCAAATTACAATTGAAGATGTTAAATTGTATTCATAATTGCATAATTAATTTCCAATAGAAAATTAATACCTCCACCACTATAATGCACATCATGGCCTTCGTCACGAGCAGGTTCTATGGTAGGATATGAAGGCTGCTGTAAAATGTTATGCACATTGTTATGTAGCCAATTTACATTTAAAACTAATACCAAAAAATAATCTTCTCAACTATTGAATTTCATTTACTTTTCATCTGACCAATTTACCTGTGAGATATCATTTGGTGCACTAGATTCTTGGGAAAGGCTTACAGATTCTTTGCATAGGCATGCAGCCACAACTTTATAACCTTCCTTCAAGGCAATTTTTCTATCTTCATCTGCGACCTCCACATTGAATTCTGTGCCTTGTATTTTTTACTTAATATCGTCAATTTTCCATGTATGGTTTCATTAAACAAAGCTATTTGCAACATTATATTAAAAATAAATAAATAAAATTTTATTTCTCTACTTACAAGTCGAGACTGGAGATTCATATAGCCACCAAAGCCAAGTTTGTGTTGGACAACCTTTTCTACTCTCACTTTTGTAGCCACAGATGTGTCCTAAAATCTATGAAAAATTTCAATCATCTTAGATTATATATTTACAAATATCAATAATTAGTGCATGATTGCAATGTACTTAATACTATCATGACATACCTCTTTTTGCCCTATGCTGCTTCATTATCTCTATCTTCACATAGCCTTTTATCCTTTGTATCTTCTATTATTTCATTCCACTCCATCGGTGGAATCATAGGAGGATGGTCATACTTTGGGTTATCCTTAAGAGCCCTTCTATATTGATCCCTCATAGTCTTTATATGCTTTGCTACTCTTTTCAGAAGTAGGCCAGTGTCAAAAATATTTTTTCCAAATTTCTCCTCAAAAGATGCAATCAACTGATTTTTTAATTTCACAGCTTGTAAATTCCACCTTTTTGAAAACAAATAGATTGTTAGATCAATAAATTTAATATATTATAATAAATGGAAGAAAATAAAAATTATGTAGCAATGATATGAAACTACGTACCTTTTACGTATGGTGGGTCCAAATAGTCTCAATGTCATATGAAAAATATGTTCAAGGAAAGCATTATTAGCTACAAAAACATAAAGGATTTATCAGTCCAAAATGAGTAATGTAAAAGTAAACTAAATTTACACTTTAAATAATAACAATTTTAAAGCACCTTGAAGCATTTGTTCTTTTAATGGAAACATAGTTTTCTTATTCAGTAACAATGTGCCTTCATATGAACTAGTACTAATCACACAAACTACTCTAGGAAATGGATTAGCTTCAGTAGTACTGCTCTCTGTTGGTCTATCAACTAAAACATCATGACAATTAAAGTAGACACCAAATGAATTGAACAATATAGAGACACCACCAATCACACTTTGTTAATATGACCAATTAATTTGCTTCCTAGAAACCAATTTAAATTATATTACTAGAGAAGAAGACAATACCAAAGACTATGAAAGGTGCAGTCAATAATAAGAGACAACCTAACACCTATTCTTTGGAAGAAGCAATGGTAGTTGCACAACACCATGATGCAGTAGCTGGCACTTCAAACCAACATGTGGCCAATGATTATGCTACACGTCTTTCACATGGTTCCCTAGAGGTTTAAGTTGGACAATATCTCAAGTCCTTATAACTACTTATGTAATCTTATCGCTACATTGTCCAAAACATGATGTTTGATATTGGACTAGATAGTGTAGGATATGTTTCCATGAAGTGGTTGCTATTTCAAAGTAAGAAGTGAACATAGAAGTTCATACTTTTAGTTTGAATTCTCATAAGCATGCACAAATAACATTCTTATTTAAATAGTTTTTCTGCTTCTCTTACAGTAACATGATGCGTCTAAAACTAGGAATTTATAACTTTTATGTCTTGCTTTCATAGTACCCTCTTATGAATATCAGCTACTGCCCCAAATCTTAAGCCAAATTGGATTTGGGAGGAGTCTAGTGTATTTTTCATTTATATTTTGATTTAACATAGTTTTAATTCACCTATAGTGGCTTTTCATTGTAATCATATTACATTGACTGACTGAATTGTACATTTCTTCATTGTTATATATCTAGGAAATTGTTTTGTATAATCCCTTGGGATGGAAGTGCAATGAAGTGATCAAAATTTTGGTAATTTTTTATTCCTAAGGGATTCTCTTCTTTAAATACTAAATTCTAGATCTATGGTAGATGAGATCATTACATTCAGACATACATCCTAAAAATGAAATCTGAATAAAATATGGAAGATTTAGAAGCTTTAGCCTCTAGTGACCATAGATGGATTGGTCACCAAAAGGGCTTGTAGCTTAGTGGTAGATCATCCTGACATCAAACTGGTCATCCTTAGTTCAACTCCTGGCTGGTTTGGCATCAAATTCGTTGTGCATGCTGTTACACCACCTAAATAATAATATGCATTCTAGCCCATCTATTTGGGATGAGTAAATATAAGTGTGCTCTTGTACCAACATATTACAGGGAGAAATAGTCAAGGTTCATGAGCCCAAAAATGTCAAAAGTGCAGATGAGAAGTCATGAGGAAAAGGTATACAAGACAAAACTGAAAGTCTACCTCCCTACCTATCTCCATGTCTCTCTATGTGTGGGTATATATATATATATATATATATATATATATATATATATATATATATATATATATATATATATATATATATATATATATATATATATATACATACACATATATATATATATGTATATGTGTATATATATATATGTATGTATATATATGTATATATGTATATATATATATGTATGTATATATATGTATATATACATACATATATATATACATATATACATACATATATACATATATATATGTATATATACAACGAAGTTGCATATCAATGCTTAAATGATGTCTAGAGAAGCTTGCATGCACACGAACACATGCATACACACAACATGCATACATACATAAATACATACATACATACATATATATATATATATGTATATATGTATATATGTATATATACATATATATACATACATATATATATACATATATACATATATATATATATATATATGTATATATGTATATATGTATATATACATATATATACATACATATATATATACATATATACATATATATATATATATGTATGTATATATATGTATATATACATATATACATACACACACACACACACACACACACACACATATATATATATGTATGTATGTATGTATGTATGTATGTATGTATTTATGTATGTATGCATGTTGTGTGTATGCATGTGTTCGTGTGCATGCAAGCTTCTCTAGACATCATTTAAGCATTGATATGCAACTTCGTTGTTCATCAACTTGTAGTAATACATTACAAAATATAGAAAAATAAGGTTTTACCAGTTCTAGTGGGCATAAACAAGGATGTTTGCATGGTCCTTGTTGCCGACAATGCACTAGGCAATACTAGACTGCCAATCGAAGGAGGAGTCTACACATGATCATGAGCTGAAGAATAGAATATTGTTAGCAAAGACATTTGCAATGGATAAATATCAAATGGGATACTAGTGAGAAACGCCCACAAAAAAAAAGGTAAGTGTTATAATGTTGATCAAAACAAACAAAGTGTTACTTAAATGAAGGTTGTGCGCAACAACCCTCACCATGTTCACCATGTGATGTCACAACTGGTACATATGTCTATACAAGAACACATAAAATTAGAGATCATGATCCATAAGATACTATAAAATATTAATATCTATTGAACTTCTATGATTGCTTTATTCGAATTATTGCTTACCTTCAAGGATTGGATCCTATGGTCCAATTCTATTCTTAGTGCCTCTTTCTCCTCACTTTTATCACCCTCGATGATAATATTAACAAGTTCATTAGTGTATCTTTGCTTAATTTTTTGGGTGATGAACACAAGGTCAGTACTAACGGTGATGTCATGTAGATATGATGCTCATATTTCAGATCGCATTTGATCAATGATCATTCTAGCTTTTTCCTATCATTTGTGACATCAAATATCAATATAATTTCATCAAAATAACTCCAAAGCCAAAAAGAAAAGAACATAATAATATGACATTTGTTTCTATATTAACATTAAAATTTACAATAATTAATGTTTACCTCTATTGAAGGTGTCTAAGATGGTGCATCCATATCGCCCTGTGAAAAAAAATTAGTAAGTCTTAGAAATCAATGGCGAAATTAAAGTAATAGACTTACCAAAAAAAATATTAATAATAAAGTAGATTTTATATGTAAATCATTTGTCTTAAGTAAAAAATTTAGTGTAACTAATGTTTATATCTAAAAAAAAATTGATATGTTCTACTTAATGTTTATATGTGCACATATGGTTTGGAAAGAAAAATTTGGTCATACAAGACCCCATCATAGTTGACATTGATCCTACTTGGACATTTCATTGATCATCATGATTTTCATCCATGTCATCATCATCATCATCATCATCGTCATCATCATCGTACTTGTCACTTTGATCATCATTGTCACCACCACCATCTTCATCACCATCATTATCATCTTCATCACTATCATCATCATGACCATCATCGCCATGATCATCACCATCTTCATCATCATGATCATAATCATCATCAGTATCATCATCATCATTATCACCATTATTGTTAGCATGACCAAAGTCATCACCATCTTCTTCTTCTTCATCACTGAGTAATTGTCGTTCCTGATAATCATTTACTTCCTCTTGTGTTTCTTCAATATCTTCTTCTTTGATCACATTATACTTTACCAGCCTTCCTCTTAGGTCATATGACCAACCTAGTTTGTATGGAATATCAAAGTAAAACACTTGCTCGCATTGGCTTGGAAGAACATAGGGCTCATCTCTGACTGGCTCAAATGACCTCGTATTAATCATAGTAAATCCACTATCGTGTTCAATAATAGTCCTATCATGATCATTTCAATTTAGTCATAACCTAAACCATTTGATGAAAAATAGAACTATTTTGAATGAATTAAAGTCACACTCAAATATATCATCCAAAATGCTATAGTATCAATTTTTAGATTGTTGAGGATGTATGTTAGTTCTAGATGAAATATTGGTGATCACAAAGACATCACTTATCCTAGAATCACACATTTTCTTCATTTTGTCTAACTTTTTTGTCCATAATTTATAGCCATGGTAGTACATAGCTTTGTGGTTTTTGACCTACAATTATTCAAACATGTCAAGAATCTTCTCATTGATCTGTGAGTTGATATTAAACTTGTCTCATGATTAGTAATCTTATGCATACCTTTGTACCTCTTAAGCCATATATTAGATCAAGTACCATTGGTGTAACATTGGGATCTCCATTATGATGAGTTTCTTTAACCAATGATGCAACACCATCCCATGTTAATGAGTGACCATTTTCTTGAGACTGTTCAATCCATACTGTCATGCAATCAAGATTGTTTGCAATATACAAGTGTAGTGCATCCCACTCACAACCAGCTATAAAAAAGACAATTACACTAGTTAGAAACAACTTATATATATTGATGATGGATAAAAATTATTAAATTAAAAAAAAAAAACTTATAATTACCTCTCACCCTCCTCAATCTACCTTTCCCCGTTAGGTACTCCCCTTTGAATTTGTCATTACAGTTGGGATCCCAAATGTGATCTACATGGATATCTGCTGCAAACTTTGGAATATATTTACTAATGTACACCATGGTCTGGTATATCATATACCCCTCTATCATAGAACCCTCAGGACATGCTCTTTGTCGAACCAAACCCTTCATAAATTTTAAGTGCCTCTCAACCATCCACATTGATCTAGCTTGTACAGGTCGATACAATTCAATCTCCTCAACTTGATGTATGAGATACTGTTCTTGAGCATTGAAAAACATTAAAGGTAAACACTTTTGCATTTCATACATAAGTTGTGGAATTTTTCTCTTCCAATATTTTATATCTTTTTTTATCAATTTCTTTAAATGATAACCACATAAAAAAGATTCAACATGCAAAAACACATAAACGAGATTTCAAATAAAATTATACAATAGATTTTAGATAAAAAGCTACAAATCTAAGAAAAAACACTTCTAACCTCATGTATTTTCTAAGATCATATATAACTTGTTTAATACTATTGTCAAATTGTTGTAGAATGGATAGAGGTAGGATGAACTACAATCATAAAAAAAGATCATTTCAATATTTTATTAAATAATGCAATTGGTGCTACATTCAATCTTACAAATATACTTTAAATAGAGAACATGACTTACCTTGACAAAGGTATGCCAATCATGTGTTTTCAACCTTGGCCCAAAATCACCTTTCTTTGATAGAAGAGTGCTTATATTTGCAGCAAATCCTATTGGAAATTTTTCTTTTTTTATGATTTTGTTTTAATGCATCACTTTGTTGCTCCATTAATAACCAAGGAAGGACACTTGTATTTATGCGATCTCCATTGCTATTTGATTCAATGAAAGCTTTTAGTGCATGATTGGATTCATGAATGTTAGTACACATTTTGGCAATTTGTTCTTTATCATGCCTTCTATCCAACATTTTTCATAGTGTCTCTGTTACATTCTTTCCAATATGCATAGCATTAAACAAATGCATGATTGGGAGATCCTTGTAGTATGGTAACCTACTAAATTGAGTAGGATAAATTTTTATTCCTCTAGAAAGTTGGCCATTGATGCCTTGAAAACCTTCACAAGCATCAATTATAGCATTAGTAAATATAAGACAATATCAAAATACAAATTTTAAACTTTGGACAAAAAATTAGACATTACGTCGACGATTTAGTCAATTGTATTCCAACTTCCATAAATGAGGTTTCATTCTTCAAGACCTTGATGATGTCTCTTCTTTCCCATTGAAAAGATGTTTTTTGAAAATTTGATACCTATGATTATTGTGGAGAAAGTGTCTAAACTCATCAAACACCTACTTTCCTAAACTTCTTGAATGATGAGATTTCATCTTCAGACCACAAACTGGACAAGCAAATTTTTCCTTTGTTTGAAGACCTAAAAGATCATGTATAATTGGATCATGTACAATTATCATGTGCAACTTAAGCATTCAATAGTAATGTGTAATAACTATAATAGACCAAAAATATGTGATCTTAACAATATGACATACCACAAAAATGAGTTAGCCCAGGGGCATCATGTATTGTCCATACAAGCATTGCATGGAATTAAAATTGTCGATTTCCTATCGGTCTAGAGATGTCATACATGGTGATGTCATTCCATAACTTCAACAACTCATCAATTAGGGGCTCAATATACATGTTCATTTCTTTAACTTGGTATTTACCTAGCAATTGAATGAACATAAACATTATGTAATTATTATGACCATTTTCATGCACTATTTATAAATGAATTTAGATAACTATAAAATAAAAAAATACTTGGCACAATCATTGACAATATTATGTGCTCCCTCTTTATGGACATCCAAGGAGAAATGTTATTGTTGATAACAAAAATAGGCCACACTAAGTAAACAGATATCATATCTCATATGGATTGACATCGTCCATTGCCAATGAAAGCTTCAGATTACAAGGTTCTTCTTTAAAGTGTGACCATGTTTCTTCTATCTCTTTAAATGTAGAACCATCGATAGACATTTGCATAATGTCATCCTGACTTCTATTGTGTGCATGGTAATTCATAAATTGTGCCAAGCTAGTACACTTGAATAACCGTTGAAGATGTGGAATGATGGAAATGTATCAAAGAACCTTGTGAGGCACATTTTTTATTATTTGATCTGACTGATATCTACTAACATGATAATTAAGGCATTCTGGTGCAAATTCATGTTGTTTATGATATAGAATGTGATCATTGGGACATGCATATATTGTCTGATACTTCATTCCAACTTGATCCATAATGTTAGATAATTATTGGTACATATGAAGCAAAATATTTGATGGTGGTAACAAAAACTCACTAATCAACCTACCACAACAAATATGCATTGTTAATATAATGAATAGTAATTGTATGCTAACATTGAAGATGACAAAAATGAGATACCTTAGTATACATGACATTGCTACATTGGATATACCATTCATAACCTTTAAGTTCACCAACAACACTATAGATGAGAGTAGAGTTGTTTGGGAGCCTTCATATAAGGGCTTGTGTGCCTTCTCAAGTAAAGGTATATCAAGACCATCTTCATCATCATTATCAAATTCACTAGTACCATCATTGTGAGCCTCTTCATCACCTGCCCTAATACCATATTCTTCAATCATGTCCTCTAGCACATTATCATCTTCTTCCATGAGAGTGTTATCCCCAGCTTGGATATTCACACCTCCATGTTCTTCCAATAGGAAATCCACATTCAACAATGGATGAAAATCATGGCCCCCTTCAACATAACCATGTTGCCTGCAATGACTCTAGGCTGTTGTGATTAGAATTCTTCAATTCTTTAAGCCCTTACACTTTTTGCAAGGATGATAAAATTTATCAAGTTTTCTTCGAAACTGAGCCCACAATGCAGCCATTGTCTCATTATTTTGTTTTTAGTTCATATTGTTAGGTGTGGTCTTTCTTCACAAGAAAATATACCTGTAAATAAATTGGACATGTTGTAGTTAATGTTTATATTTGCACATATGGAAATTGTTGATTAATATTTTCAAATGTAACTAAAATGATCCTATAATTTCTAGAAGGCCTAGATGTTTGCAAAATGTGGATTTATAAACAATTTATCTTAGTTATTTGGAAAATGCCTCAAAGAGATGTCACAAGGTGAAAGTTACTTAGGTGCTAACAGTAACATGCCATGACTAATCCTGATAGTGATGACTAATGTGATTAATGCATCAACTAATGACAATGACTAAAAGATTGAAACATATTAATGCAATCTTCCATCAAGAACATGTGAGCTCAAAAGATGGGTAAATTTCAAAAACTTGTGAGCCTAAGATCATTACAATTTTAGCCATGAAATAATTGCAATTGAAATTTGTTGAAAAATAAACATGAGTGGATTGGCCTAAGGGTCAAACAAAGAATTCAGATTTCACTTAATTACAAATCAATTAGCTTATGCAAGTTTGGACTCATGGTGGTTGTACAATTTTAAAAAACTTAATCCTTAGACCATTTGGGCCTAACATCAAGGGACATGAATTTAGGACTCAAATGTCTATAAAGGTTGGATGTTGAAATTCTTTGGAACATCCAAAACAATTCCATAAGCATATAAGAAGAGCAGATTGGCGAGTTTCACCTTGGAGGAGGATTTTGGAAAAGAATTTAGAGATCAAGATATCTAAACTCAAATGGATTTAGTGTTAAACTTAGAGTTTATAAAGGAATATTATATTTGGATGGTTCAAATGCTTGTAGATCTGATTTTAGAAATGCAGCATTTTGTTACAAGCAACAAGGTAAGTGTTGATAAATATTTTGTGGGAATCCATAAATGAGAAAGGAGCTTTTAGATATCTTCTTTAAGGAGAAAATAGACTAGATAAATTTTGTGATTAAGTGTTCTAATTGAAATTCTCATTTTTTCTAGAAACCACAGAATGCAAATTGTATTTAAAGAATAGATATTATACTCATAGAAATCATCTATGTAGGATGTCTTCATTGGATTTTGCTTCTTAGCATTTTGATTTTAGATGAAATATAAAACCCAAATGTTTGACAAGTGGTGTTTTCTTGTAGTTTAAAGATGCTGAGAGCTTAAGGTAGAATGATTTCAAGGTAGGAAAGAAAGCTCCAATAATTCCTCTTTAGAATTGCAACCAGAGTCCTAAGCATTCCAATCCAAATGATTGTGTATCAATAGGATTTAACACAAAATAATCCTAAGAACATTAAGTAAGTTAAGTTGAAACATATAAGAAAATGAATACATGTTCCTACAACAGAATAATGATCATCCAAGATTCATTAGTTCTGGGTCAATCAAGACTAAAATATAGATGAGCATAAACTTTGAACATGAACTGTTTTGAAATTTTTCTTAAGGTTGATCCTTCGAATGTTTTATACTATGTCTAGTGAAAGGGGATGTTCTAGGGATAGGGACAGGACATCCTCCTTCCTACCCCTATGGAATGTCTCCTAGCAATCCTCCTCATTGGGAAATCCCAAGGGGATGCAAACCCATCGCCAACATCCCTGTGCTATCTCAGAGATGTCCTAAAGTCCCTTGTAGTAGCCAACTTTCAACATGGAAAAAAGGAAAACTTTAAAATTTTATCAAAAAAACCCATGTTCCCATACCCTCTTAAAGCTAAGCAGCAAAGGTTCTTGGTATTTCAAGGTTTGAGCTAGGAATCCCCATCAAAGTTTTACTAAACATGCAAGCCTTTAAGGGTAAGCTCATGTTAGTGACCTCAAACCTCAAGTCTCAAGAATAGATAACTCTAGGCATTGAAACTCAAATGTTCCAATTAATGATATAAAAATCCTCAATAAAGCTCATGAGAATAAAAGCTTGAAGTTTTGAAAGTTCAAATTTTTCAATTCTCTTAGAAATTTATTTGTTTGATTCTCTTTGACCATGGATTATTTTATCAAAAGACCTATTTTTTTTTCCATGAACAATTAGATTAAAAAAATAGGTTAGAACTCAAAGGAAAACGTTGTAAAATACATCAAATTCCCAACATTTCAGTCCAAATGTAGTGAATCCTTATGTTGAATCTCAACTTACATATAAATGCCAAAAATAAATTCTAAAAGCATTCAAAAAACTTAAAATACAGCCAATCATACTCCTAAAAATGTCAAGGAGATGTTATCCATAACAAAAAAAAAATTCATCAAATCCTACGAAGTCTTCACAGGTATTAGTTTCCCTTTGCATGGATTGATATAATCCCTGCAACAATATAATTATGAGATTTTTGAAAATCAACAATTTACTTGTATTATCACTGAAACAATTATCCTCTTTTCACTCCCAAGATTCAAAGTTCAAACATCAATAGCATTGTTATGCTTCCTAATGTATCCCATTATGCATTTCAATTTGCTGACATGCATAGAAGTATTCACTGAATACCATCTTGCAAAAAAATTTGACCAGGTTGATCAAAATTTACAAAGTAACATAAAACATAAGATTTAAAATTTAAGATGAATTTCTTGTTAGTCTATTAACTTTTACGATGAAATCCCACAATAGCATGCAAAACTAGTTTATAAAATTCAAGAACATGTTCTCAAGATGTAATCAACAAATAAAGATCCTCTAGCCATTACTTTCAATTAATATCTATTATAGTAAAATGATCAACCACAGTCCAATTTCATAATAACCTCAACTCACCATACAATGAATCAAGCAACATTTTGAGAATCGGAAGAAAGCCAAGCATGTACACTCTCACAAAATAATTTGATAAGGAAAAGGGGTGGAACATGGTTGTCATCAAAGGGGATTACTTCAACTCGACCATTAAAGTACCCTAGATCATAAGTTTCTTCTGCACAAAGATTATAAACCTGTAAACAATACTATAGTTAGAAATCCTAAATGGAATCTAAAAAATCAACTAGCCTACCTCAGATTCTATCAAGTAATCAATCAAAAACACAACAAATTTCCACAAGACTCCACTATTGGAGTGAAACTAAATAGTTCCAATATAAGGAATCCCTAATCATCCTTTAAAACCTCTTGTTTACTTGGAAATTTTATCCTTTTCATTTTCACATAGGGTATTTTTTATATTTACAAGAACTATTCCACTCATATGAAATTTACACAAAGAAAAAAAATGTAGGTATAATCGATCTATTTCCACAATAAAGAAAAATGTTCTCTGCATACTTCTCTATAATTTCCCTTGGAATTCTATCTCTTTATTTCATATTAATCTAAAAACATTTAATCACTCATTGAGGACTTTGTTCCACTTTAATTTCCATCTATTACACACCATTGAGGAGGATAATTAGCAATCGGGTCACATTGTGTTGTGGGCAACCTACTGTGAAATTCCATGCAGATTAACATTCCTTTAGAAGAAATCAAGTGAGATTCATTAGTACCCCTGATCAAAAGAGTCAACAATTATGAATATTACATTACGGTCCACAAAAAAGTCAATATCTAAGCTCCAGGTTTCAGAATTTTATGCATTCTCAATTAATCCTATTGTTCATATTTAGTTTCAACTTCTTAGGTTTAAAATAGAGCACTTGAATTCATCACAATCCCTTGGACTATGTGGATGCTATAAATATTCCTCTTGAATGAAAGTATCTCCATATTTAAATTAAAAGTCAGAAAGAATTTTCCCAATCATATTTTAAAAAATAAGAAATAATAAAGCGCTTGAAAGGATAAAGCAATAGTCACCTATTATTGATCTTATTCTAGCTCAGCTGATTTACTGTCCACATCAGTCTATTTTCCAATTATTTGCAAAGGTGCATCAAGTTGAGGGGGTTCTTGAGTCATAACACATCAAATGCATTACATCGTAGTCACAACTTATTAAAAAATTTAAATTGCAGTAAGAGCATCTAGTTTAACAAAAAGTTCATGTTGTAGGCATCTAGATGGTGCTTAGTTCAAATGCTCTTCAATAATTCAAAACTAATAAAAAAAATGCCACATATTTTATCCTAAATTTCACCATCTCCATAAAATTGGAAATTTCAATCATTTTTTATGATGTCATTGGTCATAAGGCTCATAATCAGTTTATGGAAAATGATTACAATCAAATGCACCTTAAGTAGCATTCAATTCTTTTACCCTTTCCAGTTCATCAAATTTAGAAACCTAATAAGATAAGAGCATGTTCAATAATTGGAATTATTTTGTGAAGGAAACCTTATTCAATCGATTGTTTAACATCTAAAATGAACAATGCTGGTACACTATATCAAAACATTCTAGAACAAATAATGATAAACAATTTCTAGAGTTACTATCATTTTACTGATCTGTTATACTTATACATACGTGTCAACTATACACCTTGATATCATTCCATGGTTATATAGCTTGGTTAGTCCTAGACCTAATAATATGTACATAGTTAGAATATGCACATAGATATTTCTTTCCAAATATTAATAGATAGTACAATATGTTCAAATTTGGTGGAAGAACTACATCATTGGCAATTTCTTGATGGATATAAATAAGAACAAATCTCGGGAAATAATATTTTTGACAAGCATATAATTTCTCTATAAAAATTCAATAGGCAGGTATCTCGTTAATCATAGACCACC
Organism: Cupressus sempervirens; assembly: GCA_028749045.1. Classification (NCBI taxonomy): domain Eukaryota; kingdom Viridiplantae; phylum Streptophyta; class Pinopsida; order Cupressales; family Cupressaceae; genus Cupressus; species Cupressus sempervirens. The sequence continues at coordinate 377,732,444 of CM053788.1, read as the reverse complement.
ACTGTTTTGTGAAGAGCGGACTTAGCTATAAGATATAGAATAGTCTTGAAATTGTAGACTCTATGCCTTAATTGTGTAATAACTTTGTTTGTTCAATCTTGTTTGAATCTGAATAGCCTTTATTTTTTTTCTTTTTATTTGTTTCATGGTTCAGAGTTATCTCAATTTGGTTGTCAACATATTAATGATAATAAAGAAATTTCTACGTGACCTATTAACTCCCTATGAATGATTGCTGCTACTTCAATGGGCCCTAAGTTCCTTTCTACAATACAATCAGTGTTTAGTTTATTCTAATCTATTAGACAAGAAGTCCATGACATTGAACCTAAACTGTGAATATTGGGAACTTATAGTGGAAAGGGAGATTCCAACTGCATGCTTTCAAAATAATCTTAGGACTTCTGGATGCCAGAGAGTTCTCACATATTCTTCCATCTACTCCCTACAAAGAGTCCATAGGAATAATTCCATTAACATTTTTTTAATATATAGCAAATATTTGTATTAACTTAAAAGATCACTGAAATCAAGTGGAGAAAACCCTTAGAGATAAGAGAGGGCTGATTACAAGCCCTGGAGGCCAAATTTATGTCAAATAGTCAAACTATTAGACACTATGCTATATAATATCCCCCCAAAAAATGAAAAAGGAAGTACTACACATAATTTATAAAGAAGATATTATATCACAGTCATATTTGTTTATCAAGCAAAAATACATAACATCTTGGAAAGTCAGAAGATATTGTGAATTGCCGCAATGTCTTTCCCTATAGCTAAACTAGCAGGGGTCTCTTGATTCCATATAAATTCAGGTTGGATTATCTACAGTTGCCATGAGCATGTGCCATTGGATGATGATAGTTTGATACTCATTGAAGGAGGCTGATATGAAGCTATTTTCTATTCTATTGCTGGACACCTTTGTTTTCTCTATTGGATCTATCAATGCTGAGAATGCATTCTACAACATTAGTTCTTTTTTGAGCAATCTCATAATCATGACTCAAAATGGATAAATATTCTTGCTTATGCAAGTAGCTAATTATGCCCTTTGATTGTTTTTAACCCTTGTAAGTTTTGAATTAACAACTTTTGATTGTCCTAATTGAGGGGTTGGTGCTTGTATTAGGCCTCCATGACACTAATTAAGCCATTTTTGTTAGAAAGAACCATGTCAATAGTTTCCTTAGATAGGGAAGATGTATTAGCAGGTTGGATATCAGGGATTTTGGTTGATGCCCTTGATATAGGTAGGAAAAGCACACTCAGTGTGTGAGGAAAGTTGACAAGGATCACATTTGAGCCTATCTTCATGAAACATGAAGGAAAAGTGTGTGGAAAGGGTTCATCCAAGGAGGGCTGATAATTCTATAAGTGGTAAAATGGGAGGCAAGAGTGAAAAGTCTGGGGCATACAATGTTGTTTCACTTATTAAATTAGTAGGGCTTGAAATCCTCAGAGGCCACACAATCAAGGAACTTAGCCTATTGGTTAAAGGAGTAAAAGTAAAGTTGGCATAAGAAGTAATCTTATTCTTACCATTATTAACATTGATAGTCTTGTTCAAATCCTCCTGATAAGGATTAGCAATATAGAAGAGAGTCTTGGTGTATCTGATTTCATTCTTCAAAATAATAGTCACCTCGATATGGAAGACATAAAATCTAGAGGCATAGAAATCATTATGATAGGGACAAAAAATCTGTAACACTCAATAGTCACCTTTCCATCATTGGCAAGCATCTAAGAGTTTGTTTCAGCAAAAGCAATTGCAGGACAACAACTTGATTTGTCTTCCTATTTTTGACATTAAGTTTTACGTGCTAGTGCTGGAATACAAACACTTGCTATCAAAAGATTGTATGTCTAAATTTACCAATCTCTCCAGCAGTCTAGAACTCTTGCCCTCCATATAGGGGATTAAATTAAAATTCCAACTAGCCATGTGAGAATCTACAATTCCTTCTAAATTCCCCACATTTATGATACAAGAACAAGGTAATACTTTCTCCCAATAGTTTTATAAAAGGACACAGATAGTCAGAGCCCTTATTATATTGCCTATCTTAAATTAAATTTCTTAGCTAATAATAAGTGACATTCAGATACACTTGTGTGCTGACATAAGAATTAATATAGAGCTCATCATTGTGGTTAGTTGCAATCCATCTTTCACTGAGATCTATGATATCAAGGTGGATGGGAAGTTGGATCTTGCAAGCAAAGTGATTGTGGCAATAGGAGAAAGAATTCTCAAAATCTTATGGATTGATGCGGTGATTGAATTAGAAAATCTATGCATTAAACATACATAGGGTGAGTTTAAATTTCTTTTAAAATAGACAAATTTTATAGAAAACACCACATTATCATGCCATTTGAAGGGGGGTAAACATGTATGCCTGGAGCTAGATATCCAAGGCTTCACATCCTTTTTGAAAGGTCTTGAGTTTGAATTTGAAGAAAGTGAGGAAGTTGCAAGTGAGTCTAAAAAAATGCAAGAACTAAGTTTAGATCCGAATAAGAGTTGATAGCTCATTCATGTGGTCACTTTTAGTCTATCCTTTGGTTCATCCAGTGTGGTCATCGTGTACCAATTTTTTTACCTAATGTTGTGGAAGGTGAACCAATTTACCTAGCAATTACGAGCCACATTGAAACTTCTTTGATGTAGGTTGTTTCAAAGCCCCAAAAGTAAAACAAATGCTTTCCTAATAGATGATCTTGGTGGCCATAAAGTATAGGGTGGTTGATACTTACCTCCTTTCTCCTTTCCTGTTGACCTAGTGCCAAACTCTCGCCCACTGCAGTCATGCATGCAAAAAAAAAAATGAACACTACCTTGCCCTTTTTTATTATCACGTCATATTTTCAGAAGGTCAAAATTTTGACTATCAATTTAACCATGGTTGAAATTTTGACAATATCAGGCCCATTTAAAAAAATAAAATGAATTTAACAACCCAAATAGGCCTTTGGTTAAAAATGGGGGCCTAATGTACTAGTGTGTCTTTGGGAGTGGCTTGTAGTAGGGGTCCAGGACCCAAAGTGGTTAGTGCCAGCATAACCTATTGTAAGTTATGTAATAAGTGATAATCTAGTAATTAATATTTTGGGGGGAAAACACACTAAAAAGATAAGGTAGAGATATTTTCCCTATCCATGCCTTGAGTGCTTGTATAGACTAAGGATGGGAATGGGATGATAGTATAACTGGATTGCCTCTTCTTCTTGAGAGGGGTTTCTGGTTCCACATGTGTCATGTTGAGGGTCCAAGGTAACTCAATGCTTGAGGGTCTGGGGTCTATTGAGAGATTAGTCCAGGGTAACTCACGTAGTTGACCATGTGATGACACTCCCCAGTATGTAGCTTGAGTCTCCTCTATAGATTTTGTGTTCCTCTAGTGGTGTAATTATTGTTGGATGTGTTTATTATGGTTATTTACTTTCATTGATGATGATTGGTGATTCATGGATGATGTAATTTTGGCATGTGGTTCTTGAATTGAGGTGAATATCTTTCATTGACTTATTCTTATGATTGGTATTCAATTTATACTTGGTTCATGTATTATGTTTCGTTATTTGGTGTTGGTATTGGATTGAGTGCTCTTTCTTTTTAGATTATACCTTTGAGGTAGTTTTGGCTATTAGGAAATCCTTGCCTAGGAATGTTTTATGTTAGTTATCCTATTGGAACTTGAGACTATCTCCTCAATGTGGTGGAGTGGTCCATTTAGGTTCCACGTGGTCAGGTGGTAGCACTTTTTTACTCTTACCATTGAGATCCTTTCGTAGTCACTGTGGCTGGAGCTTTTTGGCATGCTTGTTTATCATGATTAGGTGATGTTATTTACTTATGTATTTCCTCATATTGATGATTGGAATGTGATAGATGATTTTATCTTCTTGTAGGATCATCTTATGCTATATTCTTGTATGTTAGATTTCCTTATGCTTATGTTGTAGCATGTTTTAGTAGTGACGTCCCTATTACTATAGAACCGATGATCTTATCGATGGCTTGGGATGTTACGCGTAGGGGATGGCTAGGGCCCATGATGGTCTTATGATGCTATTGATGGTTGGGAGGAGCTTTGTACTTAGTTGTGTTTTATGATGGATAGTTGTATTTGATGTTGGATGTTTATATCTTTTATGATGGATGGATGTATCATGTATGGTGGATGGTTTCATTTATTATTACTGTACTTTGTACCATGGATCTGAGAGGATGATGTTTTTCTATTTTTACATATGTATATTCTTTTAGCCTTTCATACCCTATGACATATACAATGGATGATTGAGCATTCCAAATTTAATTTGCCAAGAGGCATTCAGAACAAATGTATATTAAATGGACATTGGACTTTTCATTATTCTTTCATATGGATGTGGCAGTTTTTAGAGTTAGCATTAGTTAAATTTAAATGTAATTCAACTTCATTAGATCCTAAAGAAATGTAACCTATTATGTATGTTTTCAATTGATTGTATGTTATTGCTTCCACTACTATGTGTTTGATGTGTATGTTATTCTTTCTTGTTTAAAAAAAAATAAATTGTTGGTAAACTTAGTAAAAATTTAGGTTAATTCTTTTGGATCCCTTGGTGGGGCATTACACATTTCATGTTTTTCTAGGTGTGTCTTAGGGGTTTGGAAGCCTAACAATATTTCTAAGTGTCAATCAAGTTTAAATTCAACATTTCTTGCTATAGCGGCAAAAGTTGCTTAAAAGTTGTCAGCAACTTTTACAATTTGCTAAGCAACTTTTTGGTTTAGGAGTTCCAACAGTTCAAACCATTTGATGGTTGAGTGGAATGGTTGGAAACAACCTATTTAGGCTTGAGACATTTGAAAATGGATAACGAGGGAAGATCCAATTGTAAACTTTCTTTCAAATCAATAAAATATACTTGTTTCGGTGCAATTTCTTGATATTTTGCAAGTATAGTACGAAAAAATAAGGGGTTGATGATGACCTTTTTGATCTAAAAATTGATGCTAACTGTTTGAAGTCTTTTGGCAGTGGTTTGAATTTTTTATCCTTTTTCTTTCAAAAATAATCAAATTTATAAGCTTCTTGGTCTGAGAAACCCTCAATTTCAAGGTTTTGGCATTCAAATGGCCCTAACTTGTTGATCCACTAGTGGAATTTCTTTTCCACTTCTATGAAGCAAGTTAGGGATGTGTACTATAAGATTTTTGTAGTTTTGTAATAGGAATTGAAGGCATTGAATTTTGGGAGCAAGCCCTAGGTCAAATATCACCATGTATTTGACTAGTTTTAAGGAGACTGGATTAGATAAAGAGATGGAGAGATTTTGAGGACTTGGTGATAAAAAAATTGTCCTTTTTTGAGTTAGTAGAACAACTTGAAAGTGGAGTTTTGGTTCTACGCACCCATTCCTAACCTCTTTCTTTGAAACCTAAGCCTAACCTAGCTAATTAGGCCTGTGGACTTAGTCAGGGTTATGATATGCTGGAGTGGAGTCAATCTTTACAACTTTGGGGTTTGAGAGAACTTGAAAAAGGGTATCTGAAAGTGTGATTTTTTCCTTAAGTTTTTTGGGAAGTTTTGAAGTTATTGGCAAAAATTAGGGATTGGACACCTAATAGGATTCTAGGTCCTTCCTTGCAATTTGTGTTGTGGGTTGTTGGGAGTGCAACCAGTGGTGGATTTTTCTTAGTTGGGTTGTGACTAAGTAGTTTCTAGCCTTTGTTGGAAGTTGTGAGGCCTAGAACCATACAATCCCTATTTTACCCAAATTAAGGGAACTTGTCCTTAAAGGCTTGATTTGGGTCAAATTGCTTTGTGCCATACTTGTGTATGGTGAGTCTTAAAACCCTCATAGCGGCTCCTTGTAGAGGTATACACTTGTTTAAGTGAAACAAACCAATTGTTCAATCCTTTTAACATCTTGAGTGTTGGTTTTTGGGTTGGGTCTTAAGGTTGTGCTTCCATTGTTGCACTTTGCATCAAATTATATGAAACTTAAATGCCTCATTCAAGATCTCATTGATGATAAGAAATTTGGATGGTGGATGGACTCATGAATAATATTGATCATAAGGTTTTCAATGAATCCAGGTACCCAAGCATGAACAAGAAGAAAGTTCTAGGAAAAAAAATAGGATGCAAAGATCAACTACATATGATTGAGCCAAATTTTGAGAACATAAACATGATTAGGTCTAAAGGGAAAAAGGAAGGCTACAAATCAAACATTGATGAACCACCTATGATTATCCTTAAGGTTGTGGATTCTTCCACAAAATCACAACCATACAATCTTGAGACTAAGAGCGAACAAACATAACAACCTATGGTCATCCTTAATAGATTTGACCCCTGAACCCATACATATGCTAAAAACTTGAATCTTGTGACTAGAATTGAACCAAGGATCATACACTTTGGTCTTAATGCTTACAAATAGACAACATCTGAAAAATTTATAAGATGGGTTTTATAAGTTTATGATTCAAAAATAAATTTGTTTTGGAGTTTATCTAAATTAATTATAGATGAAAAAACAAATTAAAGATAAAAGCATGTTAGTCATAATATCATTATTGGTAACAATGTTCCAAATAAAAAAAATTATTTGTTTGAGCTTCTAGCAATGATCAAGTGGCTTACTCAATGGCTTGATGAGTCTTGGAAACTTCTCCCATTATATCCTTGCTTTCACCAGTTTCAAGTTTCTGTTACATGCACACAATCATGAATTTACATCAAAAAACATTCACATTCTAACAATTTTCATGTTCTTTCATTACATTTTGATCTAAACAAAAAATTCTAAACTTTTACTTATTCAAATGACTAATCTAAAAATGGGTCCTATTAAAGAATCTAATATAAATTCAAATAATGTATCTAGATTCTAAACAAATCAAAACATAAAACTTGTGACTTAAACTTATCTCATCACTTACACATAATAACAATACCCACCTTTTCATGTGGACAATCTTGGGGGAGAGGTTGCAATATTGTATTTGGATCCAATTGATCACTCTTTCTCTCTCTCTTCCTCTCTCCCTATACTAGATCTGCTCTACATTTTAATGTCTCAAGTATTGCCCCATGGTCTGACTCACGAAATTTCTGAAGAACCTTATTATGTGGCTTTCCACCATATTTTATCAAGTAGACATTTGATACAACAAGAAGTTTGAATAATGAAGAATCTTCCTCTCTCTTTGCCAATTCTTAAATAACCACAAGTTAGGGTTCTTCATAGTATATCATCTAAGCTGTGTGTCGGTTACAACTGTCGCGTTGATATGGTACTCTAAACCTTCACCATCTATAACTGAGTGATCTAGTTTTTTTTTGGCTTGGAAACAATGAAACAAATAATAATTTGTCCCTTCTTCATTGTCTTAAGGTGTAATAACAACAAAAACATGGCCTGCAGTGACAAATGTACAAAATGTGGTCATTAATTCATAAAATACTTTGGTAAAGGTTATAAAGTTACATATTGAAATTACAAAGATATATAAATATTTATATTACTAGGTTGCACTAGATCAGACAATTGGTCAAAGTCAATAGATGAATCCATCTCTACCATTTCTAGTGCTTGTGGGGGATGATAGGTGTTTGTAATGCCCCGCACGGAGATCCTTGGAAAAAAGGATTCAAATCAAGCCAAGATTTATTTTTACAAGTATGAATGCACATGACAACATCATACAGGGATCACAAAGATCGCAATGGAAGACTTCACCACAATCCTGACAACCAACGAATCTCCAAATGCCACTACCAAAAGACAAATGCAAACAAAAGCCAGCAACCACCACAACAAGATGAGGGTTCAAGAACCACTCATCAACAAAACACTGAGCTGGGGTAAAATGCAGAATCCTGAAATTTGGCTAAGCTTGAAATCTGTCTCAAATGATTTGTCACATATATTAAAATATATCTTAAGTATAAGAAAATATACGTCAACTTATACTTATATGATATATTTTAAACCCCAAGAGACTAAAACAGAAACTCAAAAACTTGATTTCAAGAGAAACTGACAGAATTCAAAATGCAACAGCACAAGGTCGAAGAATGCCCAAAAGGGTATCCAAAACCACTCTCAAAAAGTTTGAATCACGAAGAAAAGTGCCCACTGCTAGCATGCGTAGGTTTTTCACAAAAATCGTGCGACACTTTTTACTAAGGGCAACACTTCTCCTTAAGGCGTGCGACACTCTTCCAGTGTCGTACGACATTTCTCAAGAAGGCATACGACACTTTTCAGCATCGTACGACATTTCTCAAGAAGGCATGTGACACTCTTCCAGTGTCATACGACATTTCTCAAGAAGGCGTGCAATACTTTACAGTGTCATACAACATTGTTTGCATGGGCGTGCGATACTTTTTAAAGTGTCGCACCATGCTGAACAAATGTCGCCCATAGAAAACAACAACACTACCAGAACTCAGAAAGGGGAAAAATAGACTAAAGAACCTCCACACTAGAGAGTACCGGATCCACGCGAATCAAGGAATGAACACTCGAGTGCAAGAACAACACAGAAAGAAGAACATCTATCCATCTAAACTATAGCAGCAAAGAACATACTGAAATAAACATCGTAGAGAGCTGAACAACCAAACTAAGTACACTGTTCCTCCCAACCGTCAATAGCATCATAAGACCATCGTGGGTCCTAGCCATCCCTCGTGCGTAACATCCCAAGCCACTGACTAGATCATTGGTACTGTCATAATAGGGACATCACTACTAAAAAAATGCAACAATAAACGCATAAGGAAATCTAACATGCTAGTAGAAAAGCATAAGATAATTCTACAATAGATAACATCACCTATCACATGCTAAACAATAGTAAGCAACAGATATGCTAATACAAAAATTCATAGCATCTAATCATATGCTAAACATCATGATAAGGGAATGTGTCAAATAAAATAACATCATCTAAACATGATAAAAAAGCATCCCAATGAAAGCATAAATTACAAGAAAGCATACTCCAAAACCTGAAGTACCATGTGAAAACATCCAGCAATGGTCGCACTAGGATAAGAGACCGTCTCTGTACACCAGTCCCTAGTAGTGGTGAAAGTAGCTACACCTCCCAACCACGTGGCACCCATAGGTCCACACCCACCATGCTGATGGAGATAATGGTCCAATCAAAAATACACAAAAGAACATCCATGGCTAACACTCATGCCAGATAGTATGATGGCTGAACCAAGAATCTAAGGCAATGCAAGGAGTACAGGTCCTGGTCAGACACTCAATAGGCTACTATGTAGGGACTAACATCATGGAGAGTCACTTGGCATCGAAAAGCCCAAGCTAGGACTTGTGCAGATTCAACATCCCTCAATGGAAAGGCTCTTGTACCCGAAACCTTTTTATTATCTTAAGTTTTATTATCATTCACACATTTATTTAACTATCACTTATATAAAGCTTCCTCTGCCAACCCATGACACCATGATCGTCGGGCTACGAGATAGAAGTCCCCTCCATATGCTAGCCTACCCTACCCATGCTCATCCTATGACAAGTGCCCGTGGGCATGCATACTCCCATCCTAGCCCCAATGATCATAACTTTCGACAAATCCATGGAAGATTGGGCCTTGCAAGTCACCCAACAAATGTACGCGTACATACTCGTGTGTGGCGCAGCACCATTACGAAGATCATAACACAAGGACAGGAATGAGAACACAATGCAAAGAAACACCCAACCGAAAGCAACGCAGGAAGGATGGATTCTATATGAATCCCAAAGCAAAAAAACCATACATCATAAAATCACTCAACCGGCCTGAATTCGAGAGTATGGATTCTACACGAATCTTAGCGTTCACGAAACAAAAGCAAAGGTCTAATAGAAACTATAATAGGTATAAAATCACTCAACCGAACACAACGTTGGGAGTACGGATGCAACACGCATTCCAATGCAACATAAAAGTGCAAAAGTGGTCTGATTGATATCCAAACAGATCATCAAGGTCCACGATCCACATTGTGCCAAAAAAACCCGAGAAAATAGGGCGGCACCAAAACAAGGTAAAAACCCCAAAATTTGAAAAACTTCAAAATTAAAACCCATTTGACCTTTGGGTTCAAAAACCCCAAAATCCAAAAAATAAATAGAATCGAACATTGTATGCAAAAACGGCCAGCATAACGACATAAAATTCCAAACCCTCATCCCAAAAAAATAAAGAAATGTTCATACCCACCCAATCAGGTAGAACTAACATATAGAAACGGAGGGGAACACTAGTTCTCAGCCTCCAAACAAATGGCTACCAAAAATAGAAGCAAAAACGAAGCCGAAACAAAAAAATGGGAAAGCCCTACCTCACAGCCAAAAGGGCAAAATGGAAAACTAAACCATAAAATAAAACGCCCGCAGAAGTGGCTGAAAATTGTGGCAATCCAAGGTTTCCCCGAGCTGGATCCAACAAGCCCAACCTCGCGACAATCCCACGCTTGTACAACGAAGAAAATAGTAAATCCTCATGAAGAGGATTTTGGGTTTTACTCTCCAACTTTCCAATTTGAAAGTGAGAAGTGAGGAATTAAATTCCTCTTTGGATACTTATTCACTTTTCGAGTGAATAATCGATTAGGGCAAATAACCAGCCAACCTAGTTAAACCCCGAATCGACCCAAACAAAAATAGGCTATTCTTATAAATAGGAATTCATCTATGAAAAAGCTGCCAGAAATAAAAATAAATCAATTAAAAAGCTCGAAAACCCAAAAACACATAAATCTCCTTAACAACTTTCGCGACAGTGCAAACCTCTAAATGCACAGACACGCTTACTGGTCTAATCACATAATGTAAATGAGTTTAGATTTAATAATCACTGAAAGGTTTAATTTAAACATTTAAGAAAGGATACATTAACCATACAAGGATGACATTGGTAAAATATGAAAGGCTGAATCACTAACTCCATGTGCCACTGCCAGGGATATAAATATGCACACTAAACAACACGATCAAGTGCAATTACATATAATAACATAGCCAAAGCAATAAATGCATTAAATCACCTAATTTAACCATTTAGTTAATTATATTAAAATAATCTATTTACATCACTCACGTTCTCATAAAGCATAACAACGTAGGAATGAAGTAAATAACCATAGCATTAAATCCATCACATAACGCAATCAGAGATATGTCCAAATACTAGATAACCAAATATCATCATAAAACACACTGTGATCTCAAAATGGCATTGTCATGCAATAAGATTAACTAAACAACATAGTAGTCTAATATCTATGATACTGAAATCAAGGTATGACATCTGACCCTCGGGTCGTCTCAAATATAAACATAACATGAGTAAAAAATATCTCTCTAATCAGAAATGTAACAAGGTACATGTCCCCAGCATATAACCAAAGAATCCAACAAGAACAACCCATTTTAATCACTTAAGCATTTAATAATGATTGATTACTCTGCATTAAAAAGGAACTTAAAACACATAAGCAAACACAGTCATAAACATGACTAACCACTGCTACAGGAACCTAGTCCAATGTAGCATGGTAATAGAACATAGTGCAATCTTTGTACACATCTCAAGGTAATCATGAAACAACCTCATGATACCACATCGATCCTAGTAACCACTAGTAGAAACCTCAATGAACCATAAATCACATCATAATCTCATAGATCAGTCAAAAGCATAATCAAAGCAACTGATACAGAAACATAAATCCAAACACCTCGATGGTGTAGACCACTTAGGGTCACAATCATGATCCATCACAACAAAAGATCAGTAAAGTTGCATCCATTAGGATGACTTACAGAAGTCAAATGGGAGAGGCACTACAGTGTCAATTGGGTCCAAAACTTGTATATCCCATTTGTCCACCCATTCAGTCAACTCGTAGTCATCCCAATTTTCCTCTGCACATGATGGACAATAGCATGCCATTTTTTGTGTTTGGATACTCTATGAACCTACATCAGAGCTTCTAAAAGAGTGCAACTCACTAGATCCAGTTAGTGTGCAAAAATCCTCATATGGTGCAATGTTAGTAATATCTATCAACCAAAAAAATCTATGAACCTTAGACTCACCTTCCTTACTTGGACCCATTGTAGCATTACACCACTGGACAATGGATTTTGCATCTGTCAATATTGCTCCATCTTTGTACTTTAATTCTTCATGAGCTAAGGCTCTTTTGATGCATTCACCTGCACCATCATTCTCTCCCTTTACATGACCAACCTCTATGAAATTCCACATATATTGTATTCTACACAACTTGTGCATCCTACTCAACCAATTGAACATCCATGCATTATTGAATTGAGATGTGCAATTGTTTGACCAAATAATGTGTTAATGATATGTTATGCCCTTGTTAGCCAAATCTCCACAAAATAGTTGAAAACAACCATTTACAAACTCCATAGAATGTGATTGATCATCGTTGATGTAAAAATGGTACTCCCTCAAAATCTTCCTTTCATCCTTTGTACTTGTAGGTGAATGCATGAATGCTATGTGAACAAATATGGAAACCTATTGAGAAGTATAATACTTTGATTGCACCTTATTTTTTGGTTGTAGTGTGTATTTCTCTACAAAGTCTACAACTAAAACAATGGTATCTAGTGGAAATGTATCCTTGCACAACTTGAGTTGCAAATCCAACCATTGAGCTTTATGTGTATGCCTTGCATACTCATAAATAATCTTTTCACAAAAAATCTTCATGAACTCATACAATAGAATCTTTTCAATGACTAAATCACATCTTTTACCCTATTTCCCATCTTCCATCTGCTACTCTCTCTTGCCCTCCCTCTGCCACCACCTACTCTCTCACCCTCTCTCCTCTCCCATCCCTGACTCTCTTTGTCTCACACACTCCCATCCCCCTTCTCTCTCTCTTAGGCTACTCTCCGTCTCCCCTCTTCCATCCCCTACTCTCTCTCCCCTCTCCCATCCCCTACTCTCTCTATCCCTACTCTCTCCCCTCTCCCATCCCCTACTCTCTGTCTCACTCTCCCTCTCCCACTACCTACTCTCTCTCTCTCCCATCCCCTACTCTCTCTCACCCTCTCTCCTCTCCCATCCCCTACTCTCTCTCTCGCTCTCACTCTCCCTCTCCCTCTCCCATTTCCTACTCTCTCTCTCTCACATCCCCTACTCTCTCTCACTCTCTCTTAGGTCTCCCATCCCCTTATCTCTCTCACTCTCTCTCCTCTCCCATCCCCTATTCTCTAGATCTCTCACACAAACTCCCATCCCCCTTCTCTCCCTCTCCCACTCCCTCTCCCACTACCTACTATCTCTCTCTCACTCTCTCTCCCTCTCTACTCTTTCTCTCTCATCCCCTACTCTCACTCTCTTTACCCCATCCCCCTACTCTCTCACACTCTCTCCCATCCCCTACTCTCACTCTCTCTCTCTCACATCCCATTCTCTCTCTGCCATCCCTACTCTCTCTCACTCTCTCACACTCTCTCTCTTACACACACTCCCATCCCCTCCTCTCTCCTTCTCCCACTCCCTCTCCCACCACCTAATCTCTCTCTCCCATCCACTACTCTCTCTCTCTCTCAAGCTACTTTGTCCCCTCCCCCATCCCCTACTCTCTCTCTTTCACAGAGACACACTCCCATCCCCCCCCTCTCTCCTCTCCCATCCCCTACTCTCTAGATCTCTCTCACACACTCTCATCCCCCCTCTCTCCCTCCCTCTCCCACTCCCTCTCCCATCACTGACTATCTCTCTCTCACTCTCTCTCCCTCTCTACTCTCTCTTCCATCCCCTACTCTCACTCTCTCTCTCTCCCATCCCCTAATCTCACGCTCTCTCTCTCCCATCCTATACTCTCTCTCTACCACCCCCTACTCTCTCTCACACTCTCACACTCTCTCCCACCCCCTTCTCTCTCTCTCTCACACACACACACACACACACACACACACATTCACATTCCCCCTCTCTCCCCCATCCCCTACTCTCCTTCTCTCCCCTCTCCCATCCCCTACTCTCTCTTTCATAGACACACACTCCCATCCCCCAATCTCTCTCCTCTCCCATCCCCTACTCTCTAGATCTATCACACACACTCCCATCCCCCCCTCTCTCTATCCCTCTCCCACTACCTACTATCTCTCTCTCACTCTCTCTCACTCTCTACTCTAGTCTCTCTCCCATCCTCTACTCTCTCTCTCACTCTCTCCCATCCCCTACCCTCTCTCCCGTCCTGTACTCTCTCTCTACCACCCCTTACTCTCTCTCACACTCTCACACTCTCTCCCATCCCCTAATATATCTCTCTCTCTCTTAAACACATTCCCATTCCCCCCTCTCTCTCTCCCTCTACCACTCCCTCTCCCACTGCCTACTCTCTCTCCCCCATCCCCTACTCTCTCTCTGCCCTACTCTATTTCAAACCACACACTCCCATCCCCCCCCTCTCCTCTCCCATCACCTACTCTCTAGATCTCTCACACCTCCCATCCCCCCCTCTATCTCCCTCTCCCACTCCCTCTCCCACCACCTATTGTCTCTCTCTCACTCTCTCCCTCTCTAATCTCTCTCTCCCATCCCCTACTCTCTCTCTCTCTCTCTCTCTCTCATCCCCTACTCTCTCTCACACTCTCACACTCTCTCCCATTCCATACTCTCTCTCTTACACACACTCCCATCCCCCTCTCTCTCTCCCTCTCCCACCACCTACTCTCTCTCTCCCCCATCCCCTACTCTCTCTCTCTCTTTCTCTCTCTCCCCTCTCCCATGCTATACTCTCTCTCTTTCACACACACACACCCATCCCCCCACTCTCTCTCTTTCTCTCCTCTCCCATCCCCTACTTTGTCTCTCACTCACTCTCCCTCTCCCACTCCCTCTCCCACCACCTACTCTCTCTCTCACTCTCACTCTCACTCTCTCCCTCTCTACTCTCTCTCTCTTCCACCCCCTTCTCTCTCTCACATTTTCACACTCTCTCTCATCCTCTAATCTCTCTCTCTCTCTCTTGCACACATTTCCATCCCCCCTCTCTCTCCCTCTCCCTCTCCCTCTCCCTCTCCCTCTCCCACCACCTGCTCTCTCTTGAGCTACTTTCTCCCCCCTCTCCCATTCCATAATCTCTCTCTTTCACACACATGAACTCCCATACTCCTCTCTCTCACTCTCCCTCTCCCATTCTGTCTCCCACTACCTACTCTCTCTCTCTCCCCCATCCCCTACTCTCAATCTCTCTCTCTCTCATCTTTTACTCTCTCTCCCCCCATCCCCTACTCTCGATCTCTCTCCCATCCTATACTCTCTCTATACTACCCCTACTCTCTCTCACACTTCCTCTCTCTCCCATCCCCTACTCTCTCTTACACACATTCCCATTCCCCCTCTCTCTCCCTCTCCCACTCCCTCTTCCACCACCTACTCTCTCTCTCCCATCCCCTACTCTCTCTCTCTCTCCCCTCTCCCATCTCCTACTCTCTCTTTCACACACACTCCCATCCCCCCTCTCTCTCCTCTCCCATCCCCTACTCTCTAGATCTCTCACACACATTCCCATCCCCCCCTCTCCCTCTCTCACTCACTCTCCCACCACCTACTATCTCTCTCTCTCACTCTCTCCCTCTCTACTCTCTCTCCCCCATCCCCTACTCTCTCTCTATCTCCCCTCTCCCATCTCCTACGTTCTCTCTCTGCCACCCCTACTCTCTCCCATGCCCTACTCTCTCACACACACACTCCCATCCTCCTCTCTCTCTCCCTCTCTCACTCCCTCTCCCATTGCCTACTCTCTCTGCCACCCCTACTCTCTCTCACTTCCTCTCTCTCCCATCCCCTACTCTCTCTCTCTCTCTCTCTCTCTCTCTCTCTCACACACACACACACACACACACACACACACACACACACACACACCCATCCCCCCCTCTCTCTCACACTCTTTTTTTGCCTCTCTTCTTCCATCTTTATGCACTATTTAGGTCTCAATAATGCATGCACACTATAGCACGCACACACTATTGAGATCCAAATTTAAAAAGCTTTAAATAAGACATGCATGCTATGGCACACATATGCTATAGGGCATACATGCTATTAAAACCTTTTCATTCTACCAAGCTTAAGGCTTGGTTTTTCCTTGGGGATCCAACCCAAAGGTTTGGAGTCTATAAATTGGTCTAAGATGTGTTTTGCTGCAAACATACAAAAAATGATTGATTTTTCTTGTGTGCTCTCCTTCAAGATTCCTTGTGGTTGAGCATCGATAAGATCAGGTTACATGACATTATAGGTCTCTGTGTTAGCTATATAACCATATAATTTATTTTTTATTTGAACTATTTCAAGCCTTTCATATATAATTTCTTTTGAATGTATGTCCTTTTTTTGTCAAAAACCAACATGTACTAATTGGGCTATAGATTTTAGCTCATTCATCGAATTTTGCAACAACTTAGTTTTTTAGAAGCTAGACTTCATTCTACACACATTGAAGAAAAGAAGTTTTGAATTTAGATTAGTTTTCAATCATTTCTAGGGGGAGCACACATATATTTCACATTTTTGGGACGTGTCTAGTTAAAAAATTTATAAAAAAATACACATTATAAAATTACCCAAAAAATTTGGGATAAACTACATAGTGTTAATTAACTTTTGACCAAAGCGATTAAAGAATTTTAAAAAAAAAAGTTAAAATTTTAGGGGGGCCACACTTGTACTGTGTTATGTTTTTTTGGAATAAACAGTACCACTTTCTGTGGCACCCTTTTTTGAGGACCTAAAACTAAACCATTTTGAAAAAAAATTAGTAGTTTAGAAACTAGATTTAAAGGACTACTACTTTTTTTTTGGTCATATCTTAAAATTTTGAGCATAAATATCTTCAAATTCTTGTTGAAGTTCATAAATTGTTGATTTTAGAAAAAAGGTGTCCACTTATACCCCCCCTTTGGCACCACAACTTGGTGTACTTACCCACATGTGTTGTATCTTGTTGTCCAATGATGCAGGTGTGTGTAGGTACTAGGCATCAAATCCACTTGGATACACATGTTTGAGCATGCCTCAAATTCCTTGAACCAATTTTTGTTAAAAGGGAGATAGAACCGTGATCCATATAGGTGCCCTAACCCTAATATTCTTGATTAGGGATTTATCTAGCTTTTGGTAAACTTTTGAGGTTTTTCCTCTAATTTGATATTGTGATACTTGATTTTAATATGGTGGTTTTGTGTATGGATGCGATCTTAAGTTGATACTTTGATGCATTGATATTTTGCATGTAATTTATGTGCTCTTGATTTCATGATGTCTATATGTGTTAACTAAATATATTTATCTGAGTATATATGGGTGCACACATATATACTCAAATATATATACATTTATTAGAATTTGCATGTGTGGCTATAACTAAGATGCACTGTGAGCCTTAGTTTAATTTTGTAGTTCTGTGAACAAATAAAGTAAAATAAAATAGACAAAAATAACAATAAGAATTGAAAGGAAATAAAAGACAAATGAAATAAAGAGAATAAAATAATTACTCTAAAAATGTTCCTTAAGATTTGAGCACTTGACCTTCCACCTACTAAACCCTCTATCCACCATCTCACCACTCACACTCTTTGAAATCCTTAGTAAGAGAAATAAGCTATAATCTAGGTAAGTGCACCAAGTTGTGGTACCAAAAGGGAAGTATAAGTGGCTACTCTTTTTTTTAAAATCAACAATTTCTAAACATTGACAAGAATTTGAAGATAGTTACGCTCAAAATTTTAAGATATGACAAAAGAAAAAGTCATAGTCCTTTGAATCTAGTTTCTAAACTATTTTTTTTACTTTTTATTCAAAATGGTTTAGTTTTAGGTCCTCAAAAAAGGGGTCCATAGAAAGTGGTACTATTTTTTTAGAAAAAACATAACATAGTGCAAAGTGTAGCCCCCCAAAAATTTTAACTCTTTTTTTGAAATTCTTCAATCACTCTGGTCAAAAGTTACCTAACACCATGTAGTTTATCATATATTTTTTTGGGTAATTTTATAATGTGTATTTTTTATGAATTTTGTAATTGGACACATCCCAAAAATGTGAAATATATATGTGCTCCCCTTATAAATGATTAAGAACTAATCTAAAATCAAAACTTCTTTTTTTCAAAGTGTGTAGAATGGAGTCTAGTTTCTAAAAAACTAAGTTGTTGCAAAATTTGATGAATGAGCTAATGGGATGGGAGAGGGTGAGATAGGGGGGAGAGAGAGAGAGAGAGAGAGAGAGAGAGAGAGAGAGAGAGAGAGAGAGAGAGAGAAGGGGATGGAAGAGGGTGGAATAGGGGGAGAGAGATTTTTCACATATTACATACACAGTATTGTGCGTGTGCACTTTATAGTGTGTACACACTATAGTTCTTATGCACTATATGAAAACACCAAAAAATAGTTAGAATGAAAGTTTGGGTCCCCACTGACCCATATTCTCTTTTTTGTCTATTGTCTATTCTATTGTTTCAACAAAAAACATGATTTCAAGCTGTTGGAAGCTAGAAAACACCAAATTCAATCATTAGATACACTATTTAAAGGATTTTTGAACATTATTTCATGCTATTGGAAGCTAGGAAACACCAAATTCAGTCATTGGATACACTATTTGAAGGCTTTTTGAACATTCTTTCATGCTATTGGCCAAATTCAATCATTGGATAACACCATTTGAAGGCTTTTTGAACATTCTTTCTATAGAAAAGGTTAATGTAGTCCTTTTTAAATATTCTTTGCTACTACAAAGACAAATTTCATTATAATTTGACAAGTTGTTTAATATATAGTGAATTCATTGAAATTTGTATGTTTGAATGAATTGTTATTTGGAAATGGTTAGAAATTTGACAAGTTGTTTAATTTATATTGTGTATTCATTGAAATAATTATAATTTGTATATGTATTTGAATGATTTGTTGTTTACAAATTGTAAGTAATTCAAATGTTCGAATAATTTGACATATGGAAATCATCATCATGCCAAGGAAGAAACCAAAAAATAAAACAACAGAAGAGAGAGAGAGAGAGATTTGACAATTAAAAGAGATAAAATAAAACTATTATGTGAATAGAGAAAATTGAAATGCAATAATGAAGAATTTTCTTTTGAAGAGGAACACAAATCACCAATACAAAGAAACAATTAGGAAGAATTGGAAAGACAAAGAGAATTGAATGAGACTCTTATGCTCAAGAAGACAATTGAATTGTGAAGCTACACCATCTTTCAATGTTGGAGTCATATCATCATCTCATGTTGAAGAGATGCTAATTTCTACATCTAACAATGTACACACTCCATCATGTCATGTTGAAGGAGCAACATCAACATATCAAGTAGGTGATATTCCATTTTTTGCATCTTATTTCCAAGGCACATCTTCATTGGTGCAAGGTATGCAAAAAAATCAACCTTATGTTAGGGGAATGGAAGAGATTATAACACTTTCTAGAATTCATTTTAGAAGACCAAATATTTGATTGATATTGATACTAACATTTTGAAATCAATGCCGAACAAGATTAAAAGTGTACTTGCTAAAGACAAGTTAATTGTATGTGGAGATTATTCTTTGAATAATTAAATATGATAGGTCAATGCCAATTATTTGTTGAAATGATGGGGAATTTTAAATTTAGGCCCATCATGAAGATTCTTGAACTAAGAATGATGGATGATTCAAATGAAAAAAGCATTGTAAAGAATCCAATGAGTGCATACAATAAAGTGGGTTCTAAATCATACACCAAAGATAGTAATTTCACAAGATAGGTCCTTAAATCAACAATACTAATTACCCAAATGAAGAAAGCTCAACTCATGAGAAAGACAAGAAAAAAATTAAAAATTGGTAGACGTACTCTAAGGAGAGCCATGGTAAGGCGTGAGAAAGGGGAAGATCCAACAAAAAATGAGTTATGGACATTTAGCAGTAGACTACCACAAAAGGATAAAAAAATTAGTGAAGATTTGAAATCATTGATTGAATATTTTTGGACAAATAACACACTTGTTTCCCCTAATGAAAGAGATGTTGTAAGTAGGAGGATTGGTAACCAAAATCATGATCCACAAGCAAAACATTTTTTTGGACTCAACTTAGACACAATATTTTGCAAAATTTATTTGTATGTGTTGGCTTGGTTTTTCACTCCTTATATTTTGTTACACCTTACAATGAAAAAACCTAGTTCAGTGTTTAAGATTTATGAAATTTGTTAAAACCTTAGATGAAATATTTCAAATCTCATAAACCCTTGTTTTGGTGCCCTAGCCCTCAAAATAGTGGGAAGTAATATTTTAATTAAATCACATCAGAAATCTTTATCCTAAGTCTTCATTTTACCATAATTATTTTATTTACTTCTTGTGAAATAAGACCCTTTGCTATAAGAAATGCCTTAACCATGGTTATTTTCCTTAGCATTAGGCGAAACATCTTAACTAAAGTAGTTTGTTTCTACCAATTGTTGATCTTTGGAAGATCAATGATGAGTGCATGCCCACAAGATGAAGTTGCTCAAAGTTTATGTAATGCGAGTAAGTGCCTTTGTGCCACATAGCATTTCATGATGTTATTTAATTTACTATGTTGCAAAAGTTGTTAGAGTTGTTTAGAGCTGTTAGTAATGGTTAGAGCATGTTCAAATTTCCAACATTCTCATTGGTTGAATCATACAATGGGGTCACTTTTGGTGTTGCATCTATACATTGTTGATCTTGGAAAGATCAATGATGGGCATATTATAGCTTCATGAAGATGTGTAGATTTTAACCAAAGCGGTAAAGCAACCTGGCAACACATGTCTTCAATGACATCAGAAAGGAAGTTTATAAAGTTAAAATGATGTAAGACATGTACACCATTGATCTTGAGAAGATCAATAGGTAACACTTACCCACAATATAAACAAGCTCAATGTTTAGATGAAGTGGGGAAGTGCCTGCATGACACATGTAATTGCTTAGGTCACTTCTCTTGTGGGCAGCCAAGTTGGAAAGGTGTCAGAATAGTTGGAAAAGTGTCAAAACATTTGGTAGGTTAGCTAAATTTCATTGGATAAGGTTGACGACTATTTTTAAATAAAGTGAATCTTGTGGAACCATTGATCGTTTGGAGATCGACGATGGGTGCTTTCCTACTTTATACAAATGTGTGAGTTTTAGAGAAAGCAAGGAAGGAACTTCATGACATGTGGAAAGTTAGCTAGTTTTTGACTTGGGGTGGAAAATATATTTGATAAAAATTGCAAGAATAGGGCATGGTTCTGCGTGCCAAATAGAATGAGTGAATAATTCAATTTGTAGATGTAGTCTCTAAGTAAGGATCAAATTTTTCAATTGAGAGGGGATATGGTGGAAAATCATATAAAATCAGATTCTAAATGACCACCAAAGAAAAAGTAAATATCTCAAAGGCAATTGCAAAGGTAGTTGATAATTTCATGATCATGAGTAGACAGAGACAAAGAGAATTAAATTAAAGGCTCCTGCTTATCTAATATTTTCCAATAAAGTAGTTTTTCTCATCACTCTGAGGAGATATTTTGTAAAATAGTTATTTGGTTGTGATGAGATTTGATTCTTGGCCACCAAGAAAGAAGAGATACATTTCAACAACAATAGCAACAGGAAGAGTTTCAAGTGGACACATGACATCATCAAATCTGATCCAAAAACTTCTTGTCTATATATTCTCTCCTCCTCTCATTTTTATGGGTACAAAATTTGGGAATTTTATCACTATTGAAAGACCAATAAAGGGGTTCCAATTTTGATGATTGTAAGACCACAAGGTTGGCTCTAGTTCTAGAGTTGTGATTCCACACTTCTCTGTATTCCTCTATTATGAACAACAACAGTGTATTTCTTTTGAAGTATTTTTATACTATATAGTCATCCTTTGTATATTTTCTAAGTTTTGACATATAGATGATGTACTAATTTCAAGGAATGAATATAAATTTTTCATTGGAAATTTTATTCTGAAGTTCATCTCCTTTTCTGTGAGTTTTGTAGTTTTTTGTGATATATGCCCAAAGTGCATATTGTCCATTTGAAGCTTGTGTTTGAGTTGTATGTTATTGTATGTCTTGTTGTTAAGTCAAGAACCTAAGTAATTTTCTTGATATGCCACTGATAGAACTGTAGGGGTCATAAGAGGATGTGATAAGTATGAACTTCATTTGAAGATTGATGTCTATTTACAAGCTAGATAGATAGATCAAATGTTTGAATATATAAGTATGTTTCAGGTATCCATGTGTATGTAAAGATTTAGTCGATGTCCAGTGGATAAGGGACTGGTTAGCTTAGAGGTAACATGTTTTGTTGTTGCATACCTAGGTTATGCTAATGATTCAATTATTAATCGAATATCTTTTCCCTTTATGTTTAAAGAATTGAAAGAGTTTTCCTCACTTGGTTTATTAGGTTCATGTGCTCTATTATTAGCTATTTTGTGACCATGAATGCTTGCATAAGCATAAAAGATTAAGGGGTTTTATTATTTATATTTAGTTATATGCCTTTACACTAGTACCATATAAAGAATCTAAGGTGCAGCTGCCTAGGTCTTGCAGAGCCTGAAGAAGAAGGAGAGTTAAATTGCCTTATAGTTGGCCCTAGTGTCTAAATAGGTGCATTAAGAATGGAAGTTAGCTGCCCCTAGGTGTAAATATTATTCCACTAGGCTTTTCAAAAGCTGTTAATTCAGAAGCCAACAAAATGGCAACTCTGCTAGGGAGTATTGCAATTTGAAGAATGATTCAATATAATTACAAGAAAGACGTGTAAAGTTTGTTATCAATAATAAGGTCATGTTGAAGTTTCACGCCTCCCAGTAATGTTTTATCTAGGACATCAGTAGCTTTGAAGGTTGAACAAAGATTGTATTATTACTAGTGTTTCCATCATCAATTAGTTCAACTGAGAAGTGTTTTCAAAGTGTTGTAGTGTTCAGAGTCAAGAATAATCAAGCATAGTTTTTTCTCTATTTTTCAAGATTGTAAATCTATAAGAGTGGTATGATGATTTGTATTTCTACTACCATTGAAATTTTGGTTCAGATTTTGTCAAGTAAAAATCTTGTTTTATTTCTCATGTTTGTGAGTGGTGAGTTTTTCTCTGTACCAGTGTATCCTAGTTTATTTCATGATTAAATGTTGAAGGCCTTTTAATTGTAAAGATAGATCTAAAGCTCTTGACAGTTTCTTGGAAAAGAAGTGTTTCTTGATTAAAGTTCAATGTTGTTCCTTCTACTATTATAAGAAATTTGAATGTTGAAAAGTGAGTCACAACTATGATTTATTTGTCCTCTTAAAGGAGGTAGCAACTCTACAAAGGATGATCAATGTGTGAAAGAATATCAGTTCGTGCTCATACCAAAATCAGCAGAGGAAAGTTTTTATATCATCACTGAAGGTATTTTACTTTTCATGAGTTTCATTTTCATGAAAGTTAAATGTTTTGAAATTAGTACCTCTATTGAGTGAATTTTAGTACTAGAGAAAGAGGTGAAGTTTATATTTTAAGATGGAGTTAGACATTAGGTCTAAGGTTAGTCTACCAATTTCTAAAAGTTTGGAAATTGTGGCTAGTAATATTTCTATGTTGAATAATAAAATCCACAATATGATTATTAGTATAGTCAAAGGGGAAATGGTAAGTATTCAAGGTCTAAATGTTGAACAAGTTTATATAAAGTTTAAATTAGTAATTAGTATGATACCTTTTCATTCTAGAGAAGAGGAATCTTCCCTACCTAGTGTTTTCCTTGATATTCTAGTGCCTGATTCAGTTAATTGGCCATCACCTATAAGGTTACAAGAGCTTTTGGAAGCTGAGAGATTTACTAAGGAGATGGAAAGTGATAGCAATAGAGATCATATTATGTTTTCTAATGATGTTAGTAAGTGTGTTGAAAGTCAAGGTAGTGATGAATATAATGAATCCATAAATAATGATAATCTATCTTCTGAGTGTGAAGAGATGGATTCAACTTTTAGTGAATAAGAGGATTGCAACTAGCATGAAGAAGACAGATATGAAATTGAAATTGAGTCTTGTGAAAGTAAATACAAAGTTGAAGAAGTGTGTACCAACAATAGAGGTAATGGTTGCCATGATAAAAATGAGTCTTACAATGATTCTAATATTTTAGATCATTGTACTAATGATTCTACTACTATGAGTTCTTCATATCATCCAGATAGTAATCACAACCAAGAGAATATTTATGAGGAAGTCTTTTTGATCCCCTTGATGAGATTTTAGATTTGTTGGCTCATGATTTTGAGAAATATGTAAGTACTTCTAAGGATGTTTGCATTTTTCCTCATAGTGTTTCTTCATTTAGTCAAGTCATTTCCCTAGTGTTAGATGTGGAAAAAGATACAAAAACCAAATTATCTTTATCAAAATTTTGAGGTGCATATGAAAGTACCTCAGATGTATGTGCACATGATGACTTGTTGGATGCAGGAGATGTGTTTAAAGGGAAGTTTGCTACTATCTCAATTTTTTCTCATGTTGATGATTGCACTACAATAAGTTTTGACATTTCAGGAGATGAAGAGGAAAATAGTGAAAGTCCTATTGAAGATTTTGAGCTTCCTTTTTATACTAACAAATCATGTAATGATCAACCTGATGGTAAGTTTACAAAGTTCAAGGTTGACTCTAACAGTTGGTTTGATGAAGATATTGATTGTCATCAACATATTTTGGATCATCATTTTTAGAATAGTTTTTCAAATATGGTAACTGACAAAAAAATTTAGTGTGAAGAAGTTTTAGCAAGTAGTAAATCTTATTTGATGAGTAATATGATTGCAAGTAGGTAGGGATCAAATTTTATGTACTCCTCACAACCCAATACACAAGGTGAGTTGCATTTTCTTGACATATGCAACTTGGTGAACAAAGTGGAATATGAATACTCTGTGTTTCCTCTTGATAGCATGCATCCATCATATGTTCATGATAGTTCTCAATTTGATTTTTATATTAAAGAGCATGCCAATATACATTTTCATAGTGGGCAAGACAAACAAAGTGATTCAAGTTTTTATACGCACTATGAGAATGATTTTATTTCACCTAATCTGCTAATGAGAAGATCTGATGTGTATGATGAAATTGATGGAAATGATACTTACAACTTACCTTAGAGAGATGTAAATGAAATTAGATCTATGACAAAGGTAAGAAGTTGTGATAAGTTCAGTGGCTCAGGGCCATCATTTGTATAGTTTAGGACTTGTTGTTTTCCTACTTTCAATAAGTTGTTTGAGAGAAGTTTCTACTATCAAGTGTGTGGTCTGCTTCTTCCAAAAATCTGAATCCTTTCCATGCCCACAAGGGATATGCATCCCCAAATAAAGCCATTGTTGGTGTAGTTTTTCACTCTTTATATTTTATTACACCTTACAGTGAAAAAAACCTAGTTCAGTGTTTAAGATTTGTAAAATTTGTTAAAACCTTAGATGGAATCTTTCAAATTTCATAAACCCTTATTTTGGTTCCCTAGCCCTCAAAATAGCAGGAAGTATTATTTTAATTAAATCATGTGGGAAGCCTTTATCCCAAGTCTTCATTTTCCTATAATTATTTTATTTCTTTCTCGTGAAATATGACCCTTTGTTATAAGCAATTCCTTAACTATGGTTATTTTCCTAAGCATTTAGTGAAACATCTTAACTATAGTAGTTTGTTTCTACCAACCATTGATCTTTGGAAGATCAACGATAAGCACATGCCCACAAGATGAAGTTGCTCAAAGTTTATGTAATCTAGGCAAGCACCTCTGTGCCACTTAGTGTTTCATGACATTATTTCATTTACTATGCTGCAAAAGTTGTCAAAGTTGTTTAGAGCTATCAGTAATGGTCAGAGCACATTCAAATTTCTAGCATTCTCATTGGTTGAATCATATAGTGGGGTCACTTTTGGTGTTGCATCTATACATAATTGATCTTGGAAAGATAAATAGTAGGTGTATTACTGCTTCATGAAGATGTAAGTTTATAACATCAATGACATCAAAAAGGAAGTTTATAAAGTTCAAAGGGTATAAGACATGTACACTATTGATCTTGAGAAGATCAATGGGTAGTACTCACCTGCAATATAAACAAGCTCAAAGTTTAGATGAAGTAAGGAAGCACCTGCATGACACATGTAATTACTGAGGTCACTTCTCATGTGGGCTGCCAAGTTGGAAAGTTGACAAAACAATCATAAATGTGTCAAAAAATTTGGCAAGTTAGCTAAATTTCAATGGATAAGGTTGATGACTATTTTAAAATAAAGTAAATCTTGTGGAACCATCAATCATTTGAAGATCGACGATGGGTGCTTTCCTGCTTTATAAAGTGCATGAGTTTTAGAGAAAATAGGGAAGTGAGTTCCTGAAACATGGAAAGTCAGCTAGTTTATGACTTAGGGTGGCAGATATATTTGATGAAAAATGTAGGAATAGAGCATGGTTCTGCATGGTGCCAAATAGAATGAGTGAATAATTTGATTTGTAGATGTAGTCTCCGAGTAAGGATCATATTTTTTAGTTGAGAGGGGATATGGTGGAAAATCATCTAAAATCATATTCTAAATGACCATCAAAGAAAAAAGAAATATCTCAAAGGCAATTGTAGAGATAGTTGAGAATTTCATGATATTGTGTAGACAAAGACAAAGAGAATTAAATGGCTCCTACTTATCTAATATTTCCAATAAAGTAGTTTTTCTCATCACTCTAAGGAGATATTTTGCAAAATAGTTATTTGGCTATGATGAGATTTGGTTCTCGACCACCAAGAAAGAAGAGATACATTTCAACAATAATAGTAGGAAGAATTTCAAATGGACACATGGCATCATCAAATCTTATCCAAAAAATTCTTCTTGTCTATATATTCTCTCCTCCTATCATTTGTAAGGGTTTGAATTTTGGGAATTTTTCTCACTATTGAGAGACCAATAAAGGGATGCCAATTTTTATGACTGTGAGACCACAAGGTTGGCTCCAATTCTAGAGTTGTGATACCACACTCCTTAGTATTCCTTGTTATGAACAACAATAGTGTATTTCTTTTGAAGCATTTTTATACCATATAGTCATCTTTCATATATTTTATGAGTTTTGACATACAGATGATGTATTGATTTCAAGGAATGAATATAGATTTTTCATTGGAAATTTTATTTTAAAGTTCATCTCCTTTTATGTGAGTTTTGTATTTTTCTATGATATATGCATAAAGTTCATATTATCCATTTGTAGCTTGTGAGTTGTATGTTGTTGTATGTCTTGCTATTGGGTCAAGAACTTGAGTAGTTTTCTTGATATGCCACTAACAGAATTGTAGGGGTCATAGGAGGATGTGATAAGAATGAACTTCATTTGAAGATTGATGTCTATTTACAATCTAGATAGATAGATTAGATGTTTGAATATATAAGTATGTTTTAGGTATCCATGTGTATGTTAAGATTTAGTCAATATCCACTTGATAAGGGACTAGTCAACTTAGAGGTTACATCTTTTGTTGTTGCATACCATTTTCCTTTATGTTTAAAGAATTGAAAGAGACTTCCCTCACTTGGTTTATCAAGTTCATGTGCTCTATTATTAGCTATTTCATGACCATGAATGCTTGCATAAAAAATGGAAGATTAAGGGGTTTTATTTGTTATTTAGATTTAGTTATATGCCTTTACACTAGTACCATATAAAGAATCTGAGGTCCACCTACCTAGGTCTTTCAGAGCCTAAAGAAGAATAAGGAGAGTTAAATTGCCTTATAGTTGGCCCTTGGATCTAAATAGGTGCATTAAGGATGGGAGTTAGCTGCCCCTAGGTGTAAATATTATTCCACTAGGTTTTTCAAATGCTGTTAATTTAGAAGTGAATAGTATGTATCCTCAAATTTGAATAAGTCAAAGATTGTTTGAGATGGTAAAAAATTAATGTGAAAATAAATCACACATGAACAACTTTTTTTTTTATGATACATATTGGATTTTCTAACCATTTTGATGTTTTAAGGCATATATATATATATGTGTGTGTGTGTTTTTGCATTCTATGTTTGTTTTGCAGGATTGTGACATGAATGAGCAACCTATATCTTCAAGGGAATCATATCCAACATTCTATGTGAAATAAGGGACAATAATTTTTTTTATAAGATGTCATGCTTGGATGGTTCATGCTTATTTTGTAGTTCTTTGCAACTTTTATCAACTTGTGAACATATGGATAGTACACATGCAATTGGAAAAGATTATGAAAAATATAAGATAGTGACATATGCTCTAAAAGATGGTAAACATGGTAAAAGATGTGATTTAGTCATTGAAAAGATTCCAGTGTATGAGTTCATAAATATTTTTTTGTGAAAAGATTATTTACAAGTATGCAAGGCATACACATAGAGCTCAATGGCTGGATTTGCAATTCAAGTTGTGCAAGGATACATTTCCATTGGATACCATTGTTTCAGTTGTAGAATTCATAGAGAACTACACACTAAAACCACAAAATTTTGCAAGAAAAGTATTATACTTCTCATTAGGTTTCCATATTTTTTCACATAACATTCATACATTCACCTACAAGTATAGAGGATGATAGGAAGATATTGAGGGGGTACCATTTTTGCATCAACGATAATCAATCACATTCTATGGAGTTTGTGTAATGCCCCGCCAAGAGATCCAAAGAATTTCACTAAGTTTGCCAAACAAATTTTTTTTTTTAAACATGAAAGATAAACCATTCAGAACATTTTGCAGAAGCAATAGTAACATCCATCTAAAAGTAATCATAACATACATAACAGATTACATTCTTTAAAGATCCCTTAACGTTGAATTACTTCTAATCATAACTTATTCATCTAACATCACATCCTTATGAAATAACAATGATACATCCAATGTTCATAAATTACATTTTCAGATTGCTCAATCATCCACCATACATATCATAGGGTATGAAATACTTAAAAGAATAAAAATTCATGTAAATAAAGTACATCCTCATCCAATATTAATCCATGATGAAATTAAAAGTAATTAAAACCATAAACATTACATGATACATCATCATCATGAAGATATAAACACCCATCATAAAAGATAACCATATATCACAAACATAACTAACTAAATGCACGGTTCCTCCCGATCGTAAATAGCATGATTAGACCATCGTGGATCCTAGCCATCCCTCCGTGCATAAAATTCTATAGCATCGAAGAGATCATCAGTATTAACATAGTAGGAATGTCACTCCTAAAACATCCTACTAACATACAAAGTAAAGCATAGGATACCATCATCTAATATATACAAATCATCAATATAAGAAACATACCAGTAAATACATCCATCATAAGGTATATCATCAATCATAATGATCTAAGAATAGAATGAAGATAAATACCAACCAAGAATACTCCAGCCACGGTGTCTCGGACGGATCTCAAATGATAAGAGTGATAAAACACTACCACCCGACTACGTGGAACCTAAGTGGTCCACTCCCACCATGCTGAGGAGATAATCTCAAGTCCCAAACAGGATATCAAAACCACAAAGCATAAATCTCTATAAATCTAAGAATCCTAAAAGTATACTAACTCAAAGGTTCCAACACACACAAAATTGACATCTAATTCTCAGAGGCACACAATGACATGTAGGAAACCTACTCTACAAGCGAGAAAGTGTCATCGCATTTATCTCGTAAAAGATACCCTGGCAGTTAGCTAAACTCCACGGGTCCATACAGATCTCATGCAGCCACTAGTATCCTCTCATACTGATGAGGCATACTATGGAATGCAAGGTCGCAACCATGCGTCTCACTACTCCCATCCTAGCCTGTACAAGCACTCAAGGCATGGGCGAGAACCAAAACAATTATCTTTTTAGATTCATTTAATCCCCATTTAGTGTGTAAATGTTATCACTTATTAACCAAACTTACAATGAGTTACCCTGGCAGCCACTTAGGGCCCCAGCCCCCATTGCAAGCCACTTCCCGAAACTACAAGTAGATTACCTACCCTAATGCTCATGGAATCATAAATCACGACAGTCCTGTACAAGCGACTGTAAAGAAATACAAAAGATAATCCATAAAAAGAATCATCAAATATCCATGATAAAAGCATCAAATATCCATAATAAGAATCATCAAATCTCCAAGATAAGAATCATCAAAATCTCGACGAGCATCTGGAAAAACATCCATAAAAAATCATGACCACAACAGTTCTCTATTGGCAACTGAAGGCATCATTGATAATCATAAGTATCCATTGGTTCTCAATAACCAAAATATATCATCACATCCATTGGTTCTTAACAAGAAACCAAGAGTATCTCAAAATCATACTGATCGAAGACTCCAAAGTGGTTGAGTCAAACATGTCACAACATGACATCATCAAGAGATAAATCCATATTTCAGTCCCATCATGGTGACTAGAAAATAATCCAAGGATAACTGATCAATGACTCAAAAATGATTAGCTCAAGTGTCTCAGATACATATACATCTCAGCTTCACACATGAAGACTGATGAACAAATACAAACATTTCATAGAGCATACGATCACATAACCATGGTTGGGCTTATAAAGATTGAGACCAAATAAGATCAACATGCCATCACATCTCATAATCCCTGAGCCTCTGGTAACAACCTAGGACTGGTCAACACTAGTCAACCCAAAAACCCAAAACAAGAAGCATATAGAATACACGATACAAACACATGTTTTGGTTTTGCTAAAATCTCATAGTTGATTAATATGTAGAGTTTTAGTTTTCCATTTGTAAATGTAGGGGTTTCAGTTTCCATTTTCAAGTGTACCTCAAATGTCTAAGTTCATCATTTGACCTACAAGTCAACCCATTTTTTCTCCGACAGCATTATCTTTCCATTATTAAGAATTACATTCTTAGAATAACTTAAGGATAAATATTCACTAAATTGATCATCATTGACCTTAATTAAATTGTTCTCTTTATTTGACCAAGATCCATATTACTAATTGAATAACTCTTCCTAAATGTTATTTCTACATTTCAACATTATTAAAGGATCATTATTCTTTTATAAAAGAACCAATTATCAATCCTCGAATAAGAAGAATTATAACTTAATTAAAATGATCAATTTAATCAATCAATTCTCATAGGTGCACAATCCATGACCTTTCAACATTCTAATAATTCTCAATTATATGTTACTAAGTCTTCACCATTAAAATATCCAAAGTCGTTATTCAAGTCATAAGAATAAGACCTATCAACTTGATATCAATATTTCTAGAATCTCATTAAAAGAATTATATCAATTAAATCTTCATTGCATAACATAATTATTAATTAAATCTAATTTAACTCTCATTAATTGATTTAATTAGTAATTGCATAACTATAGCAACGTTCCAATTAATATCAGTTGACTAATAACTAACTAGAATTCTGTAAGATAAAAGTCAACTATAATTCAATACTCAAATGATCATATTAATAATTCAATAATAATAATTCTATAATGACCACATTCGTCATTCTTATATGAATACTAATCATTGATAATCATTTCAATTAGAACTATATCACACAACTTCATTATTAATAACATAGTTATATTATCAACTCAATGAATATATCTTAAAAATCAACTATATTCAAAACTTCAATCATTAAATAATCTCTACTACATTAACTCTAATCAGATTTATTGATAACTATTTAAACCATTATTTATTAATAGCTTGCTAGACCCAACAAACATTAATAAATAATAAACTCATCAAACTATATTTCCATAAATTCCATTAGTTAATATTTAACTAACCTTTAAGGCATATCAATAGTTTATAATCAATATAATAATTCAAATAGTAGATATGTTATAACAAGGTCAAAATGTAATAATGACCCATTGTCCATTATCAATAAAATTTGAGTTAATTTAAAATCATCTCGTACTATAAAATTACCATCTCTAAAAAAAATCCTCCATTCTCTAACAAATTCAATATCTCTTTTTAATTTAATAATAATTAACAAATTATTATTAAATTAATAAACCATACTTATCATTAGTTGTTAACATCTATATGTAATTTTCCAACTTAAGGTATCAACCTCTTTATTAATTCACAATTAATTAAATCAATTAATGGAACCTATAATTCGCCAAGCCGAATTATAATAATAACTCAATTAAGAATTGACTAAATATTACCATAATCTAATATTCATAATAATAATAACTTTTTAATATCAGTCATTAATAACTGATTAACAACTTATTAATAAAAACTAATAATTAATAATAATAATTATTAAAATATATAATATTCGATATTTGAAATTTATTATAACGTATATGTGAAAATCAAAATATTTAAAAACATTTTCAAAAAACAAATATTATAAATGTTTTAAAAATGTAATCAACATATAGCAATTTGTATTATTTAGTAACAACATATGAAAATGAATTAAAAACAAACCCGAATCATATAATAACCAATGTCCATATTTTAAAAGGTCGCGACGCATGTTTAAAGTGTCGTGCACTGTCGGCTTTAATATGCCGTCACCCTTTTAAAAGGGGGTGCCGTGCAGCCCTGTACCCTGTCACAAGGCCTGCGACGGTAGTCGCAGTACCTGTGACAGCGGTACAGTCATCCGCTGGCCGCAGGCTTGAATACATATAAAAGATGGGGGGTGGGTAGGGGGTGGTCAGACTCGCCCCTCCCCAATGCAATATTTTGATTTTATTTTATAAAATGTTTACAAACGTTTCGAAACATTTTCAGTACGATTTGACTGCAAATTCAACAAATATATATATATGTATGTATATATGTATATATATATGTATATACGTATATGTATGTATGTATATATATATATATATATATGTATATATATGTATACAAAATTTTATTATCAATTATCACTGCATTTATATATATATATATATGCAAATTTTACAAAAGAGAACATATACTTAGATTTTAAAACAAAAAGGGCTTTTCTATACAAGAATTTTTCCTTTTAAATAATTGTTTTCTAAACATATCCATTAATCCATCCAATAGGTTTAACTATAAATTTGAAATCATCATTCTCAATTTGATTCTAATTCGAACCCAAACCCGTTTAGATCTAATTTCTTCCTTAATTGGATCTAGGGTTTTTCTATTGTTTTCTTCTCAACCAAATAGAACATCTAGATACCAATTTTCAATTTTAGATTCAGTCACAAGAGTATTCAGACACATAGACATGATAAGGACAAGAAGAGAAATAGTGCAAAGAGAATATGTGATTATCATGAGTGCACCTGGACACTGATGCTAATCCACCATGCCTCAGAAATCCATAGAAAATTCCTTCCTTCTCTATCATTCGCAATTCTTCCAAGATCCAAGCCAACCGAAAATCTCCAAGTGACTAGAAATGCTAGAAGAAACATATAAGCAAATAGAAAATATACGAGCATATGAATCTTCTCCAATGCATGTAAGCTTTGAAGCTTCCATTTTAGCTTGAAGCTTGTAGTTTCCATTAAGCTTCCATAAGGCTTTCATTTTTGCTTGTCCAAACACACTAAGAGAGCCTCGATTTAAAGGCCTCTAAGATGCATCTAGAGTGTCTCTAAAGACAACTAGAAGATAAGCATGACAACCAAGCATGGGTCTTCTCCAACCTTCTAGATGAGTCTTAAGGTTGTAGACACCATGTGCTCAAATAAAATGCTAACTTCTAAGTGTAGACAACTTATGCATTCTTAGAGTGCAAACTCCAGCGTTGTCTACATGACAACTCTCGAAAATTTGCCAACTCCTATGTGAGCATACATTAAAATAATATTTAATTTACTCTTTCCAATTTAATTTATTTATTTATTAAATCTCATGCACTAACTTTAATAATTCCACTTTTCAATCTTAATATATTTATATTTTAATTACATGAGATTTAGAATCTTTTAATAATTTAAAATATATCTTCCACTTTTAAATTTCATTTTCCAAAACTTAATTGCTAAAATATTTATTAGCTTTAATCATAATATTATTTAGTCATTTATTTAAAAATGAACTCCAAATATATTATTATTAAAATAAATATTGTCACATTCCAAATTTAAACTTTTAACTTTTTATTTTCAAATTTAATTATTTTATTTAATTAATTTCCCAATTAATTAAATAAAATAAATATTAAAATACCATATTAATTTTCCATTTAATTAAACCATTAATTAAATCTTTTAATTAGGCTTAATTAATAGAAAATACATCAAAGACTCACAAGGTAAAAATATGAAAACCCATCATAACAAAAATACATACAAAATCAAACCAAAGGTTTAAATCTCGAATTACGTCATCCAACGTATTCGGAGGGTACTCAACTCAGATACTTGTCCTAATTTTCCAATTAGAACAAATGGCTTAAAGGGTTGGGATTTGGACTTGAGAATTTATCTCCCCTCTCTTATCATTGAGATAGTGTGATAGGGTACGCTCATCCTGGCAATTCAGGAAAGTCGATACCCGGTACCTGCAACCTGCATAAAAACCATGCATGTACAAGCACAATATATACTAAACTAAACAGGCAATGGAAGGAAGTGGTGTATCGTGTAGATCTCAACTAGCAGGTGACTACGACTCCCTTCCTTAACCACATCAGACACGCCATACAATAGAAAACACGCAAAATAAATACGCACACCATACACATGCAAGTATGGGGTAAGTATCCATAAGAAAATATATATGATAATAAATCATCTTACTAATCATCATTAACAACTGAAAATAATCATCATACATACATGAAATGTAGAGTCTAAGTAATCTCATCACATAATAAACTAAATCCATAGCACAATATCTGATAATCCCAAAACAATGCTGCTAACCATCAACATAAAACTAGCTCCAAAAGAGTTCAACAATGTCAGCAAAATGCGAACTAGGGGCAGGCACTACAGTTTGTACATGGTTGTTTTCAACTATTTTATTGAAATTTGGCTAATGGGGGCATATAATATCGCCAACACATTATTTGGTCAAAAAATTATACATGTCAATTCAAGAATGCATGGATGTTCTATTGGTTGAACATGATACACAAGTTGTCTAGAATTCAATATATGTGGAATTTCACAGAGGCTAGTCATGGAAAGGGAGAGTGTGATAGTATAAGTGCATGCATCAAAAGAACCTTAGCTTGTGAAGAATTAAAGTACAAAGATGGAGCAAAAATTGATAGATGAAAAATTCATCATCCAATGGTGTAAAACTACAATGGGTCTAGGTAAGGAAGGTGAGTCTATGGTTTATAGATTTTTTTTGTTGATAGATAATACTAACATTGCACCATATGAGGATTTTTGTACACTGATAGGATCAAGTGAGTTACACTCTTTTGGAAGCTCTAATGTAGGTTCATAGAGTATCCACACACAAAAAATGGCATGCTTTTGTCCATCATGTGTAGAGAAAAATTGGGATGAGTATGAGTCGACTGAATGGGTGGACAAATGGGATATATGAGTTTTGGACCCAATTGACACCTATTGTCCCCCACAAGCACTAGAAATGGTAGAGATGAATTCATCCATTGACTTTGATTGGTTATCTTATCTAGTGCAACCTGGTAATATATATATCTCTATAAATTCAATATGTAACTTAATAAATTTTACCCCAGTACTTGCTGAATTAATGACCACATTTTGTACATTTATCACTACAGGCCATGTTTTTTCTATTATTGTACCTAAAGACAATGAAGAAGGGACAAATTATTATTTGTGTCAATATGTCCAAGCCAAATTTTTTTTGGATCACTCAATTATAGATGGTGAAGGTTTAGAGTACCATATAGGTGTAGGGATTGTAATAGGCACATGACTTAGATGATATTCTATGAAGAACCCCAACTTGTGGTTATTCAAGGATTGGCAAACAGAGAGGAAGATTCTTCATTATTTGAACCTTGTTGTCACATCAAATATCCACTTGATAAAATATGGTGGAAAACCACATAATAAGACTCTTTGAAAGCTTCATGAGTCAGACTATGAGGAAATACTTGAGACATTAAAATATAGAGAAGATCCAATTGGTTCATTAGATTGAATATAATTACAAAAATATGGACCTCTCCTACTTTTTGTGATGCAGAGTGCACAACTAGGTAGCTTCAAATGGACTTTCCCACTCTTTGGTGCAAGGCACTTCTCTTTTCTTTTTTTTTTGAAGTTTTTAAAGGGTTAGTTAAGAGGTTGTGTGTGTCTAATAAGTTCCAAGAGTCCTTCAAATGCAACTAGCCCTAATGTGTTTGTAAAAGAGCCAAAATTGCTCATTAGGTCCTAAGTTGGTCAAAAGTTGGTCAAAAGTTGGTCAATATGTAAAATATTGTTAGGGTTGGGAAACTAAGGTATTTAGTTACCTAATAGATCCTAGAAATCCTAACTAGGGTCCTAGATGGACCCATTGGATCAAAAGATGTAAAGAAAAAAAATTGTGCAAAAGTTGCAAAGTTGCTTGAGCAACTTTTGCAATTTTTGCAATTTTTACAAATGAGTTTGGGAAGTTGTAACTACCCATGCTTGGGTATTTGAGCTTTGGGAAGCATATTTTGGAAGGTTATAAGGTTTTTAGCATGGGGAAGCACCCAAATTCCTCAAAATTGCCTAGTAGGCATAATTGTCCCCAACTAGATCTCCAATGAGAAAGATGTTAAGTTATATTCCAAACTCTCCAAAGGACTTCTTAAATAAAATAGGTTTTAAGATACCCATTTCAGCCTTCTTTAACATATATCAACCTCATTATAGGTTTTTTTTTACCAACAAACATATTCTCCAACTAGGCACCATTTTAAAGCATAAAATAAGGTGGTTTTCCAAAGCAACTACATGTTGCCCTTTCTTCAAATGCTCCAAATTGTCAACAGTCTCCTCAAATGGACCCAATCAAAGGAATATCAAGTCAATTTGATGCTCCAATCTCTGGAAGTAAGAAATCCCCAAATTGGTCTCTTACAAACCCTCAAACCTAGGGCTTTCTCAATGTATGACTTCCCAAGCCAACTTCAATCAACTGAAGGTTGATTCACCATCTCCAAGGCATATGAACACATAATATAACATAAAATACCCCTCTCCAATGGATAGATCTCATGTTGTTGCTCCTTAGGCATGCATTTCATGCACCTATAGCCACCCAAACTCCATTAGAGGCCTCCAACCATGAAAATTCATGTCCAAAAATTATTGGAAGGATTATTTACATGATAATACAAGTTGTGCATGTATAATAAACAACTAGTCCCAAGGTGTTTGTAAAAGGGCCAAAATTACTCATTAGGTCCTAAGTTGGTCAAAAGTTGCTCAATAGGCTAAAAGTTGCTAGGGATGAGAAACTAAGGTATTTGGTTATCTAATAAGTTCTAGGAATCTTAACTAAGGTCCTATAATAGTCCTAGATGAACCAATTTGACCAAAATATGTAAAGAGAAAAAATTGCTCAAAAGTTGCAAAGTTGCTCAAAAAATTGCTTGAGCAACTTTTGCAATTTTTGCAAAAAGTTACAAATGCAGGTTTGGGAAGTTGCAAATACCCAAAATTAGGTATATGAGCATGGGAAACATATTTTAGAAGGTTAGAAAGTTTCTAGTCAGATTTCACACTCCTTTCCAACCAAGTCGCATTTTTTAGCAACTTTTACAATTTTGCACAAAAAGTGCAACTTTTGCAAAGTTCACTAGATTTCACTTCTAGGACTTGAAAAAGGTTCCAAATTATTTTAAAACAAATAAAAACACATAATCCTAAGCTATCTTGACCAAAAACTTAAAAAGACCCAGTTTTTCCTATTTAATAACTTTTGCTCATATCTCACACAAAGTGGCCTAGACATACATATCTTGCTCACATATCTCTCACTGTTCATCATGGGATTGATCTATCTTCTTCATTACCTCTAAGTGGCTAGGTAAACCCTAAAGACAAGCTCATCCCATCCTATTGACTTCTTGAATTTTCTTAGGCACATTGAATAGAATTGACCCTAAGAGTCACTAAATGCCACAAGGCATTAATGTTTGATGGGGCATATCTTGGAGCTTGTGTGAAGTATGGATACAATTTTTGGTGCTATAGAATTATTTTTTTGACACCTACAATAGCCTCTCTTTTTGGAGATTGGACTTTATTTTGGTTTTATGGCCCTATCTTAGATGATGCTGAAACTTATACTCTTGGCTAGTACAAATTCACCAACTGGTGAATCTCTCTAACCATTCATCGTGGGATAAAAATTTATATTCCATTAGCTTTGAGTGGCTAGGTAGACACTAGTCCCAAGTTTGTACTATCCCATTGACTGCTTGAATGTTCTCAGGCATGTTGAATGGAATTGACCTTGAGAGTTATACTAAATGCCATAGGGAAACAATCTTTGATGAGGCGTATCTCAGAGCTCATGCAAGGTATGGGTACAATTCTAGGTGCTATAGGATCATGCTATTGACACCTATAATAACCTCTCTCTTTCCGGAGATTAGGTTCAATTTTGACTTTGTGGCCCCATCTCGGGTGATACTGAAACTTGTAGTATTGGCCAGTACAAAGTTTCCAACTGGTGAATCTCTCTAACCATTCATTGTGGGATTGAACTATCTATTCCATTATCTTTGGGTGGCTAGGTAAACCCTAGTCTGAATCTTGTCCTATCTCATTTATCACTTGAGCATTCTCAGGCACATTGAATGAAATTGACCCTGAGAGTCACTAAATGTCATAGGGTAGCGATCTTTGACAAGGAATATATTGGAGCTTGTGTGAGGTATGGATGAAATTCTAGGTGCTACAAGATTGTGTTACCAACACCTACAACAACCCCTCTCTCTTTGGAGATTAGATTCCATTTTTATTTTGAGGACCCATCTCAGGTGATGTAGAAACTTGTAGTGTTTGCTAGTATAAAGTTTCCAAATGGTGAATCTCTCTAACCAACCATTGTGGAATTGAATCACCTATTTTGTTAGTTTTGGTTGGCTGGTAAACCCTAGTCCCAATCTCATCCCATCCCATTGACTGATTGAATGTTCTCAAGCACATCAAATGAAATTGATCCTGAGAGTCATTAAATGCCATAGGGAATCAATCTTTAATAGGGTATATCTTAGAGCTTGTGTGAGGTATGGATGAAGTTCTAGGTGCTACAGAATCATGTTGCCAACACATACAATAACCTCTCTCTCTTTTTGAAGATTGGAGTTTTATTTTATTTTGTGGCCCTATCTCAGGTGATGTTAAAACTTATAGTGTTGGTCAGTACAAAGTAGGCAACTGGTGAATCTCTCTAATTGTTCATTGTGGGATTGAACTATCTGATTCATTAGCTCTAGGTGGCTAGGTAAACCCTAGTCCCAAGCTTGTCACAACTTGTTGATTGCTCAAACATTCTCAAGAACACTAAACAAAATTGACTCTAAGAGTCACTAAATTCCATAGCACAACAATATTTGATAGGGCATATCATGGAGATCGTATGAGATATGGATGCAATTATGGGTGCTATAGGATCATGTTGTTGACATCTACAATAACCGCTCTCACTTTGTGAAGATTGGATTCT
Source organism: Cupressus sempervirens (assembly GCA_028749045.1). Classification (NCBI taxonomy): domain Eukaryota; kingdom Viridiplantae; phylum Streptophyta; class Pinopsida; order Cupressales; family Cupressaceae; genus Cupressus; species Cupressus sempervirens. The sequence goes on along the minus strand of CM053788.1, from coordinate 377,692,644 downwards.
ATTTTGATTTTGTGGCCCCATCTAGGTGATATTGAAACTTGTAGTGTTGGCTAGTAGAAAGTCACCAACTAGTGAATCTCTTTAACCATTCATCATTGGTGTTTGTGTTTGAAACTACTGAACACAAAAATGCTCAATACCAAAATGATAACACTCATAACCTAAGGATTAGCCAATTCCTATATCCAATTACATAAGTAAACCATTTGGACCCAACTTTAAAAAAACCAAGGATGGTTTCCTACACTTTAGGCTCTGCAAAACCAAGGTGGGTATACCTAAGGATGATTCTAATGTAAACTATTGTATGAAAATTATCTTAGTTTCATTCTGATTCTCATCTTCTATCCCTAGGCACATACACAGCTTACCAATTTCTTTAATACTTTCAAGTTTATATGCATCCTTTATAACAATATCTGGTCATAATTCTCCTAGAATTTACAAGCATTTTTGGAAATAGTATATACTTAGAACTCATAAACTAAATGTAAATGAGTGGTGACCAGCATTATAACCTTGAATAAAATGACATGAAAATGAATTTGAATTTATATTTTTTTTGAGATGTAGAAGCAGAATTTACTCTCAACCATTTTTTACTTACATGACCAGTGCCTCATCCACTGGGATAAAAAGAGTCAACTATTGGTAGGAGACTTTGTTCAATTAACTTGTAATTGAATATATCAACTATAACCACCTATTTCCATTCTTATGAGATATCCTTTTCATAAACTCATGAATTTTACTAATTTACTGATGCATTTACATAATTCATTGAATTAAAAGAAACAATATAACCAATATACAACCCATCCAAACTGCATTCAATCAATTGAACCTTATTCAAATGATCTCAAAACTAATAAACTCATGAAATGGAGACAGAAAATGGTGACATAGATTTAGTGTAAATACCCTTTTGTATTATCCTTTTTGCTGACTAATACAATGACCAATAGAAACTCAATGAAAACCCCATAAATTCATACTGATTCTCTCTTTTCTATTTGTCATTAGAAAAGTACATGACTGGAAGTAAAATAAAAAACAACTGCACATAATTGGACCGACTATACTTTCTTGAAAATGAAAACATATAAAAATTTAGCCCCTCACAATGCCTTGAAAACTCATTTCTATAACATGAGTTGCAACAAGCAAAGGTAATTTTTGATTGATAGGTGTCCTCCCATAATAATAAGTACAACAACCATTTTCAAAATATCCTAGACACCTTATTTCAAAAAGAAACAACAAAAAGAAGTTGTAGATGACAACTAGAGCATAAAATCTTTAACTTTGTCTTTTTCTCTAGCTACTCCCTAATGGTAAAGCTTTTATTTCTACGATTGCTTCATAGACAATGACCTCTCTCTTGGTGGGCCACTCGCATGTCTTGGTTGTTGCTAGTTCACTAACAGATTTCGGCCACCTAGCATTAGTGATCACTTTCCATTCTGTGGTAAACCTATTCATTTCAATTTCAATCTTGAATAGGGTATCAATTAGTTCATTGAAAACACATTCATTAATATCACCTTGGAATGGATGCCACCTATGGCAAGTCTACAATATGGTCAAAAGAATTAGACCATTCATTGAAATCCTTTACGTTATTACCAGAATCAAGGATAGAAAGAATTAAAGAATGGAAGCCACTTGTTAATACTTTCATTTTATTCTGTATTGTTGCTAGTTTCCTTGTGAAAAATTGCAACAGATCTTTCACTTTTTCCATGCCTTATTTTACAACAATAACTTTATCAGGTAGATCTAGCTTTTTTGCTAACAATGGTATCAATCTATAAAAGAATTGCATATATGGTCCCCATTGTTGGAAGATTATATCAAGCCATCCTATTGAATCCTTGCATACCTATTCTGTAGATTGATAAATGCACTATAGGCATCTTGAGATATTCTCCTCAAAATGCTTATTCTATGGCTTAGTACATTCATCATAACAATTTTCCTAGTTGTACTGTTAGATTGAGGAGCTTCTATTTCCACATTGACCATACGCACTGGCACTGTTACCCCTATAGGTATCTCTTCTACTTAGGCCTTTGCTTCTACAATGTAACTTTCTTCTTCCACTTGCCTTGGTACATGTTTTGTCTCTATTGCTGCTTTGAGTTGCTCTTTTAGGGATGCCACTTTTGCTTCTAAGCTATGGATTTCCCCCTCCAACTCTTCTATTCTCTATTTCTACACATAGCTCATCTTGAGCTCCTCTTCATACAATTTTTTGATATCTAGACATTCATTGTATACAATAGCTAGCCTATCCTCAATTTCATCTACCTTTACCTCATTCATGAGTACAAGGTCTTTGACTAGGCTAGAGATTTCTTTCCCAGTAGTATTTTCTAATGTCCACACAATCATGTTGCCTTGTGTAGTTTCCTATTTATCCATCATCCTAGGATTTTTGGTGTCAGGGGCAACACTCCACATTGCTAGGGTTTTTGTGTCTATGTTAAATCCTGACCCCCTATTTAGTCCCTCATTGCTATTGGCTTCATAACTGATGGCTTTGTCTTGTCTTCTCATTTGATCAAGGACAAAATCCCTCTCAATATCCCAATGTGGTATTAGAATCATACCATTCCTATGCACAAAATCCCTCGCTTCTACAAGGGTCATTGTCTCACTCTCAGGATCATAAGCTAACAATTTTTCAACTAACTCTTTGTTCTTCTCTAGATCCTCTCCTGGCATGAGACTTAATGGGAGCTCATTTAGTTTTTTTTATGAAGAAATCTTTTAAATTTTGATGATTTGATGAAATCATCATCTTCCATAAATGTTTCAAATTGGATGAGCCTGTCATCCAATCTTAATGCTACAATTTGGAGATTATTAGAGGCTTTTCCTTCCTTTGTAGCCCTTTGATGTAAATAATTTTTCCTAATATCAAAAAAATACTCATCATTCCTTGGCATCACTTGTAAGGCTCTACTTACCACCCTCTCTGGGATGTGCATTATTTTTTTCCTTTTATTTCCCTTTGGCACCCATGTTGAAGTTGATGGTTGCTCCTCCTCCAACTATACATCTGGCTTAGGGGATTCTTTTTTTATAGTGCCTTCCTCTCCCTCTAGCTCATGTGGCATCTAAGACATGATGTGTTCAAAATTTTCTACCATCTTTCTTAGGTTGCTAGGGTAGGGAATCTCTATGTAAAAACCCTTAAAATTAGGGTTCATCCTTTTCAAGGCCTCCTCTACCTTCTTTATTTCACTATACTTCCTTAATCGCTCATTAGCCTCCCCTATTGCCACTATGTTAGCAATTAAATCCTCCACATGGCTTGGCTTGCTTGGAGGTAGGATATATCCCCTAATGGCCTTTACCTCATTTGTAATATAGTTTTTAGGGTCATACATCCTATAAGGCCTAGTAGCAAATTTGTACTGGCCTAGGTACTAACTCAACTCCTCATATGCATTTTTTCCTATTTCAAAATCCCCTACCTTAAATGTTCTACAAAAAACTGTGGGCTTGTGCAAAGGAGGGATCATTTGTTTATTCTTTAGAAAAAACTGCCAAAAGAATTCAATAATGGTCAATCTAGGGGTAGATATTTGGGCAAAATGTGAGGAGGCTGTGGGCATGCATATATCCTCATCAATGTGCACTACTTAAAAAAAAATATGTCCCCCCAGTTATGATCTAATTTGGTTTTCTCATCTAAAAATGAAGGTCTAAGCAAGGTCTTCAAAACATTTGGTGCCCTAAAGAAAGTGTGGTCCAATTGCCTCATAATAACAAAACTAAAAAAATTAAAGAATACAAGTGCATTTGAATAATGGAGATTCTTATCACAAATACGAGTCCAAAGTTGCATAGGTAACTCACCAAATTCATCAGAAGTCTCATCAATGAAGTCCTGGATGATGTAACCAATATTGTAACACAAGATAAGGTGCATCAGTAGTGAGTAATGGTGGAACTTGAAATATTTCATTTCTCCCTTCTCTGCATTGACAATTTGATTGTGAATGTTGTCCATGATAAATGCTACATAATCATATTCTTTTTGGTGGAAAGGGTCTATACGTCACATACCATCAGAAATAGGGAACCATAGACACAATCCTCTGCACCATCACTTCCCAGCACTTTGTGTAGCCCATATACTATGTTCTTGAAATAATTCTTGAATCTGGTCAAGGGAAAATGATCCCCCACCTTCTTTGGAATCAGCCCTTCCTTTTTCACATTATAAGGGATGTGGGGCAGCATGACATTGTTCACAAAATAGGTCTTATTGCTCCCAATTTTCCTTTGCAAGTCTTCAATATCAATAGGCACATCCATTTGCCCTTCTAATCCAAAAGCCTCTATGAAAGAAGTTCTATCCAATGTGCACAAAAAGCTCTCATTATGCCTTTGGAATTTCCTAGTGATTGGATTGTAGGAATTTATCAGTGCTTTCAATAGGTCCACATCAACAAAAACTTCTAGAAATGTCAACTTTTCCATATTCCTATTCCATGGGTTACAAACTGGCATGTTTTCTATTTTATTTTGGTAGAAATATAAAAATAGATTGAAACCATCAATTCTAGGGCATTTTCCATCCCTGACTAGGAAGTAAGGGTATTTGAAGATGTTGTCATTTGTCAAAATGGTGTTCAATGACCCTGGAAGAATTTTCAGCCAATCTTTAGCATGCTTGTTGGGCTTCCTAACCCTTGACTTCTCAATTTTTACAACAGCCTTCTTCCTTTTTCCCTCAGGCGTGACCTCTACAACATCATCATCCTCATCTTCAACCTCTACCTCTTTTGTAGGAACGTCCTCAACCTCCTTGTTAGCTATCTCTGCAATTATACATTAAACTCTGGCATAGTAACATAGAAATCATGAGGCTATGGATACTTGTAAAAAATTTTAGAGAAAGAATGCAAATTCTTTAGAATGGCAATATTCTAGACATTCAATCAAATATTTATGTTTTAATCAGATGTTCTACCAGGTTTTTAATAAATTTTACATGCATGAGCTTTTAATACCACCCTCGTAGGGTGACAACAAGGAATATCAATCGTGAAATTTAATCCTAATGTCCTTGTCAATGTTTTATTTTACTTGGCCATGGTGAATTTTTCCTTTTTTTGAATTGGCATGACACCTTAGCCACTTTCTTTTCAAATTCAAATTTTTTCTTTTACGCTGAGTAAAAATCTTTTAATCTTCATAACCCCAAAAACACCCTTGGCAAGCCTTTATGTTTATCTAGTGATGCTTCAGAATATCCCAAGCATAGAAGTGTTAGGGTTTCTTAAGCATTACATTGAAATCTCCTTTACACTATTATGCAGCCCCTTAACTGTAGAATCTCAAGCCTTCTCAATTGATACCTTCATTCTTACCCTTCAAACCTTCCTCGTATGAGCATAAAGCCTTTGTTGTAACCTTCACATTACCCTTTATGCTCATACACACACATATCACCAAAAACCTTTAAAAACTTCTTTATGCTACTACACTCTCTTCATTACTCGAGACATCATAACACTTTTCATACCCATCCTCTAATCATACACTTAAAGCTTTACTCATGGCATCGTAATGCCTCTTATCTTTTCTTTATTTCTCCTTTACATGTGTACAACTTCTCTTAACCTCAAAAAGCCTTTACAAGTGGCATCCCACTCTTATGTTTCTCCTTTCTTGTAGAAGTGTAAAGCCTTGTCTTCATTCCTTTATATATCCTTTTACACTTATACACTTAGACTCAACTCATAACCATGGAGAAAAGGATGAAACAACCCTTCATTCATATGCTTACCATGTACTCATAGAGGTGTAATGAAAAATTTCCCTTTTCACTTATCAATGACCTACATTGAATCTCAGAAAAATAGAAAAGAAAATCGCCATTAATTAAACACATGCAAAATGAAGAACTTAAGTTGTCTACCATGCGGGTTGGGCCCATCTGATATGTATGACATGTCACCACTTAATTTTCTCACATTAGGGCCCATCTGAAAACTTGACAGGTCCCACTTATCCCTATCACTGCTATAATATGGATTTATGGTTATCCACAAGTCTAATAAGTGAAAGAATGTAAACACAACTAAACATCACTTTCATTCTTACAAGCTCCTTTAATATGTAGAACCGTAAAATAGTTTATGCTTTCTTATAAACCACCCATTACACCATGCTGGGGTATTATGCCTTTATGCTATTCACTAAAACATAGGTGTGGAGATCAAACCTTAATGCCTTTCTGCCGCTCCGCTCAATAGTTTACTCATAATCTCATAAAGTTATCTAACAAACCTCCTTTAAAGCCTTTTATGCTCATACGCTTGACACTTAAATGTATGATTGGGTATACCTCTTCAAACTTCTTTCGCTCCTCTGCTCACTTTATCACTATAAAGCCATAAGACCATTTTCAAAGCACAAAAGCCTTTATGCTTCCTTGCCCTCAGATCAATTATATGATCAGGGAACCTCAAAATGAACTATTTTGCTGCTATGAAAAGCATAAATGTATCCCTGTAAAACCTAAACTCCTTTATGCCTTTACGCTAAATGATAAAACATGACCATGGAAACATGAGGAAGAAGGTATTTCATTCTTATGTGAAACTCTACATTGTAAGACCATAAAGGGAAGAACTTAAGCACTTTACAAACCCTTTTGAAAAATTTGAAAAGAGACCTAGGGTTTTACATACTAGGGGTATTTTAATGACTATGTTGATGACAAACCTTGAGAATTTTATAAAATTTAGACAACATATGAACCAGGGGAAGACTAGGGTAACCTAAAAATTTGAAAAATTATAAGGAATGAAACCCTAATCTACATAATACAATGACTTAAAATGATTTTTCACTAAAAATTTAAGATTTCTCCACACTATGAAAAATTAGACCAACAGTGGCTCTATCTGGGGATGATAGACTACTTAAGTCTATCCAAGAATTCAAAATCTATGGAAGAGTAGACCACATACTTGGTACAGGAATGACAATCTTCAGAGAGCATAGTATAAGATAACAGAATAGGGAACTAGACTACATAGAGATATTTATAGGGATTTACAAAATTATACAAAATTTACAAGAGAACAAGGAAACCCTAACTACTATTAATGGAAAATAGATACTTTAAGAAAAGTACCTCTTCAAGAATTGTCCATGAACTGAAAATTCAAGAATATCCTCAGTTAAATCCTTCAAAAAATATGAATCTTCTTCATTTGTATCACAAATGTTATATGGGCCAAGCCATATTGGGTCAAATTTACCATGCTTTCCTTTGTCTTCCATTCTAGCATTCCACATCAATACCATGTCACCTATTTCAAACTTCCTCTCAATGGCCCTTTTTTCATATAAGTGCTTCATTTGTGATTGTAACTTAGCATTTTGAATAGAAGACACTCTCCTTGCTTCTTCTAGTTGCAAAATATCATCTATTCTGAGTTGCATCTCATCAATGATATCATCTTCATATAGTTGAACAAATTTATACATCTCTTTTAAGTTATTCTATGGAAGTCTAGCCTATATACCATAAACCAAATCAAATGGAGCACATCCAATGGCCTTTTTCATAGTAACCCTATCAGCCCATAGAGCTAATGGCAATTTTGAATCCTAGGCTTTCTTGTTTTCTCCTAAAATCCTCTTGATGATTTTCAATATACTTTTATTACTTGATTCTACCTGACCATTCCCTTGGGGATGATAGGGTGATGATGTGTACTTTGTAATGCCATACTTCTTACAAAAAAAATTATATTCCTCTGATCTGAAATACATAGCATTATTAGTTACAATCTTCTTTGGGCATCCAAACCTGGTCTTAATATTATTTAGAATTAAATTAATCACCACCTTACTTGTTGCATTCTTAGAAGGAATTGCTTCAACCCACTTAGTGAAGTAATCAGTAGCCACCAGGATCCAAGAATGTCCACCACTAGGCCTATTTGAGATCTCACCAATGAAATCAATTCCCCATTGTTGAAATGGTGGCTGTACTTCAACAGGTCTTAATGGTAAATTCCCAAAAAAATTTAACTTTCCACTAAACCTTTGACAAGCATCACATGTCTTGACAAAATCATGAGTATCTTTGAAAAGTGTTGGCCACCAAAAGCTAGCCCTAAGAATTTTATGAGCAGTGGTCTTAGCCATATAATGACCACCACACACACCTTCATGCATATCCTTCAAAATATTTTTAGACTCAATTTCATCTACACATTTCAAAAGTACCCCTTCCATATTTCTCCACCACAATTGATCTTGCACTATAACATACCTTATGGCTTGTAACTTAAGGGATCTTTTCTGGTTATTTGTTAACTCTGATGGAGATTTCATGTTTTGCAAATAATAAATTACATCTCTATACCAATCATAAGTATCCATATCACATAGATTATCCCTACAACTATTATCAATTTGATTGATTTGGTTTGCCTCTAGATTGACGTCTATCATCAATTGGGCCAAACCTTGACCCCAAACTAGTTTGGTAATTTGAATATCAATGTTAAACTCTTGTATCCTATTAATCCATCTACATCTCTTGCCAGATACCTCTTGTTGTGAAAAAATATCCTTCACAGCAGTAGTAGGAACAAAAGAAATAATAGTAGCTCCCATTAAGTAACATCTAAAAGCCTTGAATCCCTTCACTAGTGCATATGCTTATTTTTCATTTATATCATACTCTAGTTCTGCTGCTTGCAAAGACTTGCTGAAAAATGCAATGGGCTGCTCATAACCTTCCTCATTTTTCTGTAACAATACTGCAACAATACTACAACAATAGTGTGAAATGAGGCAAAGGAAAATATATGCATTGGTTTATCATAATTTGGAGCTTTGAGAATAGGTGAATCTTTAATAGCTTGCTTAATCTTCTATAATGCAATGCTAGGTTCACTATTCCATTTTATCTCAGTTCCTTTCTTTAGCATCCATGATACAAGCCTACTAATCTCTGCAAAATTAGTCACAAATCTCCTAAGAAATTTGATTTCTCCAAAGAATGACTGAATGCCTTTAACACTTTTGGGTTTTTGAATCTTGTCTATTACTTCTACCCTTTTAGGGTCAATCCTCACTCCATGCAATGATCATTCTTATCCTTGGAATAAGCAGTGAGGTCATCTTGATACACAACTAGAAATTCATCAATAATATCAACAAAAGCCACATCCATAGCCCTTTGAAAAGTAGCCCCAACATTAGTAAGCCCAAAAGGCATCTTGACATAAACATCAATACCCCATGGAGTAGTAAAATTAGTATTGAACTACTCTAATTCTTTAACAACCACTTTATTGTAACCTAAAAATCCATCCATCATAGACCTAAGCTCTGAACTAGTGACCCTTTACAACATAGCTTCCATATTTGGAAATCCATAATTATCCTTTAATGAAGATATATTAATATTCCTAAAGTCAACACATAACCTTATGTCTCCATTTTTCTTCCTAATAGGAACCAAATTGGATACCCAAGAAGAATATCTAATAGGCTTTATGATTCCTACATCTCTCAATTTGATTAGTTCCTCTTACATTTTGGGAGCCAAAGTTGGATTTGTTGGCCTTTTTTTTTGCCTAAAAGGTTTGGCATCTAGTTTCAAAGGGATCTCAAGCTGAAAAAGATCTTCCCTATAGGATTTTAGGTCATCATATGACCATGCAAACACATGTCTATACTTCCTTAGCAAGTCTATTAGATCTTTCCTAATTTTAGGAGGTAATTTCTTAAAAATATATACCTTTTTTGGTGTTTCCTTAGCTCCCAAATTAACCTCCTCTAGATATTTGGCATTATATTCACTAATATTCATTTGTGACCTGTCTTGGTTGTCAAAAATAGTCTCTAAAACAACTAGACCCTTTGGGATTTTATTTGTCTTCAATTGCACAACTTCCTGCCCAAATATAGTATCTTTTCAATTTATATTCTCTACATAGGCTGCACAATCAATTTCTTGTCCTAAAAACATATTCTCACAATTTAGGAATCTCAGAATATCCTTATCATTTATTGCAATCAGATTTCCACAATCCATCTTAGTTATGTTAATCAGTTTCTGGATTAGATTGTGTGGAGATTTTTGTCATCAACGTTTCGAATCACACTACGTGATCCATCATCTCTCCTTATCATTTTCAAATAATTGCCAATTATGGACATTATTAGGGATAGAAGGCCTAGTTTGAATCTCAATTTTAGACACACCAACAAATTTGATATCATTAGGCTTTATTGCTATATTTTCTAGTAAGTCTACCATCTTATTATTAGTCCTATCTTTCCAAATCATCCCAAATGCATCAAAACATTCAATCATATCCCATACAAAATTTTTGTATTATTTTAATCTTTTTTTCTTTGACACATAAGCATTTCTTACTTGGGATGCAACCAATTCAAAGTCTCTTATAACATGTAAACATTTTATCCCATACATATGAGCTATTCTAAGGCCTAATATTAAAGCCTCATACTATGCTATATTATTTGTACATGGGAAACTTAAAGTAAAGAAAAATTTATATGTTACCCCTACTAGAGATATCAACAAAATGGATGCACCAGATCCATCCTTGCAACATGCACCATCAAGAAACATAGTCCATAGATCACCTTTGTCTATTTTTGTATTAGCTGCTATTTCCATCTAAGACTTATGCTTGGATTTCTTCAAAGTCAAAACCTCAGCTCAGAATGCATTAATATCTGTATCCACAAAAATTTTCATATTTTCCTCTATATCTTCCTCTATCATGTATATACTCTTAGGTTCCCTATTTATTTTTATCAAATTCCCCTCAATATTAAAAGTAGCAAATGAAAAATCACACTATAGACTCCCTCCCATGGAAACACTCCATTTTCTAGATAACAACATGCCATATTGAGGTGGAATATCAACAACCAATACACTCACAATAAGTTCTTTGTCAGGATAGGCTGTTAGTCTATATGGTAAAGAATTAATAGTTCCTATGATTGTCACTTCTCTTTTATCCATATCACAACATTTTCCTTGAGTAGTATCTAATGTCAAGCCTAATTCCTTCATTATTTCAAAAGGCATCATAGTATTGGAAGCACCAGAGTCAATCATGCTATTTTTTAATGTTGTACCATTTACTAAAATACTTAAGAAAAATGGCTCAACATTTCCCAAACATTGATTTACAGAATTATCCAAAAACATCTAAGGAATTTAAGACACAACTACTTCAGCTTCTTTATCCTTTACCTTCTCTTTACTACTTTCCTTGGGACTGTGATTTTCATTACACTCATATTTCACCTTTATACCAATATCTCCCCAACCATGCTAAAGCTTTATTTCTATGTTTAGGGATCCTTAACAATTCAGAGAAAGGGACTTTAACAGTGATTTTTCATAACATTGTAGTCATATCTATAGAAGAATTTGATGGGCTATTAATAACAACACTCCTTTTATCATGATGTTCATCAAAATTATTTACAATACCTTGGTGATTCTTGTCACTTGTAATGAGTGTTTTTGGTATCTTCTCATCTAACTTCTTTAGAGCATTATTTGGGAACTCACAAACCTTGGGATTATCCTCTTTCTTTGGTTCCCATTTTTTATTTGTAATTTTAACCTTCTCAATAGGGATCTCTTTAGGCTTCATAGCTTCCCTTTTTTTAAGGTTAACTCCCTTTATAAACATACTAGCCACCTTGTCATTACCCTCCTTTTGAGCCATGTTTCTAGTCTGTACTTAAGCTATCATGCTTATAGTAATTTGAGCAATCTCTTCCCTAGAGGGCTTCCTTAATGTGACCTCTTCTTTGGCACTTACCATATTACACACATTATCTTTAGCATCACTCTCATCAGAGAATACTTATTGTTGCACTTTATTCTAAAACTACCTTTGCTCATTTACATCTCTATCATAATCCTCACAATTAGAATAATCATAGTGTGACTCAAACATGTTACACCCTACATCCTCATTGTTTTCTTCATGTTCTTGACACTTTTCTACTACACTCTGATTTCTAGGGAAAGACAAGGCTACTGCACAAGATTCAGGGGTATGGAGTAATTGACACACAAAGCACCATATAGGTTCAGCAGTGAATTTAGGATCATCTACTAAATTTATAGAGTTTTTAGATAAAGGATCAGGGGTAACCTTTTTGTTGCTATTCTTGTGGGGAGCGACATTAGGTTGACCATCTTTCCAGGTGGTAGTATAAGGAAAATTTTGCAACCCATTTTGTCTATTGAAATTTGACTTGTAAGGGACCCTATTTTTAGTGGGATTCCTATCATTTTTTACCTAAGGGATATTTAGATTCTTTATAGCACTTAGAACTTGACTTATCTCACTAGGCTCTTACTTTTTTCCACCTCCACACTTGTTATCCTCCTTTTTGTTTCCCTTATTTCCAAACAATATGTGGTCATTTCTTTTATTTTCTAGCCTTCCTAAAATTCACAAATTGTTTTCCACATTTATAGCAATTCTGAAAGCATCTCCTAAAGTCCTAGGTTCTTTATCCCTAAGCTAGTATGCAATTTTTCCATCAAAAGCATTCAAATAAGTAATCAAACAGATCTTGCCATCAACTCTCATGGCTTGCATGAGCTTATACATTCTTTTTTGGAATCTATTATTAAATTCAGTGATAGATTAATTAGGTAACCTCTTAATATTATTGAAGTCACTTAGGATATAGCTTTGATTTTGCTTGTCACCATATTGCTCTTTGAAATAGTACTCAATATCCTTCCAATCATTAATAGATAATTCAAGAAGTCTCTTGAACCATTCTCTAGCATCTTTAGTTAATGATTGAAAACACAATTTCATAATAACATTCTCAGCCTCAACCTCATAATCACTCATCATATCAAGAAAACTCCTCAAATGGTCTTCGCAAGTGATAGCATTGTTCCCAACAAATTTAGGCAACCTTTTCCTTATTTCTTGTGGGATAGGGTTAGGGTAACTGAGGATTCCATCAAATCATATTTTCCTATAGCCCTCTAACTAGACAAGTCTTCTTTGTAAATCAATCTTAGGATGATGGTCAATATGTTTCCTAGTGTTACCAACAGTATTACTAGTGCTAGCATCACCAATAGATTTGTTAAGATCTACTTTATGTGAAAATGAGGATAAAAAAGGAACATGTACCTTAGTAGTATTTTTATTGGTATCATTAGATCCACCATCATCTTTAGGCATAGCTACAGATTGCCTTCTAGCATTCTCCAAGAATTTAATCTTGTTATTTATCTCAACTATGGCCGCTTCATTTTCTACAATTTCCAATCTCTTAACCAAAGCATCCTTTTCTTTCCTTTTCTTCTCTAGTTCAATATCAGAAAGTGACATGGAATCATGGATCTAGATAATTTTTGTTGGTCCATTAATCTTAACACCAATCTCCTTTTGTTTCCCCTTATCTTTAACCTCAACAACATGCCCTATATCTTTTGCTTTGTTGTTGTTAGCTTCTAGAGCACTATAGTTTTTAATCTATTGTATTATAAGTCCTTCTAGGTTCATATTCTAAGTTTCTAATAGGTTTTATTCTTGTATTTTAAGTTGTTCAACTTGATCTATAATCTTTGGTTTGCATGCATTAGCTGCTATTTTATTTTTCTTCCTTAGGGTAGCAATTTTCCTAAGTAATGCCTACATTTCTTCAAAGGCTTTTGTAATCTTTTCCTCTCTTTCCTTTTGCAATTTCTTATTTATGGCTTCTTTCTCAACAAGTTGTGTTTCTTAGGACCTCAATCTCATCAGGATATAGGATAGTAAACTCAAAAGTAGTAGGTTTTTTCATCACTGAAACTCTCAGGATCTAAATGATTTGGTCCAACTTCTCCTTGAGAATAGTCAAATAAGAAAGGGTTTGTACTTCATTGAAAAAGATTGTTTCTATTCCTTTTGTCTAGACTGAGTGTATTATGTAGCTCTACAATTTCTTGACATATGACTTTGGGTGTACTAAAAAATTCATCACCAAATAGTCTAGGATGGGATATAAAACTTTGGCAAGATGATTCCCTTCCCATAGCAAAAAAATAAATATTCTCTCCCCTTATTTCTTGCTCTTAGGGATGGTCTTCTCTATACATCTAAGATCTTTTCACAGCCCAATTCTGTCTTCCCCTAGGAGGGAGATCGGTTTGTAATTTGATTCTTGGGTTTTTCCTCACATTTTCCCGTGTGTTCCTTTTATTTTCCATGATTTTGAGACAACAAATTTGTAAATAATGACACTAGTTAAAACCTTATGAGTCGCCACCCACCCTATCAGAATGGGAAATTTTTTTGAATAGGTCACAATTCTTTCACTAATAATCATAGAAAAAATGCAAATAACCCTCGAGACCATAGAAAAGTTCTCATGAAAATGCCTACCTCAAACTCTACCCAAGGGAAATATAGATCTTAAATGATACATTGGTTTATGACACATAAAGTGTTATTTCCTCAGTAGAGTTACCATTTTCTTGGTGTTTGAAACTACTGAAAAACAAAATGCTCAATACCAAAATGATAACACTCATATAACCTAAGGATTAGCCAATTCCTATATCTAATTACATAAGTAAACCATTTGGACCCAACTTTAAAAAAACCAAGGATGGTTTCCTATTCTTTAGGCTCTGCAAAACCAAGGTGGGTATACCTAGGGATGATTTTAATGCAAACTATTGTATGCAAATTATCTTAGTTTCATTCTGATTCTCATCTTCTATCCTTAGGCACATACATAGTTTACCAATTTCTTTAATACTTACAAGTTTATATGCATCCTTTATAAGCAGATCTGATCATAATTCTCCTAGAATTTACAAGTATTTCTGGAAATAGCAGCTACTTAAAACTCCAAAACTAAATGTAAATGAGTGGTGACCAAAATTATAACCTTGAACAAAATGAAATGAAAATGACTTTGAATTTATATTTTTTTTGCCATATAGAAGAAAAATTTACTCTCAACCATTTCTAACTTACATGACTAGTACCTCAACCATTGGGAGCAAAAGAGTCAACTATTGGTAGGAGACCTTGTTCAATTAACTTATAATTGAATTTATCAACTGTAACCACCTATTTCCATTTTTATGAGATGTCATTTTCATAAACTCATGAATTCTAAAAATTTACTAATGCATTTACACAATTCATTGAATTAAGGTTTAGAACAAAAGTCCAATGATTTGAAGATCAAAGGTTCAAAGTTCAAATCTTGTGTCGATCCTTTTCATAAACTCATGAATTCTACAAATTTACTGATGCATTTACATAATTCATTGAATTAAAAGAAATAATATAACCAATACACAACCCATCCAAACTATATTCAATCAATTGAACCTTATTCAATTGATCTCAAAACTAATAAACTCCTGAAATGGAGAAAGAAAATGGTGACACAGATTTAGTATAAATACCCTTTTGTATTATCCTTTTTGCTAACTAATACAATGACCAATAGAACCTCAATGAAAAACCCAAAAATTCATATTGATTCTATCATTTCTAATTGTCATTAGAAAAGTACATGACTGGAAGTAAACTCAAAAAAAACTACACATAATTGGACCAACTGTACTTTCTTGAAAATGAAAACATACAAAAATTTGGACCCTCACAATGCCTTGAAAACTCATTTATATAACATGAGTTGTAACAAGCAAAGGGCAATTCTAATTGACAAGTGTCCTCTTACAATAATAAGTGTAAAAAATATTTTAAAAATATCCTGGACACCTTATTTCAAAAAGAGACAACAAAAAGTCGTTGCAAATGACAACTGGAGCATAAAATCTTTAACTTTGTCTTTTTGTCTAACTGCTCCCTATTGGTAAAGCTTTTATTTCTATGATCGCTTCCTAGACAGTGACCTCTCTATTGGTGGGCCACCTACATGTCTTGGTTGTTGCTAGTTCACTAATAGATTTTTGCCACCTGTCATCAGTGATCACTTTCCCTTCTATGGTAAACCTATTCATTTTAGTTTCAATCTTGAATAGGGTATCAATTAGTTCATTGAAAACACATTCATCAATATCACCTTGGGAAATGGATGCCACCTATGGAAAGTCTACAATATGGTCAAAAGAATTAGACCATTCATCAAAATCCTTTACTTTATTATCAGAATCAAGGACAAAAAGAATTAAAGAATGGAAGCCACTTGTTAATACTTTCATTTTATTCTGTATTGCTACTAGTTTCCCTATGAAAAATTGCAACAGATCTTTCACTTTGTCCATGCCTTCTTTTACACCAATAACTTTATCAGGCAGATCTAGCTTTTTTGCTAACAATGGCATCAATCTGTCAAAGAATTGCATATATGGTCCCCATTATTGGAAGATTAGATCAAGCCATCCTATTGAATCCTTGCATACTTGTTCTATAGATTGTAGATTGATGAATGTACTATAGGCATCTTGAGATATTCTCTTCAAAATGCTATTCTATGGCTTAGTACATTCATCATAACAATTTTCCTAGTTGCACTGTCAGATTGAGGACCTTTTATTTCCACATTGACCATAGGCCCTGGCATTGTTACCCCTAGAGGTATCTCTTCTACTTGGGCCTTTGCTTCTATAGTGTACCTTTCTTCTTCCACTTGCCTTGGTACATGTTTTGCCTCTATTTCTGCTTTGAGTTGCTCTTTTAGGGATGCCACTTCTACTTCTAAGCTATGGATTTCCCCCCTCCAACTCTTCTATTCTCTATTTCTACACATAGCTCATCTTGAGCTCCTCTTCATACAATTTTTTGATATCTAGACATTCATTGTATACAATAGCTAGCCTATCCTCAATTTCATCTACCTTTACCTCATTCATGAGTGCAAACTGTTTGACTAGGCTAGATTTCTTTCCCAATAGTATTTTCTAATGTCCACACAATCATGTTGCCTTATGCATTTTCTTGTTTATCCATCATCTTGGGCTTTTTGGTGTCAGGGGCAACACTCCATATTGCTAGAGTTTTTGTGTCTATGTTAAATCTTGACCCCTTCTTTAATCCCTCACTGCTATTGGCTTCATAACTGATGGCTTTGTCTTGTCTTCTCATTTGATCAAGGACAAATGCCCTCTCAATATCCCAATGTGGTATCAGAATCATACCTCTCCTATGCACCAACTCCCTCGCTTCTACAGGGGTCATTGTCTCACTCTTGGGATCATAAGCTAACAATTTTTCAACTAACTCTTTGTTCTTCTCTAGAGCCTCTCCTGGCATGAGATTCAATGTGACATCGTGCAATTTTATTTTATAAAGGAAGCTTTTAAATTCTAATGATTTGATGAAATCATCATCTTCCATAAACTTTTTAGATTGGATGAGCTTGTCATCCAATCTTGGTGCTACAATTTGGAGATCACTAGAGGCTTTTCCTGCCTCTATAGCCCTTTTTTGTAAATAATTTTTCCTACTATCAGAAAAATACTCATCATTCCTTTGCATCACTTGTAAGGCTCTACTTACCACCCTCTCTGGGATGTGCATTGTTTTCTACCTATTACTGCCCTTTGGCACCCATGTTGAAGTTGATGGTTGCTCCTCCTCCAACTCAACCTCCAACTGTACATTTGGCTTAGTGGATTCTCTATTTACAATGGCTTCCTCTCCCTCTAGTTCATGTGGCATCTGAGACATGATGTGTTCAAAATTTTCTACCATCTTTCTTAGGTTTCCTTAGGGAATCTCTATGTAAAAATCCTTAAAATTAGGGTTGGTCCTTTTCAAGACCTCCTCTACCTTCCTTATTTCACCATACTTCCTCAATAGCTCATCAACTTCCCCTATTGCCACTATGTTAGCAATTAAATCCTCATAGGGATTGGCTTGCTTGGAGGTAGGATACATCTCCTAATGGCCTTTACCTCATTTGTAATATAGTTTTCAGGGTCATACATCCTATAAGGCCTAATAACAAATTTGTAGTGGCCTAGGTACTTGCTCAACTCGTCATATGAATTTTTTCCTATTTCAAAATCCCCTACCTTAAATGTTCTACAAACAAATGTGGGACTATGCAGAGGAGGAGGGATCATTTCTTTATTCATCAGTAAGAACTGCCAAAAGAATTCAATAATGGCCAATGTAGGGAGTAGATATTTGGGCAAAATGTGAGAAGGTTGTGGGCATGCATATAACCTCATCAATGTGTGCTCCTTAAACAAAAAGATATCCCATGAGTTATGATCTAATTTGGTTTTCTCATCTAATAATGAAGGTCTAAGCAAGATCTTCAAAAGATTTGGTGCCCTAAAGAAAGTGTGGTCCAATTACCTCATAATAATAGAACTAAACAAATTAAATAATACAAGTGCATTTGAATAATAGAAATTCTTATCACAAATGTGAGTCCAAATTTGCACAGGTAACTCACCAAATTCATTGAAATTTGTATCAATGAAGTCCTGGCTAATGTAACCAATGTTATAATATAGGATAAGGTGCATCAACAATGAGTAATGGTGGAACTTGAAATCTTTCATTTCTCCCTTCTTTGCATTGACAATTTGATTATGCATGTTGTCCATGATAAATGCCACTTAATCATATTGTTTGTGGTGGAAAGGGTCTTGTATGTCACATGCCATCAGGAATAGGGAACCATAGACACAATCCTCTACACTGTCACTTCCCAACACTTTGTGTATCCCATATATTGTGTTCTTGAAATAATTCTTGAATTTTCTCAAGGGAAAATGATCCCCCACCTTCTTTGGAATCAGCCCTACCTTTTTCACATTATAAGGGATGTGGGGCAACATGACATTGCTCACAAAATAGGTCTTATTGCTCCCAAAT
Organism: Cupressus sempervirens; assembly: GCA_028749045.1. Classification (NCBI taxonomy): domain Eukaryota; kingdom Viridiplantae; phylum Streptophyta; class Pinopsida; order Cupressales; family Cupressaceae; genus Cupressus; species Cupressus sempervirens. Next base: position 377,673,763 of record CM053788.1, on the reverse strand, counting down.
TTCGTTTGTAAGTCTTCAATATCAATAGGCACATCCATCTACCCTTATAATACAAAAGCCTCTATGAAAGAAGTTCTATCCAATGTGCACAAAAAGCTCCCATTATCCCTTTGGACTATCCTGGTGACTGGATTGTAGGAATTTATCAGTGCTTTCAATAGGTCCACATCAACAAACACTTCTGGAAATATCAACTTTGCCATATTCCTATTCCATGGGTTACAATCTGGCATGTTTTCTATTCTGTTTGGGTAGAAATATAAAAATAGATTGAAACCATCAATTCTAGGGCATTTTTCATCTTTGACTAGGAAGTAAGGGTCTTTGAAGATGTGGTCATTTGTTGAAATGGCGTTCAATGACCCTGGAAGAATTTTTAGCCAATCTTCAACATGCTTGTTGGGCTTCCTAACCCTTGACTTCTTCTCAATTTTTACATCAACCTTCTTCCTTTTTCCCTCAAGCATGACCTCTACAACATCTTCACCCTCATCTTCAACCTCTACCTCTTTTGTAGGAACCTCCTCAACCTCTTTTTTAGCCATCTTCTCTACAATTATACTTTAAACTCTTTCTGCTTGCATAGTAACACAAAAATCACAAGGCTATGGATAATTGTAAAAAAAAATTAGAGCAAGAATGCGAATTCTTCAGAATGGCAATATTCTAGATGTTCAATCAAATATTTATGTTTTAATCATACAATTTACTAGCTCTTTAATAAATTCTACATGCACAAGCTTATAATACCACCCTCATAGGATGAAAATAAGGAATATCAACCGTGAAATTTGATCTTGATGTCCTTTTCAGTGTTTTATTTTACTTGGCCATGGTGAATTTGTTCTTTTTTTGAACTAGCATGACACCTTAGCCACTTTGTTTTTAAATTCTAATCTTAGACTTTTATTCTAAGTCAAAATATTTTAATCTTTGTAACCCTAGAAACACCCTTGGTGAGCCTTTATGTTTATCCAATAATGCTTCAAAACATCCCAAGCATAGAAGTGTTTTGGTTTCTTAAGCATTCCATTGAAATCTCCCTTATGCTCTTACATAGCCCCTTATACCATAGAATCTCAAGCCTTCTCAATTGATACCTTCATTCTTACACTTCAAACCTTCCTTGTATGATTGTAAACCCTTTGGTGCAACCTTCACTTTACCCTTTACACTCACACACACACGTATCACCAGAAACCTTTAAAAACTTCTCTATGCTGCTACACTCTCTTCATTACTCAAGACATTGTAACACTTTTCATACCCATCCTCCAGTTATATGCTTAAAGCTTTACTCATGGCATCATAATGCCTCTTACCTTTTCTTTATTTCTCCTTTACTCCTGTATGAGTTCTCCTAACCTTGTAACCTTAGAAAGCCTTTACAAATGGCATCCTGCTTTTACATTTCTCCTTTCTCATAGAAGTGTAAAGCTTTTTCTTCATTCCTTTATCTATCCTGTTATGCTTATACACTCAGACTCAACTCATAACCATAGAGAAAAATATGAAACAACCCTTCATTCATACACTTACCATGTAGTCATAGAGGCATAATGAAAAATTTCCCTTTTTAGTTATCAACAACCCAAATTGAATCTTAGAAAAATAAAAAAGATGATCACCATTAATTTTAAGCACATGCAAAATGAAGAACTTAAGTTGTTTGCCATGCAAGTTGGGTTCATCTGATATGTATGACATGTCACCACTTGATTCGCTCACATCAGGGCCCAATAGGTCCCACTTAGCATGATCACTGCTATATTATGGCTCTATGGTTGTCCACAAGTCCAAGAAGCAAAAGCACATAAACACAACTAAACATCACTTCCATTCTTACGAGCTCCTTTTATATGTAGAATTGTAAAATACTTTATGCTTTCTTATAAACCACCCTTTATGCCATGCTGGGGTATTGCACCTATATGCCATTCACTAAAACATTGGTGCATAGATCAATTCTTAATGCCTTTCCACCCCTTCGCTCAAAAATTTACTTGTAATCCCATAAAGTAATCTGATAGACCTCCTTTAAAAACTTTTATGCTCATATGCTTGACACTTTATTGTATGACTGGGAATACCTCTTCAAACTTCTTTCAGTCCTCAACTCACCTTATCATCATAAAGCCGTAAGACCATTTTCAAAGCACAAAAGCCTTTACACTTCCTCACCCATAGATCAATCATATGATCGGGGAACCTCAAAATGAACTATTCTGCTGCTATGAAAAGCATAAGTGTATCCTCGTAAAACATGAACTCCTTTACGCCTTTACGCTACATGATAAAATGTGACCACGAAAACATGAGAAAGAAGGTATTTCATTCTTATGTGAAACCCTACATCATAAGACTGTAAAGGGAAAAACTTAAGCACTTTACAAACCCTTTTGAAAAATTTGAAAAGAGACCTAGGGTTTTACATAGGGTATTATAATGACTATGTTGATGAAGAACCTTGAGAATATAGTAGAATTTAGACAACACATGAACCAGGGCAAGACTAGGACAAGCTAAAAATTTGAAAAATTATAAGGAATGAAACTCTAATCTGCACAATACAATGACTTAAATGATTTTCCACTAAAAATTTAAGATTTTTCTACACTATGAAAAATCAGACCAACAATGGGATCGAATTGTTTATTTTGTTAGCTCTGAGTGGCTAGTTCAAACCTAGTCTCAAGCTCATCCCATCCTATTGACTACTCAAACTTTCTCAGGCATGCTGAACAAAATTGACCCTAAGAGTCACTAAATGCCATAGGGAAACGATCTTTGACGGGGCATATCTCAGAGCTTGTGCAAGGCATGGATGCAATTTTGGGTTCTACATGATTATGTTTTTGACATCTTCAATAACCTCTCTCTCTTTTTGAAGATTGGATTCCATTTTAATTTTGTAGCCCCATGTTAGGTGATGTTGAAACTTGTAATGTTGGCCAGTACAAAGTTGCCATCTGATGAATATTTCTAACCATTTATTGTGGGATTGAACTATTTGCTCTGTTAGCTCTAAGTGACCAGGTAAACCCTAGTCCCAAGCTTGTCCCATCTCATTGACCAATTAAATGTTCTCAGGCACGGTGAATGAAATTGACCCTAAGAGTCACTAAATATTTTGTGTCCATACTTGGAAGAATGAAAAAGATACAAGATATTAAACACTTAAAGGAAAGTTTAATGAAGCAAAAAGTACTATACAAATCTGAACTAAATTAATCCAAGGTAAAAATTTAACATTTAATATAGTTTCCTCTTTGGCCCCTCTCATAGATATTGTGTTTGACATTCTTCTAAGTTGCCTGATTGATACTGCTTCTGCTCAAGCATTTTACAGATAGTGTTGCATTTCCATTTCCTTTTTATATTACTATAGATAAGAAGCCCAATGTCATGATTATTTCTCCATGTATGAAGCCATGGATTCAACATGAATTTTGTGTGTAGAATTAGTTTATTGAGGACTTGACATGAAAATAGGCGAACCACTACCAAAAGGCCACTTGGAATCATTTTTCCCTACCATGACTTTCAAAATCAAATTTCTCATTCTATCATTTCCCTTACAAAGATATATTTTGAGGAATATTGGAGGCACAACAATTGTAGAAATCCATGACTACCAATTTGAATCCATGGCCATAATAATTTATTCCTCTTGTAGTACAATACATGACTCTCCCTCCATTCCCATCCACTTTCCCAATTGCCCCTCCAAGAGTGAATGAAACCTTGCTGATATCATACAATATTGTTCCATCTCCATTCCAACTATAAATGAATTATGTTCCACACATAATGAATTATATTCCAAAAATATCTCCACTGAGTTTTCTACTCATGGGTTACTCGATTCCTTTTCCTCCTATAAATACTCCCTTTCCTAGCGGAAGAATAGTGGAACCATCTAATTGTCTGCCCAATTTTTTTATTTTCCCTCCTCATGAGAAACAAGGTTTGAAGGGTCCTCCTCCACAACATCATTGTATGGACTTTGACCCACTTTGACCATGTAGTGTCTCTTCTAGTGTTTATTAGCTTGCACATACCTAAACAAGGCTTAGTCAAACCAACTTGATCTAAGCACACCAACACACTACCTTGACTTGGCTAGAGTCATAACAAGTCTCAAATCAACAACACAAAAAAATCCAAGATACGGGTTGTTAGGTGCCCTGCACCAAGATAATGATAGACAAAAGATATCCAAGAAAAAATGCAACTATAGATATGTGAATCATAAGAAGAGCATATATAATGTATTTCCATGAATGAAGTTCTCAAAGAGATGGATAAGCAAGAAATATTGATATCAAATTCCATGAATAAATTCAAAACTTTATTTCAAGTCTTCTCATGTTTTGAAGATAAAGCATATAATATAAACTCTTCAAATGTTTATGATGAGAATAAGGTTCAAGCTTAGACATTTACATAATGCAGCCAACTCAAGGCTCAAACTTCAAGGTTAATTGTATAACAATAATAAGAATTCAAGTTTCATTGTTCTCATCCCAACAAAATTTCTAAAGAGTTACTCATAATCAAAAGTACTCATAACTTGTACAATTTAAATAAAAATTAATATCATAGCCTTATTCACATGTCAAAAGATACTATCAAAGCTTATTATAATGATTCCTACCCTTATTTTGGATGCAAATTATATTAAAATGAAATACATGAAATACTTAACATGTAAACAGGAAAAATAAGATATATACTATGATAACCAATAATGTCATACATAAACAAATTGATGCATCAAAGTTATAAGTCTAATAATGTCATGCATCAAATATATGTCATACATCAAATATAAAATGTCATATATCAATCAAATGTATGTCAAATATGTCCACTAATTCCTATACACATGTGTCCATCCTTATATCTTCTCCTTCCCATGAGGGGAAGGAAATAAATCCCTAGAAGTCTTTGGTCATTGCATGGTGGGAGATGATGGGGATGATGGGGTCTTCCTTATATGCTCACTCGTCCTCTTGTTTAGGTTCCTCTCTAACTAGAGATGATACAAACAAAGTATATATGAATCAATTATTATTATACATTAAAATCAAATATATGTACCACAAAATTAATTATTTTCTTACCGCCATCAAATAGTCACTCTGTATATCCAACTCAAAGGCTCATAGAAGATCAAGAGTAACAAGGCCCTACAACAATTCAATCAATATAATCCCTCGATCATACTTATAAATACAATTTGAAATTTCAATACTAATTATTATAAATAACAACTAAAACTATGAATAATCTTTCATACCTCGGTCAATGGCTCTGAACCAACGATCATGATAGCAACTCCATGATTGATGTACTGGTGAAGATTAGGAGTCTAGAACATCAACAACTACAATTCATATAATACAATTTACATGTTTTTGTATAGAATATAATATAATCAAATGAATTAAATTAACATGAAACAAATGTACCTCTACGAGGCTCATATCATGTCTAGGCTTAGAGTCCCTTGTGAATGTCGATGGTCTAGTAGAGAACTAGTCCACAAGGATAATTTTTTTGTCAATCCTTCATATGATTACTTAATAAATATATGTATTAATCAAAATGATTAAATTGATACATACCTCTTGACTCATCGACGAGATGTAAAATGGGGCTGGGGAATCTATACTAGGGCCATCAACACTCTTACCCTGAATTTTGAATAATGTCAAGACATGCTAATTAATTAGCTATTCACTGTACATATGAAATATGATCAAATTAGTTTATTATAATTGTAATTTACTTGTGTTTCAATGCCAAATGTGTCACTTAGGAACTCATTAGTGACTAGTCCATAATCCATACTGTCTCCAACATGATTGCCAAACATGCATAAGAATCCACATGATGTGCACATGTGACCGCGACACAAAGAAGACTCCTCCTGAACTAATGGATTGACATAATGAATGAGGGTTTGTGTCAAAGAATTGATAGTCCCTAGAGTACTGGTCTCTACATGTTCCTTCACAACTAAAAGAATAATGACATGTTGACCCTATGACTTGACAACAGGTGCCCTAACTGTATTAGGGTTGTGATGTGCCTCCCACCTCTAAAATGATGACCACCCACCTATACCCTAAGAATTTAACACGTCAAAATAATTGGGGATCTCCCCAAGGACAAATTCATAATACAATTTCTTTAAGAAATACATTAGAACCTCGTGATTATTGGAGGGAGGGGCATCAAAGAACATCCACCATCTATCCCAAAAGTCATTTCTAATATCATCATTTATGCACCAATAGATGGGGAACCTGTCGGGACTCAAAATCACCTTCTTGATGTGAGCACCATTACAAGATTTTGAGCCCTTTTAAGCACATTTAATGCATGTATACGGGCTATACTTTTGAGGCCTAAGAGGTTTTTAATGTTTCTAACACCATGCATTCAGTATATCCATGCACCCCATGATGATAAATTGCCACTCTAAACCATTTCGTGAAATCACATTTTGAGCAATTTCCAATTCTACATTTTTGTCCAAGTGTCAAATAGTGACAGGAGGCCTTGTTTGCATTTGAATATCTCACACCCAGTAATGTTTCATGAATCACTGCTTTGGGAGTGTTTAATTTCCATATAAGAGAACCAATATTTTAGATTTTGAGTCATTTCAAATCTGTTTGACTAGGTTTTGAATCCCTCAAATTTGGTTAGTTATTGTTGTCATGTTGATGTGAATTGTTCAGAATTCTGAAAGGCCCTGTTTGATTTGTTATAACATTGAGCTACTTGACCAAAATGAGAAAATTCTTTTAAAATTACATTATAGTGGTCATAGACTTGCTACATTTCAATTTTGAGCCTATGAAGAATCCATTTGATTAGTTTTCAAATGCGATTCCAAAAGCAATTTGTAACTTTTTACTTGTGTCAAGAAATGCAGAGTTGTCAGAACCCCTGTTCGTGATGTCATATCTCCAAACATATGATAGGTGAGATCAAATGGATTACACCACTATGTTTTACTCTAAAAATACTTTAAGTGTGCCAATTTTCAAGTCTTGATGAATCCGTTTGCATACTTTCCCAGGTCCATTCCATCTGCAAAAATATGCTTTTCTGACATTGCTTCTACAAATTTGAGTAGCCTACTTTGACCATTCACCAAATGTACCCAGTTATTTGTCATGAGCCCTACCCTAATCCTAGAATTATGTTTTCCTCATGACAACAAACCAATATCCCAATTTTCATGTTCCCAAGTATCTGTTTACCCAATTTTTAAAGCCAAATCCAAATGTATTTTATGGTTTTTTGGCATGTTCTTTTGCAGGCAGTTCTAAAAGGGCAACTTCAATAGTTAATATCTTTTCATAAAGAATTCATCATGAGACAAAATTTGACAGAGCAAGAGTGTGCAGAACAAAGAATCAGTAAGTTTGATTTCAAAGCGTAGTTGCCTGTTTGAATAAGTTTTAAAGCCATTTGATAGGCCTATTAGTAGAAAATCACTATTTGCAAAATGGAGGTAAAATAAGTTTTCAATGAAAAATTAGTGCTTGAATTTGAATCCAATTAGTATATGATGTTTAGTAAGTCCATTTGAGGAATCAAGTGTTTGAAAATGATTTTTTTTTTAGCCGGACCCACTTGGGGCCCGACTAATTTCACCAGGTTATTATGACATCCAAATTATTTAAAATATGGATAATTTTGAAGTGGCATTTGTAGGATTTTATGAAATATTCGAGTTGATGTTAGGATAAAATAATTTCTTTTAAGGAGACATGGACATCAGATTAACAAGTAAATGCATTGCTAAACTATTGGAGGACTGTAGACTTGATATTTATATTATGGTTGCAAATCATCTATACCATCATGATCGATCACACATATTAACACATCAAATTCAATCCTCTATTGTTGGATTTGCTGTTGTAATCAAAGAATTACATGTCCCCAAGGAAATGAACAGTTGGAGAAAATGGCTTAAAGTCTTGAATGATATGGTCAATCACTTTGGTTCATTTGTAAGGAATTCCTATAATTTACCTCCACCTAATGATTGGCTTCCTGCTAGGATGGTACTTACTACAATTGATTCTATAGTATTTAGAGCCACAGAGCTACCTTATGGTCCTATACACATAAATTGTGCATTCAAAGAGCCATTAACAGGAAATTATTGTGATTGCCATTTAAGATGCTAAAAAGGTCTTGATAGGTGGATGTCAAAATTAGGACCTTTTACGAAGTACATGCAGGTAATATAATTAAATTGTAGTGAGAAATTAATAGACATAGATGATCAATACAAAGAAGTTGTGGATCTAATTCAAGGAGCAAGTCGAAGAATTTTAATTCTTGGAGATCGTAATATAGCTGAGGAGATGTTCCATGTCAGGCAGCAATAATGCCTAAGAAGGAGTTGCAGGTTTCAAGAGGCCATAGCTTATAGGCAATCCACAGCCACAGAAAAAGGACAACTCACGTATATCAGAAAGGCAATTGGTAGGAGATTAACATTGGAAGCTATGTGGAACAAGGGAGGTATTTCTTTGAGAAGGATGGCATACAATGAAGGAAGGCAATGCAAAAGAGAAAGGTGGCGGTTGGATAGCAGGGTGTGAATAAAAAAAGGACAAAGCCACAAGCTTTAGCATGAGGGCAGGCAACCCATGTCAGAGGTAGCCCACGTTAGAAGGGAGAGTACCCCATGTTGAAGGGGAAGGCCACCATGAAGGAATCTAGCCCTAGCACCATTTTTGAGGGTGAAAAGGAGAGCCATTAGAATTGAACAGTAATAAAGAATGTAATGATGTAGCCGTTCAAGATGTTACAACAGGAGCGGAAGCGCCATTTGTAGCTGCAAAAAGAATATGAAGATGTCATCATGGAAAACTACATTTTGGTAGAGGAGGAAGGCAATGATAGAATTTTCTAATTAAGCATTGTTTCTTTTGGATTCCACCTATCTCACGTTAGATTTAATGGCTTAGCTTTGTTTTAAATTTTGACTTCAAAACATTGATCCCAGATATTTGATGAATGGAGGAGCCTTTTTAGTCCTTTTGTACACTGAGAAACTATAATGAAATGTCTAAAGAGACACACCTCATGGGCAGCATGAGGCTTACATGGTGGGTTTGTGGCCAGCCTAATGTGGATGACAACTAGCACCAACGTTAGCATTTTTGACTTGAGAGGAGTTCTCTAGAAAAGGGCTGGATTCTGGTGGTTGCCATGTCACCACTAGAAAATGGGAGTTTCACCATAAGTGACATGACAAGCTCCCAGAAAATATAAAAAATGATGGGGTTGTGGAGGGACCCGACAGATGATTATGATGGCCAATAAGAATTCAACACATGGTACTATGTGGATAAATAAGGGAGGCATATGGAAATACTTTCATAATTACTGATTTTTGTTTCTAGTTTGAGCATTCAATATCCAAATTGAATTTTATTTTTTAAACAATGAAATTTCTATAGTGTAAACTATAGAAATATTTAAAATTTTCAATTTCATTCTTTTAAAATGCTTTGTTAATAGTCCTGGTCTAATTTTTCAAATGACTACTAGAGGGGCATTTTTTGTCTAAAATATGCACTCCAATATACCAATGGAATTGGGAAGAGACGAGCTATCCATTTCTATAGTTGGTTTTTACATAAGTGGTCATTGGTGTATGCTATAGAAGGTTTTGTGTTTTCAATGGGATGCTCAGTTATAGGCAATGATTTCATCAGTGCAATTACAAGATTCAATTGGGATACATTTGATTTACTTAATTGGTTCAGTTTGTTCGAAATTTGATGCATAATGATGTATTTTGCCTCTATTTTTTCACAATTTGCTTGCTTTTTTATGGAAATTCTCAGAGATTTTTGTCTTTTACAATCAATTATGATTTCCATCAAATGTTGAAGATATTTTATGCTTTTGGGAGGAAAAATGAGTGAGGATTTGATTTACCAGTTGAGGGGAGAGATTAGAGATGCTTTTAACTTCTTGAGGAGGTTTTTCAATTGGACACATGTCAAACACAAAATAGATCTGGGAATTCATCCTCTTCTATATCTTTCTTTCTCTCATTCATTGTAAGGTTTCCAATTTTTGGAGAAGTTTTCTCATTGCTATGATACTAGGTTGTTGCTAGTTTTACTGTATGTCTAATTGAGCAAAGCTCTAGCAGTGAAGGCCACTCATCCACTCTTGTGCAAGTTTTAGTTTCATTTTATGTCTTGTTTTCTCTAAGATAATGGATATTGATGACAAATCATATGACATATCTTGAGTTGCATTTAGTATTACTAGTTTAATGTATTTAGTCTTTCCAAGGATAAATACAAAAGGGATTGACAAATGAATTATCTAGTTTCTCTTATTCTATCTCCTAATTCTTAATATATGCTATTAACATTGTAATTGAATGAATAAGGTTTATTCAATTTAAGACAACTTGGATTAGTTGTGTATCATATCTGTTGTTGCTTTTAACTCAAGGAGTTAAGTAGACGCTTCAATGATTTGATAGGGTTTCTAGGTGTATGGAGGGGATATTTCATAAGAATGGAATTTGAGGATTTCAATTGACAAACTTAATTGTAAGGAAATCAAGTTAGGTCATCCTACTGGTAGTGACTCTATGTTGCAATGGATAAGGTACTAATGACTAAATCAGATGCAAGTTGATATGAAGGTTATTTTGCACAAATATTTTAATCAAATCAATTCAGTTTTTTATGTTTTGTTGTGGGCTGAAAAGAATTAACCCTCATTTAGCATATGAATTCATAGGTTATGATTTGTAGCTATCTCATTCCTATGGAATTGCATAAGTATCAAAAGACAAAAGGGTTTCATCTGCTATCATTAGGTTCAAATTATATGTTTAATTGCATTGGTACCATATATTAGAACCTTAAGGTTAACTCACGTAGGTCTTGCAGAGGCTAAAGTGAAGAAGGAGTTATGCTTTATAGTTGACCCAAGATTGCAGTTGAGTGCATCCATCATAGGAAATTTTTGGTTTGGTTTCTTGGTTAATTTTAAAATTGTTAAATTAGGAACCAATAGAACCTTTTAGTTGTTTGTTTAACACTATCTTGTTCTCTAGGATTTCTAAACAATGCACATATGCTACCTTTCCCTATGTCCTTTTTTCTTTCATCTTTATAAGATAATTTGTTTGCATAATATATTCTTTTTTATTCTCTCTTAACACACCAAATATCCAACTAACCACTAATTGAAGCATGGCTCATAACAAACTCAAGGGAGGATGCCAATTGTGCTCTCATAGGATTAGTTTTCTAGCAAGATTTCAACCTACCAATTATTTCTTCTAATTCATTTTTCCCTCTTTCTATTTCATTCAATATGTTGTCTTGGGTGCTAGGAGGAGATCTTTCAATCAGTGGAGGTTGCAAAAGTTCTTGCTCTTCTTGTGGAGGGTTTTCATTTTGATCTTGTGGAGGGTTTTCATTCTGATTTTGTGAAGGGTTTTCATTTTGACTTTTCTGATCAGGTTGAGAATTTGGTGGTTGATTATTCACATTTCCTAAGAAGAAACCAATTGCATTTTAAATAAATAAACAAATTTGAAGAAAAACTTTAAAAACATACAAAACAATATAAAAAAGTACAAAATAATGTAAAAACATACAAAAAAATATAAAAAGAAGAGTAGAAAACATACTTGATGAGCCCAATCTTGATCTCTGACAAAGAGGAGGCATTTTGAGGAGAGTGAGAAAATTTTTCAACTTCTACAAACCATGTGCACATTGTTGAGGTAAAAGAAGGCACCAACAAAAAGAAAGAAGAGAAAATGGAATAGGCCACGGGTTTGCAGCCCATATATAGAATTTTAAAAAGCATGCACATGCTTTATCTTGGGCTCCATAAACCTAAGGCTTGTGGAGCCCAAACCTAAGCATGTGCATGCTTTTAGAATTTTTAAAATTTTAGTTGTGTGTCATCTTTTTGGCACCACAACTTGGTGCATTTGCCCATCTATAAAATAAGTAATAATATTACATATAAGAAATAGTAAAATCACATGAGAGTTGAAGCTTTGACCTCTTATGTGAGATTGTAGAGAATTGAACATTGGACCTTATGAACTCCTGGGGTGGAAACTTTGTAATGTAACAAGAAACCTATGAACTAGTTAACATTTGAATCAAATAAAAATAATTAAATCTTTGATTTAATAAATATATTCTTTGGAAAATCAGAAGAAGGAAAAAATGGAGAGAATATGGAAAATAGAACTTTAGAAAAATGCTAGAAAAATTCTAAGCAGTTAGGAAATCCAAACTTAAAAAAGAAGCTCTTGAATCAAGAATATTATTCAAACTTCTCAAAAGAAATTAATATTGTTAGTGAACAGATTTTTCCATGGATGTTCATGTATCAAAATTGAGAAAAGAATGTAAACTAACAAATGAATTCCTACTTGAATAATTTAGGAATTCTCTGCTTAAAATTTCTTCAAATGAAACAGGTGCAACTACCTTTATTGCATTGAAAGTTTTAACTAGATAAACTCAACAGAATAACTCTCTAAGAATGTAATCTGCTGGAGATGTTGGAACAACTTATTTTATCTCATCAATATGAAACAAAACTTAATGCAGAAGAACCACTTGACTTTAATTATCAAAATGATCCACATGGCTGAATAATTAAATTATCAAGCAGGCAAATTTCATGAACTCATTTCCCACAAAATTTCCAAATTCAGAATTCACATTTTCAAAATCGATAATAGATGCAGCTCAAAGCTTAAATAGTATCTATAGAAATACTAAAAATAAGTAGACAACAGTACCCACTTACAAAGCTTTCAACCCAAAATCAAACTATAGAGTTTCAAGTATCTGTTGAAGTTCTGAAATGTTACTTATAAACTGGAAATAAAACTGTAAACAAAAGTAGTTCTATCTACTAGCCTACTGGAGAAATTTGAACCCCTCAAACAATACTAATTATTACATTTATAGGCATGGGGCTAGACTTGAGCCAAAAATTACCCCGCCAGGAGTTAATTGTCTTTCAAAATACCTAATAACTAAAAATGCAAGAAAACCAAACGGTAAAGAAACTACAGCTAACTAGTTCTTGATCAGTTTGGACTGTCGCCACCAACTGCTCCTCTTGCCAGCTTCCACATTTTGTAGATAGTTGAAAAGGCAGAAATAATGGATTGATGTGGAAGACCAATTTAGGCGAGACTTTGTTTCCAAATTTCCTTCATCTTTTTCAATTCAGCAACCTTTTCTTCGTGCATCTCCAAGTGCTTCAGGTTGATAATTAACATAGCTCCAGTGTGAGCCACATTGGAGAAATCTTGCCTGACTGGTGTCCTTTTATCCTGCCATTCCTGAAATTTCTTTTGGACTTCTTTGATTATCTCATCTGATTGGGCAATGGAGTCATCTTCTCTTTCCATGAATTGTTTTACAAACCACTTAAGGTCATCATGAATAATCTAATGTATAACCTTAAGTTCTTGCAATGCTTCTTTGATTTCAGATACCCCTTGTGTCAGTGCTTCATTTTTCCATTCGATGCAATCTTTTATGACATACAAAGTTTTATCATCAAGACCTACTATAGGACATTTAGCTTGAAATTTCTGCAACCCGAATTCTTGCACATCCTTTAGCGATATTACCACTTTTGCCCAGTTATTCTTCTCTTTTTCATATCCATCATTACCCACCTCCACCTTTTTAGTAATATTTGATATCTCCTTTGAGGCATGATCTAAATGTCCAATGTTTTTTATAGTATTAAGTAGAACATCTTGTACCCATTCACCTACTACTTTGGCTACTACTTTGCACTTGCATAAATTCTCCAGCGATTGCTGGTTGGTTGCAGAGGATACGTCAACGATGGAAAACATCTCACGGATCAGCTTCGCTTCAAGATGCAAGATAGTGTTAATATACTGTGCCATGTTCTTAATTGTTTCCTTCATCTCTTGCTTATCTTGCCCGTCTTTCCACACCCTTTCTGCAATCTTCTTGTTGGATACTTCAAAGAATTTCATATCTGTCTCGCGATTTGCCTTTCCAAGGTCAACCTTGGTTATCTGATAATCCTGAGGAGCTATGGAGTCTTGAGCACTTCCATCAGGTGGTGTGGCTATTTTAGTCGCCCAACGCCCTGAAGTTTTGTCAAAGTTGATCCTCGACTCTGTTCTTGCTTTTTTCACTTTACGCGTCTTACCAAGGCACTTGCTAACCAGGTCATCAATTGGCATGGATATGGGAATAATGCTTCTTTTCTTTTCCATCGATGTCTCCAGCCATTTGGGAGTTTCCTGTTCTTTTTCTGTAGTGGAGGAAATATTGACTATAGTGAGGTTACCCTGTTGATTGTCGACGGTTTCTGACAAGCTTTGAGGCTCTAGTAAATTGTCTGCCATGGGTGGGTCTTCTGTTGCCTCAAGGTCCACAGTTATAGTGCACTTACTTTTAGTGATCAGTGCCTTCTTCATACTTGAGCGAGTTATTGTTTTACTCTTCAGAGTCTCCTCTTGAACATAAAGTTGAAGTGTTTTCGGAACTACTTCAACTTTGACCTCAAGTGGACCTGCAACAAATTCAGGGACACTTTGATTAGTTTTCTTTTGAGCAACTCCTTTATCTCTGCTCCTTAAAGATTTCTCAAAAAAGCTTGGAGTAACTGTCGCCCTTGATTTTATCCATTTGGTAGTTCTGGCTATCACATCCTTGGTATAGGCATACACATCATTCTCTTCTCTTTTCTCCCAATCGCTTTTTGAAATAGGCATGCATTCAATTTGATCTATGTAAAATTGATCAACTATTTCCTCAGAGTCATCATCCTTCAACCCATAGGTATCCAGCTCCACGTTGAACATGATGACCTGCTTAATAGTTAAACATGACCAAAGCCTCTTCCTCACCTCAAATTCATTGTGGCAATTCACCCAGAAATCTTCTAGCTATGGGGAGTGGAATAGAGCAAATGCATTTTTGACATTATTTCTGGTAAAGCCGATATAATCAAAATCTAGCCGAGAGATGAAAGGTTTAAGACACAAGCGGGTCAATGACTTGGCTGATAATAGAGCTTCTTTCACACTAGGGCATCTATAATGTCTAATTTCAATCGAAAAGAATACTGAAGAGGATTTTTTAGAAATTTGAAAGGACTCAATGAGAGAGGCAAACTGTCTACACATTTTTGATAACACCATAGAGTCTGAACAGTAGCGTGGTAGTTTCAAGGGTTCACCAGGAAAACCACCTACTCTAATATAGGTAAATTTGGGAAACTGAATAAAATAGAAACCATAAATCTTAATAGCTTGTTTGGCTTCCTCTGACATCCTATCATTCTCTCAACCTTGTAGTTCAAAAGCCAATTTCCCTAAAAAGACATCATTGATTTTCTTAAATTCTTTACATACTGTGTCTTCTTGGAGATCACTATAATATTGATAGATAGGCATGTCATCTATCCAAGGTGAATGTGGGAGAAAGTCCCAATCTTTGGATGCCGCTATGATGTAGATCAGGTAAGAAGACAAGAAGAATGGACCGCAGTTGGTCACATTAATTAGGCCCTTGTGCAATTTTTCAGCTATGAGATCTGACCAATCAATGAACTTGACTCCCTCCACTATCTTCTGTATAAAGAAATATATCCAGGATTCCCAATGAAAAGCATGTTTTTTTCCATTAATTCTATTCAACAGGAGGACAATATCTACAATCTCTTTGATGAAATGCTCGATAGTCAGTGGTTTGGGTAATCTAGAACCTCCCTCAGTGGGCTTCAAGAGCCAAGACTGAGCAATCTTGGTGTCATAGCTGGTTTTATTTGCTACATACAGGCGCTCAGCCTCCTCGAATGTCCATGGCTCATAGGATTCTTTATGAGGGATTCTGAGGGCAGAATTTACACTGGTTCTATTGATTTTGACAACTACTTCCCTTGAGGCTTTCTTAACACACCCCAAAATAGGGTCGAAATGATTTGCACACTCAAGGATACATTCAGGGTATTGGATAGCAGCGGGAAAGGCGGTGGCTTCTAACAAACCACTATCAACTAGCCTCTAGTAAATGGGACTTGACAGAGAATTTTTGGCTCTTTCGACGACTTCAGGAAAATTTTTATTAATCAAAAACATATCACGAATTTCAGGCAAGGAACTGAGTAATGGAGGCTTCCCCAATTTGGGCATTTTTGGCCAAAAAGCATCATGATTATTATGACAACAAATCTACAGAACCAGGTTTTAAAATACTTTCAAAACAAAGCAAAGCACAACCAAAATGCAAAGGGGAAACAGAGATGCACTTACAGTTTGACAAGCACACAGCCCAAAATTTGCCTCTCTTACCCAAAAGTGCCGAGATTTTCCTTGGAGAAAATGAGATGAGTAGGAAAGGGTAATTACATGCATTTAAAGAATGACATGGACATAGGATCGCAAGACAGATTTAGCAAGTAAAAATCATGATTGCTCATTCGTGTGACATTCATCGAAAAAGGTGCCACGGGTGTTCTTGCTTTAAATACCCTGTCAAATCTGCACGCACCTTCCCATAACAAGTAATCATTAAATGACACCATTAATACTCCATAAGTATTGCTCAGAGTGAATACGTGCTACTTTAGATTTCTTTGCATATGACTTCAGGTGCTTTGGGAAAACATTATGCTAGGACCCACCTTGGAATGGCTCAACAATCTTTAATCTGCATACAAAAATTGTTAGTGGACAAAATCAACACTAAAATTGAAGTTGAAGTTTTGAGTGATCAGTTTCAACATCAACTTGGACTTCAAGCTTACAAAGGTCAACTCGATAAACCTAGTGTGCTTATCACATGGCAGACCAACAAGACTTTGAACTTGAAGTTGAAGTAAATTACGACTTCAAGTTCAACTTCAAAGGGATGACTTGGGACCAAATTTTGATAGGTGATGACCAAAATTACAAGCTCTAACAATCGGCTCCTTTTGGGGAATGAGACTGAAAGGATCATGAATGAACCCAGGGTCTAAGGCTTTCAAACCAACTCAAAAGACAACGACACAACACACCAAACTCAATAGGAAAGGAAAGAAAGCCAAAAGATGGTATTTACAATGAAATGCGACACGAACCTAAAGATGATACAGTTTGAGATCTTGCCCATTGAAGGACAAGGGAAGTTCATCACCATTTGGATATTGTAGCTTGAAGGCATTTGAACCTAGTTCCTCAGATATTTCAAAAGGTCCTTTCCATAATCTTTCGAACTTAGAATGAGCTCCTTTAGGTTCTTTCCTTTTATCCCATAGCAGGACTTGATCTCCTTTCATAAGTTTTCGGGGTCTTTCTTTTTGATCCAAAATATTTTTGACTCTTGCCTGGTGATTTGTGATATGATCTACTAGCTCCCTCCTCTCTTCTTCTATCTTTTGGAGATATAATATTCTCTTCTCAATGGAAAACTGAAATACTTCTCCTTTGATTACCTTCTATAAATTCAAAGTGGCTAATTCCAGAGGTAGGGATAGTTGTGCTTCAACTCCATATACTAGTTCGAAAGGTGTCATACCTAATGCTCTTTTAGGAGAGGTTCTATCAGCCCAAACTGCTTCGTACAACTTCTTGTGCTAGTCTCTTCATTTTTCATCCACCAATTTCTTCATAATGTTGACCAGGTTTTTATTTATGGACTCTGCTTGTCCATTGCCTTGAGGAAAGTAATTCAAAGAATGTGACAAATGGATTCCATGATCATAGCAGCATAACTGGATCTCTCTGGATGAAAATTTTTGTGCATTATCCGTCACTATTTTGTTGGGAGTGCCAAAACGGGTCAAAATGTTTTCAATCAAAAATTTGCACACTACTTGTGAAGTTGTTGCTTTAATAGGAATGGCCTCTACCCATTTTGTAAAATAATCAGTAGTAGTGAGTATGTGTGTATGTCCCACATTTGAAGCTAGATTAATGGGTCCTATAAAATCCAACCCCCATTGTTGAAATGGTTCTTCTATGATCACTGGTTTCAAAGGCAAGGCAGCTAACTATAGTTTCCTAGTAAACAATTGACACTTTTCATAATTTCTAACCCAATGATAAGCAGCCTTAAACATACTTGGCCAATAATATCCACTTCTTAGGATCTTGAATGCTGTCACTGTTGACGAAAAATGTCCCCCACAAGCTCCATCATTGAAAGTTCTTAGCAACTTATCTTATTGATCAGTGTCAATGCATCTTAGAAACATGCCATCTAGCCCTCTCTTATATAAGGTATCATCAATTATAATAAATTTAGCTGCTCTAAGTTGAAGTGTGCACTGGTCTTTCTCTTCGAGGTGATCAGGACACCTTCTGTATGTCAGGAAATAGGCAATATTTGAATACCATTCATCCTTGAGACCTACAAAAAAACAAGAGGGATATGATTCTTATTTCTCTCCTTCTGCAATGAGTTTACACAGGCCTTGTCTTCAGACTAATTTAGTTGGATGGATATCCAAGTCAAATTCCTGGACTTTTGCCACCCATGTTGCTCGATTGTTGACTGCTACATCTTGTTGTATGAGAATGCTTTTGACTGCTGTGAATGGCACATATACTATAGAATGAGAGTACAAAATGTAATATCTGAAGTACTTTACTACTTTTACTACAGAGAATGCTTGTTTTTTTGATAATGAGTAGTTGAGTTCATGTTTCTTTAGAGGTATGCTCATAAAAGAGATGGGTGTCTCTTCCCTTTGTGTGCTCAGAAGCATAATAGTAAATTATAAAATCTCTTTTAAAATCAGGATGAAATAGCATTGGGGCTTTCACAATAGCTTCTTTTTTACATCTTTGAATTCTTTTGATGCTAGTTCTCACACTTGAAGTTTTTCTTCTCACTAAGTAACTTAGCCATAGGTTTGACAACCTCTGCAAAGTCCGGCACGAATTTTCTCAGAAAATTGATCTGTCTAAAGAAGGATTTTACACCATTTCTATTGACAGGGAGGCATAATTGTTGAATGGTTTTCACTATTTCTGGGTCAATTTTGATTCCTTCTTTTGAGACCATGTGTCCAAGTAACTTCCCTTCGGTCACAACAAAAATTGATTTGTTGGGATTTAATGAGATTTCATGATCTCTGCATTTTTGGAGCACTTTCCTCAAGTCTTTCAGGTGTTTCTTCTGTCTCCTAGAAAACACTGTCATATCATCCAGATTTACTGTAATACATCTGTCCAATAAATTACCAAAGGTTGAACTCATAGCTCATTGGAAAGTGGCACCAGCGTTTATTAAGTCGAAAGGCATTCTTTTGTAAGCAAAAGTTCCCCATGGTGTTGTAAATGCCGTTTTGCGTTGATCTTCTTTAGCAACTTCTATCTGGTTATAACCTAAGAAGCCATCTAGGAAAGACATCATTTCTGAACCAACAACTGTTTGAAGAACTTGATCCATTATTGGTAAGGTGAAGTTGTCTTTCAAACTAGCTTGATTAAGATTTTTGAAATCAACACAAATCCTTATTTCTCCATTTTTCTTTCTGATTGGTACTATGTTCGCCACCCATGTGGAATGGTGGATTGGAAAAATAATTTGAGCTTTAAGCATCTTATCTATTTCCCTAAATATGGCATCAGAAACCTTGGGATTATATGTTCTCAATTTTTTCCTAAAAGGAGAAGTTCCTGGTTTAAGAGTAATATGGTGTTTGTATTTACCATTTCTAAAAGTTTTCAAATCATCATAAGACCAAGAAAAAATGTCTATATTTTCTGATAGGAGCTTTATGAATCTAGCTTTCTCACCTTCATCACAATAAGTTCCCAGATTAATGATTTTGGGGTTATGCTTATCACCTAGATTCACTTTTTCATAATCAACATTTGGATCTTATCTAGGTGTTAAATCCTGAGCTAGGAAGGTATCTTTCCTATCAAAAAGCTTTTCAAGCTCAACTAAGCCTTTATGTATAATATTCCCTTTTAATTGCACCATATCACCTTCTTCATGTGGATCAGGACAAAACTCTCTACATCCTACATCTGAACCTTCAAAGTAATTCATAGAAAAATTTTCAATACTTTGCAAAAAGGCATTAATATGAACATCATCTTTGAATACGTGCCAATTTCTATTATTATTAGGAACACTTGGCCTGTGGATAATCTCCATTGAATACTTCTGGTCTATGAAATCAGGATGAGGAATTAACAAGGAAGCTGAAACTGCTAAGGAGCCTTCTTTGTCATTTAGCTCTTGAGGAATGGCTTCAATTCCAAAGGCATCAAAACCTTCAATTTTGTCCCACATGCGGTTCTTGTAATGTTTCAATCTCTGATTTTTTACTGTAAACATACCTTTCACTTGTTTTACAATTAGCTCTACATCTCCTCTGGCTTTCAATAGCTTGATGTTCTTCCTTTTGGCCTCTTCAATGCCAAGGAGTAGGGCTTCATAATCAGCTGTGTTATTAGTATTTTCAAAGGCAAGCTTATAAGAAAAAGAAAATTTCTGATTATCAGGTGATATGAGGACTATATCAGCTCTAGATCCATTCAAATAATAGCTTCCATCAAACTTGAGAGTCCACAACAAATCTTCACCCAATGGCTTCTCACCTATTTTCTCATCTTCAGACAGAATTAAATAGTTAGCAAAATCTGTCTCCTGATAAAGGATTTGAGATTTGGGGTCATCAGATGGGAACACTATATATTTAGATTTAGTTTCAAGTAATAGGGTCACTTTCTCTTTCCCAATAGGCACCACAACTTGAGACCAATCCATCTTAACTTCCCCTTCTAGGTCTCGACAGAAAGTTTGACTAAGAAGCATGCCATAACTTATGGGGATATCCGCTACTAGGATGGTGAGTTTAACCCTTTTCTCTGGGTAAGCAGCTAATGCCACTTGGGCATCTTTAATTTGACCCACCAATGGTACCTATTTGGAATCCATGGAATAACATTTGCCAAATGTTTTGGTTAAAGGCAGATCTAAAGCTTTTGCTACTGCTACTAGCATTATATTATCAAAAGCCCTTGAATCTATGATGTAGTTACTCAATTTAAACCCATGAAGAAAGAGGGAAACATAAAATGGATCAGGCTTGCAGTTATAAGAAGGTTTAGGACTAATGGGGTTTGGTTGAATTACCTCCTCCTAATCATGAGACTTTTGTGCTTCTAGTTTCTTTCTTTTGGAGAGATCTTTTTTGTGCTCAACAACTACTTCACTACCTTGTGAGACCTTGACTTCGTTTATTTTCTTAGCTGCTCTATCAGAGGATGACTAGTTAACATATTCAATCAGCCTATCAAGTTCACTGGGATTCATTCTTAAATATTCCATAGGAGAAATTTGTATCTTGGATGTCTTACAAAACTCCACGATGTCAAATGAGGAATCGGGATTAGATACCCTTTTTAGGATTTGAGGAGTAGTTGTAAAGATAGGCGATGACTTATTCTCATTACCCCCTTTTACTTTTTCTCTTTAGCCTGAGTTGGAATTGAAATACCTTTGTCATGAATATTAGCTGCTGCAGTTCGTTGCCCTCGAGTTAAAACCAAACATGAAGCTTCTTCTAAGGTTAATAGGATATCATCACCTCTGTCAGAATTAGATTCATACTCAAGGTAATAATTTACGGAGTCACCAGGTTCCTTAGAAGATTCTTCTTCTATTATCACATTAGTGGAAGCCACCCTTTCTGCTTCTAGTTGCTGATATCTGATATTTTCAGGGCAAGAAGTTCCCTCATGGTCATTTGTAAGATGGAAGACACACATGTTGTTTTTTTCAGGTGGAGCATCAATCTGTAATCTTTGTTGACTTGAGGGTAATGCCAATTGTTTCCCCTAATAACTACTTTGGCCTGACTTTTCTGAGGAAGGTGGTTGAGTTTTAGAACCTTGCATTTCTTTCTTCCATTTTCCTGCAGCTAAAAGATCATCTTCTAGTTCAACAACTAATCTTTGAGCTACCTCAACATCTGCTACTTTTTTTCTCCTCAAATGAAAACTAATGTCCAAAGGCATCGCATTAACAAAGAATCCTTTACGGTTTTCATCATTGGGTCTCTTGGTAGCAGGAATCTTATGAATTATCTTATTGAATTTTGCTACAAAATCCCTCATGGGTTCGTGTACCTCCTTTTTCAATTGAGTCAGTTGAAGTAGCAAGGTATGTTCATCTTCAGAGGATTTGAATCTATCCTCGAAAGCAGTACACATATGATTCCAATCGGTAATAGATCCTTGAGGTAGATGATGAAACTAGTCTGCCGCATCATCAATTAGAGTCTGCACAAATAATCTCACAGCTACATCTTCATGAGCCACAGCAAGGATAGAACATGAGGTATTAAAGGCATTAAGGTGCTCATCGGTTGATTTCTTTCCATCACCATAGAATTTAGGCAATACATCTTTCGTACCTTTAGGAAGTGGGTGTAGGTTACCTCCAAGAGCTAAGGGGCCCACTTGCGTGCCCCAAGGATTAGTAGCCATAGTAGGGAAAATGAGGTGCAAAGGCTAGATGTTTAAATGAGAAGGTATTAATGTCCCAAGTAGAATTAATGCTTGAAGGTTTACGGCTATAGGAGTAGGTTTGCTAGGAGAAGTTGGCCTACTTTTACTCTTGATGGACTTCTTTCGCTTCTGAGAGAGATCAAGGGCAAAATTGAGACATTTTACAAACTCATAAGATTCATCAATGAATCCCTTCCTTTCTTCGCTTTGAGTATACCTTTTGCTAGCCAGCTTATTGCTATATAGGTTAATATGTAATACTTAGAATGCTCTTGGAACTAGTCTATCCACTATTGCTTCCTCGTTAGCAATAGGTACACCCCTAATGAGTTCGGCTCTTTCTTCATCTCTTTCAAGCACTTGATTAACTTGTGTAAATTTCTCTACACTTGTTCTGAGTTTCCAAGCTAGTGCACTTAAGTTAGAAATGATATCTTCTTGTGTGCTATCGAACCCTAAGCCTGGTTGAAGTACTAGGAAAAATTCATGATGCGGTAACACCATTTTATCGGTCCCGAGTAGAGTCACCAAAAATTGTTAGTGAACAATTTTTCCCATGGATGATCATGTATCAAAACTAGGAAAAGAATGTAAACTAAAAAATGAATTCCTACTTGAATAATTTAGGAATTCTTTGCTTAAAATTTCTTCAAATGAGAGAGGTGCAGCTACCTTTATTGCATTGAAAGTTTTAACTAGATAAACTCAACAGAATAACTCTCTAAGAATGTAATCTGTTGGAGATGTTGGAAAAACTTATTTTATCTCATCAATATGAAACAAAACTTAATGTAGAAGAAACACTCAACTTTAATTATCAAAATGATCCACATAGCTGAATAATTAAATTATCGAGCAGGCAAATTTCATGAACTCATTTCCCACAGAATTTCCAAATTCAAAATTCACATTTTGAAAATCAATAATAGATGCGGCTCAAAGTTTAAATAGTATCTATAGAAATACTAAAATAAAGTAGACAACAGTACCCACTTACAAAGCTTTCAACCCAAAATCAAACTATAGAGTTTCAAGTATCTGTTGAAGTTCTGAAATGTTACTTATAAACTGGAAATAAAATTGTAAACAAAAGTAGTTCTGTCTACCAGCCTACTAGAGAAATTTGAACCCCTCAAACAATACTAATTATTACATTTATAGGCATGGGGCTAGACTTGAGCCAAAAATTACCCTGCCAGGAGTTAATTGTCTTTCGGAATACCTAATAACTAAAAATGCAAGAAAACCAAATGGTAAAGAAACTACAGCTAAGCAGTTCTTGATCAGTTTGGACTGTCGCCACCAACCACTCCTCTTGTCAGCTTCCACATTTCATAGATAGTTGAAAAGGCAGAAATAATGGATTGATGTGGAAGACCAATGTAGGCGAGCCTTTGTTTCCAAATTTCCTTCATCTTTTTCAATTCAACAACCTTTTCTTCGTGCATCTCCAAGTGCTTTAGGTTGATAATTAACATAGCTTCAGTGTGAGCCACATTGGAGAAATCTTTCTTGACTGATGTCCTTTTATCTTGCCATTCCTGAAATTTCTTTTGGACTTCTTTGATTATCTCATTTGATTGGGTAACGGAGTCATCTTCTCTTTCCATGAATTGTTTTACAAACCACTTAAGTTCATTCTGAATAATCTGATGTATAACCTTAAGTTCTTGCAATGCTTCTTTGATTTTAGATACCCCTTGTGTTAGTGCTTCATTTTGCCATTCGATGCAATCTTTTATGACATACAAAATTTTATCATCAAGACCCGCTATAGGACATTCAGCTTGAAATTTATGCAACTCGAATTCTTGCACATCCTCTAGCAATATTACCACTTTTGCCCAGTTATTCTTCTCTTTTTCATATCCATCGTTACTCGCCTCCACCTTTTTAGTAATATTTGATATCTCCTTTGAGGCATGATTTAAATGTCCAATGTGTTTTATAGTATTGAGCAAACCATCTTGTACCCATTCACCTACTACTTTGGCTACTGCTTTGCACTTGCGTAAGTTCTCCAGCGATTGCTGGTTGGTTACAGAGGATACGTCAACAATGGCTGACATCTCACAGATTGGCTTGGCTTTAGGATGCAAGATAGTGTTAATATACTGTGCCATGTTCTTAATTGGTTCCTTCATCTCTTGCTTATCTTGCCCATCTTTCCACACCCTTTCTGCGATCTTCTTGTTGGATACGAAGAATTTCATATCTGTCTTGCGATTTTCCTTTCCAAGGTCGACCTTGGTTATCTGATAATCCTGAGGAGCTATGGAGTCTTGAGCGCTTCCATCACGTGGTGTGGCTATTTCAGCCGCCCAATGCCCTGAAGTTTTTTTAAAGTTGATCCTTGACTCTGTTCTTGCTTTTTTCACTTTAGGCGTCTTACCAAGGCACTTGCTAACTAGGTCATCAATTGGCATGGATATGGGAACAATGCTTCTTTTATTTTCCATTGATGTCTCCAGCCATTTGGGAGTTCCCTATTCTTTTTCTGTAGTGGAGGAAATATTGACTATAGTGAGGTTACCCTATTGATTGTCGACGGTCGCTGACAAGCTCTGAGGCTCTGGTACATTGTCTGCCATGGGTGGGTCTTCTATTGCCTCAAGGTCCACAGTTATAGTGCTCTTACTTTTAGTGATCAGTGCCTTCTTCGTACTCGAGAAAGTTATCCTTTTACTCTTTGAAGTCTCCTCTTGAACCTGAAGTTGAAGTGTTTCCAGAACTGCTTCAACTTCGACCTCAAGTGGACCTGCAACAAATTCAGGGACACTTTGATTAGTTTTCTTTTTAGCAACTCCTTTATCTCTACTCCTTAAAGATTTCTAAGAAAAGCTTGGAGTAACTGCCGCCCTTGATTTTATCCATTTGGCAGTTCTGGCTATCACATCCTTGGTACGGGCATACACATCATTCTCTTCTCTTTTCTCCTAGTCAATTTTTGGAATAGGCATGCATTCAATTTGATCTATGTAAAATTGATCAACTATTTCCTCAGAGTCATCATCCTTCAACCCATAGGTATCCAGCTCCACGTTGAACATGATGACCTGCTTAGTAGTTAAACGTGACCAAAGCCTCTTCCTCACCTCAAATTCATTGTGGTAATTTGCCCAGAAATCCTCTAGCTATGGGGAGTGGAACAGAGAAAATGCATTTTTGACATTGTTTCTGGTAAAGCCGGTATAATCAAAATCTAGCCAAGAGATGAAAGGTTTAAGACACAAGTGGGTCAATGACTTGGCTGATAATAGAGCTTCTTTCACACTAGGGCATCTTTAATGTCCAATTTCAATCGAAAATAATACTGAAGAGGATTTTTTAGAAATTTGAAAGGACTCAAGAAGAGAGGCAAACTGTTTACACATTTCTGATAACACCATAGAGTTTGAACAGTAGCATGGTAGTTTCAAGGGTTCACCAGGAAAACTACCTACTCTAATATAGGTAAATCTAGGAAACTGAATAAAATAGCAACCATAAATTTGAATAGCTTTTTTGGCTTCCTCTGACATCCTATCATTCTCTCAACCTTGTAGTTCAAAAGCCAATTTCCCTAAAAAGACATCATTGATTTTCTTAAATTCTTTACATACTGTGTCTTCTTGGAGATCATTGTAATACTGATAGATAGGCATGTCATCTATCCAAGGTGAATGTGGGAGAAAGTCCCAATATTTGGACGCCGCTAGGATGTAGATCAGGTAAGAAGACAAGAAGAACGGACCATAGTTGGTCACATTAATTAGGCCCTTGTGCAAGTTCTCAGCTATGAGGTCTGACCAATCAATGAACTTGACTCTCTCCACTATCTTCTGTATAAAGAAATACATCCAGGATTCCTAGTGAAAAGCATGTTGGTTTCCTTTAATTCTATTCAACAGGAGGACAATATGTGCAATCTCTTTGATGAAATGCTCGATAGTCAGTGGTTTGGGTAATCTAGTACCCCCCTCAGCGGGCTTCAAGAGCCAGGACTAAGCAATCTTGGTGTCATAGCTAGTTTTATTCGCTGCATACAGGTGCTCAGCCTCCTTGAATGTCCACGGCTCATAAGATTCTTTATGAGGGATTCTGAGGGTGGAATTTACACTAGTTCTGTTGATTTTGACAACTAATTCCCTTGAGGCTTTCTTAACACACCCTGAAATAAGGTCGAAATGATTTGCACACTCAAGGATACATTCAAGGTATTGGATAGCAGCGAGAAAGGTGGCGGCTTCTAAAAAACCACTATCAACTAGCCTCTGGTATATGGGACTTAACAAAGAAGTTTTGGCTCTTTCGACGACTTCAAGAAAAATTTTATTAATCAAAAATGTATCATGAATTTCAGGCAAGGAACTGAGTAATGGAGGCTTCTCCAATTTGGGCATTTTTGGCCGAAAAAGCTTCATGATTATTATGACAGCAAATCTACAGAACCAGGTTTTAAAATACTTTCAAAACAAAACAAAGCACAACCAAAATGCAAAGGGGAAACGGAGATGCACTTACAGTTTGACAAGGACACAGCCCTAAATTTTCCTCTCTTACCCAAAAGCACCGAGATTTTCCTTGGAGAAAATGAGATGAGTGGGAAAGGGTAATTACATGCATTTAAAGAATGACATGGACATAAGATCGCAGGACGGATTTAGCAAGTAAAAATCATGATTGCTCATTCGTGTGACATTCATCAAAAAAGGTGTCGCGGGTGTTCTTCCTTTAAATACCTTGTCAAATCCGCATGCACCTTCCCATAACAAGTAATCATTAAATGAAACCATTAATACTCCATAAGTATTGCTTAGAGTGAATACATGTTGCTTTAGATTTCTTTGCATATGACTTCAGGTGCTTTGGGAAAACATTATGCTGGGACCCACCTTGGAATGGCTCAGCAATCTTTAATCTGCATACAAAAATTGTTAGTGGACAAAATCAACACTAAAATTGAAGTTGAAGTTTTGAGTGATCAGTTTCAACATCAACTTGGACTTCAAGCTTACAAAGGTCGACTCGATAAACCTAGTGTGCTTATCACATGGCAGACCAACAAGAATTTTAACCTGAAGTTGAAGTAAATTACGACTTCAAGTTCAACTTCAAAGGGATGAATTGGGACCAAATTTTGATAGGTGACGACCAAAATTACAAGCTCTAACAAATATTAACCAAGAGGAAGGAAAAATTAATAAGGGAAGAATGTACTAGACCAAGGACTACATGAAACTCCACTTCACCCAGACATCTGCCTCAAGATTTTTCAAGTAAGTTCCATGCACCTCTCTATATATAAATGTATAATCTTTCTCTCTCACTTGTAGACATTAACAAGATGTAAGTATGATGTTGAAAGATTAATGTTAGGAAAACTAAATTATGAAATAATATGTGTTGTTGTATATTGTTTATCTTTGTGAACTGTATGTGTATTTGTGCTATGTGTTATGTCCATGTTGAAATACAAATGTTGTCAAGGTCCGAGGCAATATGAATGTTGGGATGTTATAATTTTATGAATTTATTTCCCAAGTAGGGATGGACTTAGATAGGTTCCCAACCTAGGATGTAATCCAAAAGTGGTAATGGACACCTCTTATGTTCAAAATCAATATGGGACCCCATTTCTTGACATTAAATTATATAATTTTGTATTCTCTAGAACGAATGTACATGAATACCTTATATATGTGTAGCTTTTTCCATTCATTATTTTCCAACCACTTTGTAAAAATCTGAAACTTTAGGTTACAAAAGTGTAACTATAGTCCATAGATGTATTATACTTAATGGATGCACAGATTTGGTGAACTTACCAAATATGCAGTTCTACAAACCAAATGCATAGATATATTAGCTAAGTGCACATGACTAAGGAATAAAATCATAGCTATATTAAAAAAATATGGGAGAATAAGAAATGGATGCAAAATTATAGGCAGACTTTGCCAATTTGATCTTTAGAGTTAGTTTCCAACATCAGGGTATAACATAAAATGAACATTTAAGTATATGAAATCTTTTTTATAGTTTAAGTTACATTTTATGTTAGATATTAGACAACTTTTGATATAGGTTTTTGCCTCATAGGAGTTAAAATAAAGATTTCAGATTTTTGAGGTTTTTAAGAAATTTTAGACTTGGTTAGATTTCAAGCATCCACAATTCAACTTGTCCTTTTATATTTTATGATCTTGTATATGTGTCTGAGGCATTTTAATTTCTAGAGATGTGTTATTTTTCTTAGAAAATGTTCGATATATGTTTATTGCATTTTATTGCTTATTTATGAATTAGGTTTTAGTGGACTGACTTAGGGGTATGAGACCCTATAAATGTGACCTAAATTAGTGTTCCCTCTCGACTAATTGATTTAGATTTCAAACTCAATTTTTTTGATCACCAAAGGCTTATGGATTTTGTGACTTGTTGGAAGAAAAATTTTCTTACATTATTGTGATTTTTCAATAACTTTTTTATGTGAATATGCTTTGTGTTATGGGCTAAGGTTTGGGGACTAAAGATATGGGACCCTAGGTTATTTTTCTCTAAAACTCTATACTGTTGGATTATTTTGATGATAAAGGTAGAGATCTTAGGTGATTGGATCACCATAGGTGATGGGGCCCAAAAGTGGCTGATAGGGGATCCTATGTCAGTAGATAGCAAGTGATAAAATAATTATAGAAAACCTATGGGTTAGGTTTGGATTTTCAAACTAAACAAGATAAACATGGATGTATTATTGGAGTACTTAGATTAGGGGTTCTCTAGACATATTAGTGATCCCTATCTCAAGGGGTTGATCCCAACAGTACTAGGTTGTACCTATATGGTTGGAGTACTTGAGGAGAAGATGTTTTGTGTTGTAGAATTGTATTTAGCATAGTGGGTTGATCCAAACACTATAGGAAGGTATGATGACACTCACCTAGATGCAGTTGAACCCCTCATTCTAATTTCACCTCTTACTATCCATTTACATTGCAAAATCATTTTAGGTATTATGCTTTTGTTTGGCCTTATACTGTTATTTTGTGGTATGAGCCTTAGTTTTCCCTAGGACCTATATGATCATGGTCTTATCTCCTAGGTTGGGGAAGTGGATCATTTATGGCTCTACATGGTTGGATGGTAAAATATTTTGAGGTATTGTTCAAGTGTTCATGGATGGCTTTATATGGATCCTTTTTGAGTAGCGGTTGAAGATTATATCTTGAAGTCTACATGCTACATTTTCTTGGAAGAAATCTATGTAATATTATAATGTAAAATCTTGAAAGAAGAACAAGCTCATGTATCATGAATTGAAAAGCTATGTAAAAGGGTAAAGGGTATCTCTAGGAGAAATGAAGAGATATGTGTATATATTGTATTATTTCAAAAGATGAATGAAGTATTGATGATGCCATGACATTGTATGTTTCCTTGTATTTAGAGAATGATAACGATAATATGTATGATGAATAAAAGAACCATTTACTCTTCATAGTGTTATCAAATGAACAATCTAAATAATTAGTGAATAGAAGATGATTTAGTTTACTTATATTGTTGATGGTTTAAATCTATTTCATGTGTCTTCATTGTATGTTAAGTAGATGCATTTTATTATAAAGATTAGGAAACTAGCTTCTTATTTGAAAATGGTGAGAGTAATTTAATTTTGTATAATTAAAGTTATTTAAGGGTGACATTAGGGGAACCTCTTAGGACTCTTACATTTAAGATATGGAAAGCTAGTAAGTGAAAGAAATTGAAAAAAAATTATTTGTCAAACTTAGTAACATTTAGACTTATCGTTTTAGGTTACCTTGCGAGGCATTACATGGCCCATCATAGTCATAGCCTCATACAACTTTTAAAATGACCAATATAATTATCACTATCCTGAGAGAAAGAGCTATCTAGAAAATGCAAGGGGAGATTAGGGAGACAAACCTACACTAGGTGCACACCAAACAATTCAGTAAGAGGGTTAAAGGAGGTTATCCATGGTTTAGCTAAGAGATTTTGAATGTAGTAGTAAAAAAACCCTTAGCATGGGGAAAATCTTGATGTTACTTAAGATTAAAGGTATCCATGGACCAAACACCTAATGATGTATATCAACAAGAGAAGGCCAGAAGCCAATGAATCTAAAAATCAATTCTCAACACTAGTAAAATCCACATTATCCACTACTTCTAGACCACACACTACCATTGAGATACCTTGACATATGTAATCATTCAATATTTTTCTTTTTAAGGGATACTAGTTGAAAACTTTGCAACACAAGAAAATTTGTACCTATCAACGAGAGGCTCTGGGAGCACCACAATACTAGGCCTATGTGAAGTGTTCCCAATATGCACAAATCTACTAGAGAGCTTGCCGCCATTAAGAGTAAGAATTTCCAAATCATTACTTTCCCTTCCAAAACATGAGTAGGTGTAGAGGGTGATAAAAAATGTAGTGCCTACCCCTAATTTTATTTTTGTTATATTTTTGAATTCTTTTATGCCAGTTTTCATGGTTACATGATTTGATTTAGTGGTACTTGTTTACCTAATTTGGTTGATACTATTTAAATGTTTCTATTATATATTTTATGAGCTACTTTATACTTGGATATTTGATGTGTTCATGGTTATTCTTTTGATGATGATGTTTTGCATACTTCATATAGTGATTTTAGTTGCTTTCATGGTGACAATTATATGGATGATTTATATACGGTTTTATGGTTACCTACCCCATACTTGCATGTGTATGGCGTACATGTATGTTTTACGTTATGTTTGACGTATCTAATGTGGTTGAGGGAGGGATTCATAGTCACCTGCTAGTTAGGATCTACATAATGTACCATTCCCCATCATTGTCGATTTAGTTTAGATATATATTCATATGTACATGTTTTTCTTTTATGTAGATTGTAGGTACTAGACATCGACTTCCTTGAATTTCTAGGATGAGAATTCCCTATTGTAGTATCTTAATAGTCAAAGAGGGGAGATAGTTCTCAAGTCCAAATCCTAAATCTGAGTCAATTTTCCTACGATAAAGGAAAAGTATCTAATTTATTTACCTTTTTGAATTCATCAAAGTGACATGAATTCAAGATTTTTAACCTTTGAGTTTGATTCATACTTTGTCTTTTAGATGAGTTTCCATTTTTAGCTATGGGTCTACTATGATTTTTGAATACAATTAACTCAACCAAAGAGATTATTAAATGATTTAATTAAACAAAAAATTTATAAAGAAAAATTTATTTTATTATATTTAGATAATAAATAAAGTAATCAAATAGAAGAAATAAATTTAAAGATTTAATTAAAAGACTAAATTTGGTGCCATTATATTTATTTAGTTTAATAATAATAAATTTAGAAGTTGCATTTGAATAATGGAATTGAAATATTATTATTAGTTAAATTAATAAATATGTTTTCTAGAAAGGTCTTTCTTTTAAAAAAATCGTAGTGTGTATAATTTAAATAAAGCTTATTCTAATTAAAGGGAAAAAACATGCACAAGGGGATTAATAAATTTAAATAATAAAATTTTATTTCCAGGAGAGGCCTTTGCCTGTTAAAAAATAGGAAACCCTAAGTAGATTTAAACTTTTTATTAAGAGATTTGAGCTCATTTCTACACATGGGTTTTGAAGAGAAAAATTTGGAATTGAAGCAAAAAAATTGTTGAAAGTTTCAGAGGGTTTGGTTGTGCATGCATTCACATGTTGTCTTAGATTTTAGCTATTATTTTAAGGTAGAGTTTGAAAACCCATTGTAGAATTTTATTGAAAGATTTGTCTACTTAGTGTCTTCCTCAGTGCTTGCATAATAGTTATTAATTTATAGTATTAATTTTTGAATAAAGAATTATGTTGGAGATTTTGAAAAGGAAAACTCATTAATCAAGAAAATGTGACTGAGGAAAACTATAGAAAAATTTAGAAAATTATTATGACTGTATTTTTTAAAAGCCTTTCTAATATAAGGAACATTCAATTATAGAAAATTGGAAGAAAACAACAAATTGAACAGCTAGGGTTTGAACTTTAAATTTTTCATTTGATTATCATGAATTTTCAAAATAAAGATAAATAGTCTTCTTAAATCTAAAATAATTTAATTGCAAAATTTATTGGAAAAAGAAAAGATTAATTGAGAGGAAAACATGTTGTAACTAAACTTATACATGCAAGTGAAAACAAATATACTAAATATAGAAGACTACGTATATTATGATTGCATGATTTGAGAGATCAAAGGCATGCATAAATAGTAATTGCATGTTTATTTTTATTTTATAAAAATATAATACAATTTTTGGGTTTATTTATATATATTTTAAATTTTTATTAATGATTAATTATTAATTTCAAAAATTTAATTTAAAAAATATATATTAATTAAAAATGTTATTTATTTATTTTGAAAATTAAATAAATCAATACTACTTATTTTCTTATAAGTGGGTTTAATATTATTTCTTTTTAAAAACTCTGAGTGTGTTATAACTTGTTATATATTTATTAATGCAAGTGGAGTTATAAGTTAATAAATATATATTTGTGGTGTAGCTATATTTTAAGAAGAGTTATAGTTGAGTTAACTATATAATCATCTAGTTATAAATATTTAAATATTATGAGAGAAATTGTAAATAGTTTTATTATTATTATAAGTTTGAGTTATCTTGAGTTGCATTATGAATTAGAGGAAAAGTAAATAGTAATATTAGACTTAAATAGAAGTCAAATTAATATTTTAGAAATGAAATTGATATCAAGATTTACTTTAATAATATACATTTATGTTATTAATTAAATCATTCCTGATTTAAGATTAATTAAATTAATAACATGATAATATTGCATAATTGATAACCTTTATCCAACTATGAAACGATTATGAAATGAAAACTTGAATTTGACGCATATCATTTTTTATAAAATTATATTTTAGAAAAAAAAAGACTGAATAACTATAGTTGTTTCAAATGTATGTCAAAATATCATGTTTTATCTTGTGATGTTTTTTTGAGGGGAAACCTAGTAGTTCAACCAAATAATATTGTTTATTAGAGGCTTGGGAAGTGATGGTCATTTTATGATTCTACTATGTGATGTTATTTTCTAATGATTATTTTATTCCCAAACAATGTGCTATATTAGCGTGTTTCTGTGATGAGATCAAGTTCTTTCTTGTAAGCTCATGTATTGTGATTTTCTTGGTGTTATCTATTAGATTTTCAATCAATTATCTATTTGGTGCTTTCTAGTTACTTGTATAGGATTGAGGTAAATTTTCTATTTTTCTTGGTGTGACCTGCGAGGTTTCGATCAGTTATCTATTGGTGCTTTCCAGTTGCTTATATATGACTAAGGTGAATATTGTGATTTTATGAGATATACTTTTTATGAGCTTAGGGGGGTAGGTTATCTATGTGTATGCTAGGAAGTGACTTGCAATGGAGGTTGGAACCCTAACGAGGTTGCCTGGGTAACCCATTGTAAGTTTCATTAATAAGTGATATCATTTTATTAATAGGGTTAAAATGAATGAACAATAATTAGTGTCTTACCTCACCCATGTCATCATTGCTAGTACACACTAGGATGAGAGTAGAGAGGATGTTTGGTTGTGCCCTTGCCTCATTAGTATGACTTGTCTATAAGAAAAGATATTGATTTTAACATAGAGTCACTAGGGAGTTTGATGGGGACACAACCCAAGCACAAAATGGACACAACAGGAAAGGAAAAATTTTATTGACTGTAAAAATATGCTAGTACACTTAGTATAGAGAAACAGACTCCAAAACAGGCCCTATGGGCTTACAATAGCATAAAACTAGAGATAAATTCTTCTCCCAGTACCTTCTCTCAAACTCCACTCTGAACTGCCTTTTACAATGCAAGAAATGTTCTTAAATAGACCCCAGAGGGTTAAGGATTAGGAATACATTCTAGAAAGTGCTAGTTGGCATCCACCGACAAAATAGAAGGCTCTAGAAGTTGCATTAGAAGTCGACACAAAATTAGAAGAATCCAGAAATGGTAACCGAACTTTTGGGAGGCATAACTTTTGAACCGTAGCTCTGATTGATGAACGATTTACATTTCTGGAAAGCTCTCAAAGCGCTCTATAGCCCTATGGACACATTTTTCTCATCCCCCATTTTTTGGCCCTATTCGAGGTCATTTATGGATTTTTTTCTTGGATTGCCGAGGACACAAAGGGGTAATGACTCAGTATTTGTGGTGGTTGATAGGTTCTCTAAAATGGCACATTTCATTCCATGCCACAAAACTCATGATGCTATCCATATTACAAACTTGTTTTTCAGAGAGGTGGTAAGACTACATGGTCTCCTAAGGAGTATAGTTTCTGGCAGAGATACTAAATTTGTGAGGTATTTCTGGAGAACATTATGGAAGAAGTTGAGAACAAACTTGAAATTTAGTTCTACACATCACCCACAGACTAATGGCCAAATAGAATTTTGGGCAATTTACTAAGATGTTTAGTTGGGGATAAGCCCAAGGGGTGGGATTTGATTCTACCACAAGCAGAGTTTTCTTACAATAGCTCTGTAAATAGGAGTACTAGTAGATCACCATTCCAAAATGTATATGGAAGTAGCCCAAGGATTGCACCAAAATTGAGGAAGATAGAGCAAGGGGAGAGGACAAGTTCTGAAGCTGAAGAATTTGCTAAACATATCAAGCGTCTACATGAGGAGGTCCAGGCACACATTGCCAAGATGAATCAACAATATAAAGCTAAGGCTGATCAAAGGAGAAGACATAAGGAATTCCAAGTAGGGGATCTAGTCATGGTACACTTACGAAAAGAAATATTTCCAACCAGTACTTACAACAAGCTAAAAATGAAGAAATTTGGCCCTTGCAAAATTCTGAAGAAACATGACTCAGGAAATGCATGTGAGGTGGAGTTGCCGGATGGTATTCACATTTCTCATATTTTCAACATTGCAAACTTAACAGAGTATCATGATGATGGTGTAGATGAGGAGCTAATGTTAGAGCCATGTCCAATTCTTGCTTCTAAAAAGGAGGAGATAGAGGAGATTATGGATAGTCGTGTGGGTAGGAGTACCAAAAATAGGCAGTATGAAGAGTATTTGGTCAAGTGGAAAGGACAGCTGATCATAGACTCAACTTGGATTCTAGCAACTGAGGTTTCCCATTTGGGATTTCCTCTAGCATTCATAAAGTGACAGGGTCACTTTTCAATCTACCCTAGGTGTCTGATGTAGGAGCATCTAGAGGTATAAGGGAACTCCTCTAGGTGCAGTCCTTGGGCTACTTCCATATACAATTTGGAATGGTGATCTACCAGTACTCCTATTTATAGAGTTATTGTAAGCAAACTTTTCTTGTGGTAGAATCAAATCCCACCCCTTGGGCTTATCCCCAACTAAACATCTCAACAAATTGCCTAGACTTTTGTTTACCACTTCTGTTTGGCCATCAATCTGTGAGTGATGTGTGGAATTGAATTTCAAGTCTATTCTCAACTTATTCCATAATGTTCTCCAGAAATACCCCACAAATTTAGTATCTCTGTTAGAAACTATACTCCTTGGGAGACCATGTAGTCTTACCACCTCTCTGAAAAACAAGTCTGCAATATGGACACCATCATGAGTTTTGTGGCATGGAATGAAATGTGCCATTTTGGAAAACCTATTAACCACCACAAATACTGAGTCATTACCCCTTTGTGTCCTCAGCAATCCAAGAACAAAATCCATACTTATGTCCTCCCATGGCTTTGATGGAATAGGCAATGGCTGATATAGTCCAGTATTGTGACTAAATCTCTTGGCCACTTGACAAACCTGGCAATTCTGTACAAACTTCTTCACATCCTGTGACATTTGAGGCCAAAAATAATGTTCTTTGAGAATGGAAATGGTCTTATCTCAACCAAAATGTCCTACCATCCCTCCACTGTGTTTCTATTTAATCAGATTTTCCCTCATAGAACTCCTTGGAATGCACAATTGACTGCCTTTGAACAACATACCATCCTAAATCAAATAGTCTAGCCACTTGGTTCTATCTACAACAACAGGCTCTTTACAAGCTTTCCATGCTTTAGCAAAATCAAGATCCTCAGGGTAAAAATTCTTGAGTTTAGCAAACCCAACTACTTCAACCTGTATTACTGTAAGTAACAACTATCTCCTACTTAATGCATCTACAACCCTGTTAGATTTTCCACTTCTATGCTTCAACACAAATGTATAGCTCTACAAGAACTCTACCCACTTCATATGCCTCTGATTCAATTTACCTTGGCTATTTACATGCTATAATGCCTGATGATCAGTATACAAAACAAATTCCTTTGGCAATAAATAATGCCTCCATTTCTTTAAGGACTGAACTATTGCATAGAAATCTTGATCATAAATAGAATACTTCTTTTTCACATCATTCAATTTTTCACTAAAATATGCAATAGGCTTACCTTCTTGGCTTAATACAGCCCTAATAGCATTGCTACTAGCATCACAATCCACCTAGAACACCTTTCTAAAATCTATAAGTGCCAAAACAGGTTGTTTTGTCACCTTCTTCTTTAGCAATTCAAAACTTCTTGCAGCTGCTATAGTCCATTTGAACTCTTTTCTATCCCGTCTTATTGTGTTAGTTAGGGGTGCACAAATGCCACTGAAATTCTTAATGAACTTCCTGTAAAAACTAACTAGACCATGAAATGATCTTACCTCAGTAGTAGACCTTGGAGTAGGCCATTCCAAGATTGCTTTTACCTTCTCTAGATCCATTTTGAGACCTTTAGGTGATATAACAAACCCCAAATAGACTAACTTCCTTTTTGCAAAGATACACTTCTTCAAATTAATTAATAGTTTCTCTTACCTTAACCTTTCAAGGACACTACGAATATGCAATAAATGTTCTTCCAAAGTCTTTCTAAAAATTAAAATATCATCCAAACAGACAATAACAAATTTTCCCAAGAACTTCTTAAGTACCTCATTCATAAGTCGCATGAAGGTGCTTGGGGCATTCATTAATCCAAAGGGCATGACTAACCACTCATAAAGACCATCCTTGGTCTTGAAGGCAGTTTTTCACTCATCTCCTTCTTGAATCCATATCTGATGATAGCCACTCTTGAGATGTATCTTTGTGAAGTACTGAGCTCCACTCAAATAGTCCATAAGATCATCCATTCTTGGCAAAGGAAACCGATACTTGATGGTTATCCTATTTATAGCTCGAGAGTCTATACACATCCTCCACTCTCCATCCTTCTTTGGTGCCAGTACTATAGGTACTGTACATGGACTCAGACTCTCCCAAATGAAGCCCTTTCTCAATAACTCCTAAACCTGTCTATTTAGCTCCTTAGTTTCAGTAGGAGTCATCCTGTGAGCAACCTTGTTAGGAAAACTAGCTCCTGGAATTAAATCTATCTGATGATTGTTTTGCCTTATCAGTGGCAATCCTTCTGGAACATTATCAGAGATGATATCTCCAAACTCACCTAGTAAATTTGAAACTTCAAGTGGTATTTCACTACTACCTTCTTTATCTTTCCTAGGGATCAAAGCATAACACATACGCTGATGTTTCCTGCTATCTAAAAAATTTCTTCCATCAACAAGAAAAATTCTAGCACTGCTACATACCTTTTCACCTTCCTTTTTCATGGGCTTCAGTTTGTGGCGAACTCCATCCTTTGTTAGAGAGTATGTGTTTGCATGACCATCATGTACTGCATGCCTATCAAACTACCATGGTCTACCCAACAATAGATGGCAAACATCTATTGGAATAACATCACAAAGAACTTCATCATGGTAACTCCCAATTTTGAATTTCACTAAATATTGTTCACTTACTAGAATCTTATGATCATCTTTCACCTTAGCAATTTGATAGAGCTGGGGGTGTTTCTCCCTCTTGAGCTTCAGCTTAGAGACCATCTCTTCTGATACCAAGTTATCAGTGCTACCACCATCAATGATCACATCACAATATTTATCCTCACACTTGCACCTGGTACAGAATAAACTCCTCCTTTGTTCGGGTTCAATCTCACCACTTAGTAGGACCCTTTCATTCACTAAAGTCTCTCTTCTTTCTGCATCCTCTAAATGTGATGATTGTGCATCCTCATCTATATGAGCAACCCTAGCTTGACCCTCAGCTCTCCTATCTGTCCTTCCTTATCATTGAGGGAATTCAAAGGCATGATGACCTTCTTTATTGCAATGGAAATAGGTACCACAGAAGCCTCCTCTTCCTTTTTCAAAACCTCTACCTCTTCCTCTTTGATTTCCAAACTCTTGATCACAGGAGCGGTTAAAACCCTCATTCCTTTGGTTCATTCTAGTACCCACATCTTCATTTTTCTTTTGGGTTTCATTTTGGCCTTCAGATGATCTACCACTACCCCTTCCTCCTTGACTGCACCCACTTTGTCTCCCTTCAAACCTTTTATTCAGCTTCTCTTCAACTCGCAGGGTAAACTGGTATGCCTCTTCAACATTGGCCATTCTTACTAGACTTAATTCCTCCTAGATGCTAGGTCACAACCCACTGATATAATGAGCACCCTTCTCCTTATTTTCTTCTGCATGCCATGCTCTAATCAAAAGTCTATAAAACTCCTCTGTATATTCTTGTACTGATTTTCCTGCTTGCTTTAACCCATGCATCTTCTTAAACAAATCAAGCTCATAGTCAACAAGAATGAACTACTTCTTTAGTTTTTCCACCATGCAATCCCACCTTGTGATCTTATCCTTTCCTCTTCTATTTCTTTCCAGTTGAACCTCTTAACCCTATCTGGGTCCCTGATATCCTCATACTCAAAGTATTCTTCCAGTTCATTAATCCAGTCGATCAACTCATCTAGTTTCAAATTTCTTGAAAATACACCCACATCAATTGTAGGTCTTTTCCCAAACTTAGTAATAGCCCTAAAAAGCCTTTCCTCTACCCAATTTAGAACTTTCCCATCAACTTCCCCTTCCAGTTCAATTTCTTCTTCTTCATTATCATCCTCACTTTCATCACCTGCAGTAACATTTGTTCCTATATGGAGCTCCTCCTGCAACACTTGTACCTACCTTTGGAGGGCTCTAACCTCTTTAGGATTAATAGCTCCAAACCTTCCACCATGCTCTCTTCATGGAGGCATCTTCTTAACTCAAACCCACAACCACACAGTCTTGGTGCAAACTGCCTCATAGTTCGCGCTCTATCTACACACTCAGGAAATCTAGCTCTGATACCACTTGATGGGGACACAACCCAAGCATAGAATGGACACAATAGGAAAGGGAAAATTTTATTGACTGTAAAAATATGCTAGTACACTTAGTATAGAGAAATAGACTCCAAAATAGGCCCTATGGGCTTACAATAGCATAAAACCAGAGATAAATTCTTCTCCCAGTACCTTCTCTCAAACTCCACTCTGAACTACCTTTTACAATACCAGAAATGTTCTTAAATAGACCCCAGAGGGTTAAGGATTAGGAATACATTCTAGAAAGTGCTATTTGGCATCCACCAACCAAATAGAAGGCTCTAGAAGTTGCATTAGAAGTCGGCACAAAATTAGAAGAATCCAAAAACAGTAATCGAACTTCCAAGAGGCATAACTTTTGAACCGTAGCTCCGATTGACAAACTATTTACATTTTCGGAAAGCTCTCGAAGTGCTCTATAGCCCTATGGAGGAGCCTAGCTCATCTCCTATTTATAGCCCTATTAGAGGTCATTTAATGCCCCTAACCTAACTTTGAAGCATTCTTAGGAGGTCTCCAAAAATTGAAAAACTACAATAACTTTCAAACCGTGGGGCCTTTTGACCTGATTCCTTTTTTGGAATGCTCTAAATTAAAATTACAATCATCCAACCAATTTACACCTTCTAGTTCACCAAAATGATGGCTCAATTACATACTCCTATTTTTTTGGCATTTACACATATCCCAAGGTGTTCAAATACTCTATCCTAAAACACTGATAGTGGAACTGTGAGAGTTGGAACCTTTATTTGACCCAAATGGGTATCTAGAAATGAAAACACATGAAATAGAAACTAAGTCTAAGTACATTTTTTTGGTTGACATAGGATTGCCCTTATACCTCTGGATGCTCCTGCATCAGGGTCAGAGTCCAGAGAGATTGCTAGGGTAACCTTAGAGTTGATTCATGTGATGCCACTTGCCTACATGCATATTAGGTTTCCTATGTTTCTTTGTTACCTCTAGGATTAGATGTTACTTGTATACTTGGTACCTTTGAGAAAGATTGCTATTAGGATTCCTTGACCTAGATTCTTGTTATGACTTTTGGATTGTTATCCATTTGGGACTTGGAATTATCTCCTCAATATAGTGGGAGTGGGCTATTTAGGTTCCAAGAGGTTGGGTGGTAGTGTCTCTTATACCATTGAGATCTGATAGCTAGATGATGATGATAGACATGTACTTTGTGTAGTTATTTTATTCTTCTTATCTTGTGATTATGTTCTATGGTCATATTCTAGTATATTGTACTTCAATTATTTGAGATCCTATAGGGTGTTGTATCTTATCATGATGTATAGTCTTTTAGCATTTCATACCATGTGACTTGTATAGAGGATGATTATGCATTTTGGTTATGCGATGTGGCATCTTATGTACTTCTATATTCTTTCATGTGTTTTTGTACGTGTGGTTATTCTATGACATGAACTTTATTTTGTTATCATATTTAATCTTATTAAAACTAATGTGTGTGATTCAATGTTATGGAACCCTTGAGAAATGTAATTGTTATTGTATTGTTTATCTATGTATGTGAGTTATTGCTCACACTATATTATCTCTTGATTTTTTCAATCTTTAAGAAAAAAAATATTCAGCAAACTTAGTGACATTATATGTGAATCTCTCTTGGGTTCCCTAGCAGGGCATTACAAAAATTATCTTGTACCCTGCACACCACAGATATACACATTGGTAGAAGAGGTCATATTAACAATGCCACCCAACAAAAAAACTCCCACACTAAGGAGAACCTGAGAAGAAGTAGACCCAAGAAGGATCTCAACCAAAGCTAATTTTTGGCTTAGAGGCGAAAAAATGCACAAGTGAGAGCAAACATTTTTACACTCATATTTTAGTTATTCTCTTAGTATCTTCCTAATAAGATTTAAAAAAATTTAATGACTGAATTTTATTGGACTCATATATTTTAGATTCATGGAGTATGACTAATATCATTACATTTATTATTTATATTTATATGAGCCATATTGAGTTTAAATCATCACTCTAAAATAGAAAATAATCATTATGATTCTACAAGTAGAATTTTATTTTCATTATATTAATGATATTGCAATGGTGAACATTACATGTAATACTTTTTAAGGTTTATTTGAACATAGATATTTTCCTATACAATGATAACAATATATAGTTTTTCTTATTCTTTTAGAATTCATTTCCAAGTACTAATCTAGATCCATAGTTCATCTATTTTCTATTGAAGTTCAAATTTAACTTAGAACTTTCTTATTTTGATATTATTTTAACAATGATAATTTCATATATTGTACAAATTTTATTACAAATTTGGTATATGGGCTAAGTTTATTTTCTTGTTCTATTAGTATTCACTCCTAATGACCAATCTAGATCCTTATTTTACTCTATTTTCTAGTCAAGTTCAAATTGTTATTTGTTCAAATGACTTAGGTAGATTCAATAATTTGTAAAAATAGTCAAAAATATCTTTTATTTGGCCGTATTCTTCTACCCCAACACTTTCACAGTTATCTTATATTCATACTCAAACATCTTTAATGTGAAATCTATATAATGGGATAAGAAATATAAAATTTCAATATTTCTTTGAATAGAAATTCCAATGTTTCTTTCTAGTAATGATCATATCCATATTTTAAAGATACCTCATTGGAATTTATTTTAAAAAGTTTATCATATGTTAATAGATTTTTACCATGAAGATATCAAAGACACATTGAGAATATTTCCATCCAGAACACCCCAATAATATTATTTGATCTTAGGGATTTACTAGGAACTCTTAAAACTTTCTCCATAGGTCATTCTTGCCACCATTACAAATAAGGTTCACATAAGAAAATATCACCATGAATTCACCATTATCCTTAAATTTCCAATAAAAATTATCCTCTCTTGAGAACATAAATATTCTCTTCTCTCTAAGTTTCCTTTTTAAGTCTAGTACTAGAAGCTTTAATACAAGATTTAGATGTCTTTTTGGGATCTAGACTGGTCCATGTAGCTCTTAACCCAGGTCCCAAATATTTTTTTATAAAAACCAACAAGTTTTTGATAGGTAGGGATAAAGGGGCTTTTCATCTAGTCATCAATCATCCCAAAATTATATTTCCACTCTATCACTAATTCTCTAGCTAAGGCCTTGAATGAGAGAAAACACACAGTTGAGTATTTTGTTCTAAATTTTGGAACATGTGAGAAGTTATTGTATACTCAACAAGAGATAAAATATATCCTTATTTAATAATTGTCAAATATAATGTCATGCCATTTTATTTTATATCCAAAAAGATTTCATCCAACTTTAGTGAGAAAATCCTTGTTGAGGTGAACTACTCCTAACACCTAGACTTCCCATAGATTTTGGCT
The DNA here is from genome assembly GCA_028749045.1 of Cupressus sempervirens. Taxonomy (NCBI): domain Eukaryota; kingdom Viridiplantae; phylum Streptophyta; class Pinopsida; order Cupressales; family Cupressaceae; genus Cupressus; species Cupressus sempervirens. The sequence continues at coordinate 377,630,506 of CM053788.1, read as the reverse complement.
GGTAAACAAAAGACCCATTTTACCAAATCCATCCACTTCTTCTCATCCATTTATGACCAAAAGATTTTCCTATGGATTCTCTCCAATTTATCAAACCAATTGTTATATATTCAAAAAGGTGAGAGGAAGTAGACATGGATCCCTTATGAAGACTACTTCAAGAGTTGTGGCTTACCAATACCTCATGAGTTTTTCCTTCTGTCCAATTAGCTTACATTACATTCTTTCCAAAATTATGATCCAAGTAAAGTTTTACACTTCCTTGATTGTGTTGAGCTATCATTTTACATGATGTTGAATGACATAAATCCTTTCGAATCCCTCTCTTAAAAAGTTGATGGGTAAAAGCACAAACCCGTGTCACCCTTTTACAAAGGAAAAGACTAACAAAAGTATAACTGTTCACCTTCAATGACATTAAACTAGTATTATTATTTAGAATTTGAAAATGAAGTAAACTAATGAAATGTGTAAAAATGGGTAAAGTTTAGGATTGTAATTTTTAATAATGATTCAAAATAAGAAATGATATATTTTCCTATTTTTTAATGAAAACTTTTAGTTGCTGAAAAATGCTAGAAATTAGGGGTCTAGTTCCCACCAAAAAACTACATGGAAATAAAATTATTTCCTTTTGATCTCATATTATGTTATAGATAACATATGTAGCTAGAATTTTTTTTTTAAAAATTGGCTTTACACCTATATTTTCTCTTTCATAATGATTCAAACTTCAACTTATTCAAATCGATAGTTTTCATCTCCCACCACATTTTTCTAAATAATTCTATTCCAACCAAAAGAAAACTTATAGATTCTAAAAGGGGACTCTATCCTCTGGGACATCATATAATTTTTAATTTTTATTGATTTGATTTAATATTTTTTTCTTTCTCAAAATGGACATCTTCCCTGAGTGTTAAAATTTGTACTTGTAGAATTTTTTAATTAAAAAATACTATATCTAATTAAAACACTATAAACTCTATATGTGAATATTCTTGACTTTGTGCTCTATAAAATGGTGTTTGTATGTTATTAAAAAAATATCATTAAAAATAGTAAGAGTTATTGAAACGTCAATTTTTTGAAATAATTGTATTACTTTAGTAATTGGATACTAACTAGTATTAAATATGCATTTAATAGATATTTCCAATTAAAAAAGTGTGTGACTCTATATAAATTAGCTAGAATAAATTTATTAAGATCATATGTTTGAAAAAAATTGAGTTTTAGATAGAAACACTCAAATTCAGTCATCTTGATAAGTTAGCCTCAAAGGTGACATGGATCCCTTATGAAGACTATTTCAAGAATTGTAGCTTACCAATACCTCATGACTTTTTCCTTCTATCCAATTAGCTTACATTGCATTCTTTCCAAAATTATAATCTAAGTAAAGTTTTACACTTCCTTGATTGTGTGGAGCTGTCATTTTACATGATGTTGAATGACATAAATCCTGTCGAATCCCTCTCTTAAAAAGTTGATCAAGGACCAACTCCAAGGTTCAAGTTGGTTTTTCAACCTATTGGGTTCACTTAATATAAGTGGCACTAGAAGGAGGGATGAAACCATTTGGATATTTAAAAAAGTTGTTGCTTGAAAATTCTATAGTTTTTACAATTTAAGAAAAAAATTCCTTCCATCACTGTCAGTAGGTGCATAGGTGCACTTTTTGAGAAGGTGTGCTATGTGTAGGAGAACTTCTTATAGGTGCACCTTTCTAGAATCAACATAAACTAGAAGATCCTAATCCACCATCTCTATTTTAGTGAGCTTTAAGATCTTCACTAGGTGGACACAAGTTCCTAGAACTTAGTCATTTTCACAAGCATCGCAGCAATAAAGGAGTACTAAGAATTCTACCACTTCCATTCCAAATGTCATCATATTCTTTAGTTCCACCTCCAAACCTAACTCCACCTATCGTTCCACTTAATCCTCCACCGATGACCTTCTTTGCAAATGTAGGAGATTCACCAATCAACTTGCAAGGTACACTTAATGACCTTCCCAAGAATCTTGAGAAATTTTGCCCAAGGTTTATCTATGGAGAGACCTGAACAAGTAAGTATTATATCAAGATCTTCAAAGAAATATGCAATAAAAAAATATTCAAGAAGAGAATGTGGTTCTTCATTTATTCCCATACACTTTGGAAGAATTTTCCTTCAACTAGTATGTTAATTTTCCACCAAATGTATCCAGAATTGGGTGGCCTTTGAAAAACTATTCCTATATCAATTTAAAACATTTATCAACCTGTCTATGATACAACATCAATTTATATCAATCAAAAGGGATCCAATGAAGACCATTTCACATTTCAATCATCGCTTTCACATGGAATACTGCAAGTTGGAAACACCTTATACCATATAAGTTGAAGCTACAATCTAGATTTATCTTAATGCTATGTGTTAGGATAAAGCCACAGATAGAAAAATAACAATTACATGCAAATATAACCAATATCATAAAATAATAGATCACACAAAAAAGAACTCAAGACACCAAGATTTAACATGGTTCACCCAATCTCTAGGCTACATCCACCAAACACAAGTTTGATATTAATACAATCTAGTAATCACAACTTGATTACAATCTATAATCCCTTACAGCTCAATACTGCCACAAGAACCAATTTCACATCACAACTATGAAACAATCCCTAACCCTAAGCTCTTTTTATACAAGTATTTTTACCACTTTAGGGTTATAATTAATAATTACATGTTGGCTCCAAATCTTGATAAAATAAAGTGCTAATTTATATTTTCAAAATTAATGGAGTATGTAAAGTACTTTCCTAATTAGTCACCACAATCTAACAATCTCCCTCTCGGGGACTGATTAGGCTCCACACTGAACAATAATCTCCCACTTGGAGACTGATCCTATAGCTATGCCACTACTCCATGAGACTCCCACTGGATCAAACCACCCTGGACTGTGATGTTCTTGTATTTATGTTCAGTCTAGAAGACCAACTAAAGCTGAAGAGGAATTTAGCTTCTCCCTTGTTACTACCTTTGTCAACATATCTACTAGATTGTCATTTGTATGTATCTTCTTCAGCTTTAACTATCTATCCTCCAAAATAGACTAAATGAAATAGTACCGCAACTATATGTGTTTAGTCTTGGAATGTAGAGCTGAATTCTTTGCAAGATGAATGGCACTCTGACTATCTATGAACAAATAATTATCCTTCTGAGGATGTCCCAATTCTTCCAAGAAGAACTGAAGCCATATCATCTCCTTGGTTGCCTCAATAGCAGCAACATACTCTACCTTTGTAGTGGATAGAGCATTAATCTTCTATAACCTAGAAACCCAGCTCACAACTGCCCCATCAATAGTAAAGACATAACCTATAGTACTCCACCTGGTATCAATATCCCTTGCCAAATCTAAGTCAACATAGAGCTATAAATATATAGTAGAGCCCCCAAAGTGTAAACACTTATTAGATGTTCCTCTCAAATATCTAAGAATCCATTTGATTGCATTCCAATGCTCAATTTTTGGATGACTCATATACTGGCTAACAACTCCCACTGCATGTGCAATATCTGGCTTGGTACATACCATAGCATACATCAAACTTCCTACAACTGAAACATAAGCTACCTTGGACATCTTATCCTCCTCTTCTTGTGTCTTGGGACACATCTCCTTAGTCAACTTCAAATGACGAGGTAAAGGTGTGCTGATAGCTTTAGCATTCTCCATAGAGAAATATTACAACACCTTCTCAACATAATTAGCCTAAGATACCATCAATGTTATGTTCTTCCTATCTTTTCAAATCTTCATACCAAGGATATATTTTTCTATCTTCAAATCCTTCATAAAAAATGCATGTGCTAACTGGCATTTTAGCCCCTTAATATGATCCATGTTAGACCCAGCTACAAGCATATCATCAACATATAAACATAAAATAACGTAGCTATCATCATTCAACCTCTTAAAATAAACATAATAATCTGAATGACACCTGCTATAACCATGCTCATGTTAGAATTCTTTAGAATAACTGAGAGGGGGGGGTGAATCAGTTATTCAAGGTCCAAATGCCCCATTAATACCTTTTTACTACTTTTAATGAATCCATACATTTTTCATCCATCCAAACTTAAATCAATCATATAAGAAAGTTACAGTAAATCAATATGCAAAGATAAAACATCCAAGATCAACACATGACACAATGATTTACGTGGAAACCCAATTTGGGAAAAACCACTAGTAACATGCTACTTGATTCTCACTCTTCTGAAGTGATGCCCTGTTAAAAGCCTGTCCTGTTAAAGGCTTACAACACACTGTTAAATGTGACCCTGTTAAAGGATTTCACCAAACTGTTAGGAATGGGCCTGGTTAAAGGTCTTTAGAACATTCACTTGGAATGTCACCCGGTTAAAGGATTTATCTAATGGCTATTAAACTAGCCTAAGTCCATAAGATTTAAACTTATTGTTACAATTGCTAGAAAGTAACGATAATGGTATTTTGATCTGATATAACTTACAACATACTTTGCAGATTTTAGATCACACTTTTAGTTCAATCCTTATGCTTGGCTTCAATCACTCCAGCTCTGACTGCTTGTCTCCCTCTCAAGCTTCGTCTCCTTGAGTCTTCTTACTCATTCTGCCAACACAATCATCCTTGTGGTCATCTATCCAATTAGAGTTCCTATGCTTTCTTCTCCTTAGCACATTCTTCAGCACTTCATGCTTTTATGCTTGACCACCTCTCTCTCATTTTTTTTCCATTAACTTATGTCTTCTTAAATAGAAATCTAATTTTCCTTTGCCACTCAATTCTACCTCTCCAATTTTAGGGTTTCAAAATGGATTAGGTAGGATACAATGTATCTACCCCATATATTGTTCTCTTCTAGAAACTTCGCCAGTTGTATCTTAAAAATGTTCTACATGGTGTTCTGTGCCACTAGCTCATCATTCTTATCTTCCTTTTAATTCACAAATTTCTAGATAACAACCTTGTCGGCTTAGATCTGGAAAATCTTTGATTTCCAAAATAATACAGCAGCTCAACATTATTGAGTTACTGATGCTTAGCACCTCTGTGTTACTCGGCACCTATACCTGCTCGACACTTGGTTCTGCTCGGCACTTGATAAACTCTGTGTCACTCAACATCTGAACTTGCTCGGCATCTGAAGTTTACTTGGCATTTGAAGTTTTCTTAGCATCTGAAGTTTACTCAGCATCTAAAATTTACTTGGCATTTGAAGTTTACTCAGCATTAACTAGGAATTTTCTCGGCTCTTACTAGCTTTCTCAGCTCCTTTTCTCTAATGAACTTAGTTTGAGCTTTACAAAAGACTTAGCTAAAACCTTAAATCTTTGATATGTTTCAGTGTGCCCATTCTTTGTATCTTATAGTATGTCATCAAATACACTTTTTCATCAATGGCTTAGCTGATCCTTGTACTTCATTACAACATCATAACCTCAACCTTTCTCTAGGTGTTCTAGTTACATCTTATTGATTGCCTCCACCTTGACAATCAACTAATTGATAGTATTTGGATCACTAAAGCAATTGTCATTCCTGCAAGTAGCAAGTTTGACATCAATGACAAAACAATGATTGAGGACATTCTTTTACCAGTTCCATATATTATTCCAACAACTTACCTTATGATCATTTCAATCATTTCCAACAATGTCCCTCTTTGGCATTGATGGCAAACCAAACTGATCATTTAATCAACTTAGTTACCACCAAGATTGTATATGTTGTCTTGTTGCATTATTACTACTGATCTCATATATCTCCCTCTTTCATATATATCTCCCTCTTTGACATAGATGCCAAAGATGTAACATCTTTATCATGCAAAATATAAGCTTTTGCTTCTTGTTGATTTTCTCCCTCTGTCACCATGCTTGTGACTGATTTGGAGTTTCTGCTCCTGCTGTCATCCTTTGCATCAACCTGTTAATATTTCAATGATTTATTCCTGTTGATGCAGGGCAGCTTCCTTGTTGCCTTAAACTGCTTGAGTTAGGGGTATGACCCCCAATTTGCCTCTTAGATATTCATAGGCATCCTTGGGCAATGGTTTGGTGAAGATATATGCAGTTTGTTCCTTTGTGTATTCCAACTTTACTTGTTTGTCTTCTACCAATTCTCTGACATAATGATACCTGATTGCAATATGCTTGGTTTTCGTATGCATCACTAGATTTTTGGATATATTTATAGCACTTGTATTATCACAATACAATATCACAGGTTTTGTTACTTCTTCTTTCATTCCATTCAATAGATGTGTGAGCCATACAATGTTTGTGCAATTCACTGCAGCTGCCACATATTCTGACTCTGCAGTGGACTGGAATGTACATGTTTGTTTCTTGCTAGTCTAGGTAACCAGCCTTTTGCCTAGAAATAATGCACCTCCACTTGTACTTTTTCTATCATCAATGTTTCCTCCCCAGTCTGCATTTGTATATGCATTAAGCTCAAATTTTTCATTCTTTTTGTAGTATAGACCAAAGTTATCTGTTCCTTTAAGATATCTCATTATTCTTTTCACTGCTATGAGATGATTTTCTTTAGGATTAGCAGAGAACCTAGCCACTATTCCAACTGCTAATGCTATGTCTGGTCTACTATGTACAACATATTGTAGTTTTCCAATCATGGATCTGTACATTGTTTGATTGACTTCAGCTGACTCATCATTTTTGGAGAGCTTATTTTCCATTTCCATTGGTGTGCTGACTAGTTTGGATTCCTCCAATCCAAACATTTTAAGAATTTCTTTGATGTATTTTGATTGTGTAACAAATATTCCATGTTTGAGTTGATGTACTTGCAATTCAAAAAGAAATTTGATTTCTCCAAACATAGACATCTCAAATTCATGTTTTATTTTATCAGAAAAGCCTTTGCAAAGTACTTCCTTACCACCAAACACTATGTCATCCACAAAGATTTCAGATACAATAATGTCTTTACCTTCTTTTTCTTTGATGTACATGTTTTTGTTATCATCAGTTCTTTCAACTCCAATTTGCACTAGATACTTGTGAAGTCTCTCATACCATGCTCTAGGTGCTTGTTTCAAACCATAGAGTGCTTTATGTAGCTTACACACCATATCCCTATTGTTTTCATCAACAAATCCTTCTGGTTGTTCAATGTAGACTTCTTCTTCTAGTATACCATTTAAGAAAGCAGATTTTACATCCATCTGATAGACTTTAAAATCTTTGTAGGCAGCATATGCAAGTAAAGTTCTTACTCCTTCCATTCTAGCAACTGAAGCGAATGTTTCTCCATAGTCTATTCCTTCTTCTTGAGCATAACCCTTACATACTAGTCTAGCTTTGTTTCTGGTAATCTCACCATTCTCATCTAGTTTGTTTCTGAATACCCATTTGGTGTCAATCACATTCTTGTCAGTTGGTCTGGGAACCAAACTCCAGGTTTTGTTTTTTCTTATTTGATCAATTTCTTCTTCCATAGCTTTATACTAGTCATCATCTTTTAGTGCACCATATACTGTCTTGGGTTCATATTTGCTGATCAGACATGATTCATGTCTTAGTTTGTTCCTTGTCATGGGTCTTGCATCTTTGTCACCAATTATCTGTTCAGTAGGGTGATGTCTTTTTACATATTTGGATAACCTTGGCTGTGTCCTTGTTTCCATATTTGGTCTTTCGGATTTAGGATCACTATGCACTTCATTGTCAAGTTGTTCTTCATTATGTGTACTATCTTCAGAATCAGATTGTGCATTTTCTTCATTCTACAACTCGGCTTCTGAATGCAACTCGGCATTCACTGGTTGTGACTCGGCTGAAGCTGATACTTGTTGTTGATTTCCAATTTGATTGACATCATCCTCATCAACAGTCATTCCTTCATAAGAATATACAAAGGTTCTGTATTCTTCCATTTTCTTTGGTATTTTAGCTTGGACTTCTGTGTGCTCATCAAAATTTACATTTGCACTTTACACAATTTTGTTAGTGTTAATATTCAAACACTTATATGCCTTAGTTCTAGTAGAGTAACCTAGAAATATGCCTTCATCACTTTTTGCATCAAATTTTCCATTTCTAGTATCTTTAAGGATAAAACATTTGCAACCAAACACTTTGAAATGTTTTACATTGGGTGAGTGACCATACCATAATTCAAAAGGTGTTGTATTTGTACCTTTCTTGACTTGTACTTGGTTCAGTGTATGAATAGCTACACTTACAGCTTCTCTTTAGTATTTTAGAGCAACATTCTTTTCCATCATTAATGTTCTGGCACAGTCAATCACAGATCTATTTCTTTTTTCAGCAATTCCATTCTGTGGGGGAGTTCTAGGAGCTAATGTTTGTCTTTTGATACCTTTGTCATTATAGAATATCTCAAATTCATTTGATGTAAATTCACCACCTCTATCTGATCTTAGGTATTTCAAGCTTTTTCCAGTTTCCTTTTCAACTCTAGCCACATACCACTTAAACATTTGAAAAGCATCAGATTTTTATTTTAAGAACATAACAGTCATCATCCTAGAATAGTCATCAACAAATAGCATTATGTATTTATCTCCTCTATAGCTTTGTATTTCCATTGGACCACATAAGTTAGTGTGAACTAACTCAAGTATCTCTTTAGATGTATAGTTTTTGCTTTTGAAACTTGAATTTTTCATTTTTTCTAGCTGACATTGTTTGCACATGATATTATCAGGCTTCTTCAATTTTGGTAAACCTCTAACTTTCTTCATTTTATTGATGTTGACTAGATTGTCAAAGTTGACATGACATAATCTTCTATGCCATAACCATTCATCATCAAATTTTGCAAATAAACAAGAAACATCATTCATATTAAGGTAAAAACAAATTACTCTATGTTTGATCTCCTTTTCCTATCAGTTTACCATCAGTATCATAGATTTTTGCAGTTTTGTTTCCAAATTCCACTTTGCAACCTATATTGCCTAACTATGAGACACTCAATAAATTTTAGTTTAATCCTTCAACATAGTATGCATTTTCACATGAAATTTGTTCTGTGAGCTTAATGGAACCTTTTCCTTTGATTTGACATGGAGCATCATTACCAAATCTAACACTTTCTGTCATACTGAGTAAAGTTAACAAACTTACTTTTGTCTCCTGTCATGTGATGTGAGCATTCACTGTCTATGATCCATCTGTCATTCTTGTTTATACATGTTACCAATGTTGTGGTCTCTTCTTCATCAGATTGGTCCTTCATGGCTACATAAACAAATTCATCATCATTGTCATCAGAATTTTCTTCAACAATATAACACTTCTTACCTTTTTCTTTGTAATCTCTCTTGTCATCATCTCTTCTGTTCTTGTATTTGTTGCCTTCCTTGGAATCCTTTTTCTGTGGACACCTTGCAGCAATATGACCTACTTCATTGCAATTGAAACAAATGATAGGCATCTTACCTTTGAATTTTCCTTTGCCCCTGTGAAATCTTCTAGCAAGAAATGCTTCTAATTTTTCCACATCTTCCTCATCAATGCTACTATCACTGGATACATACTTCATTTTTTTTCCTTTCTTTGATTTCACTTGTTCGACATCTTTCAGTGATAACTTGGCCTTAAAAGCAGATTCAACATTTTCAAGTTTGTAGTTGTCAAAGTTAGATAACTCAAATGTAGTGAGTCTACCTATTATACCTTCAAAGCTTAGATTATTTCCTGGTATACATCTTAGCTCTTGTATTGTTGATACTCTAATAGCATAGATAGGGAGCAAGGTTCTTAAGAACTTACTATTAACAATATCTTCATCTAGTTGACCACTCAAGCATCTTATTGCACTTACCACTTCCTTTATTCTTGCACCATACTGAGCATCATTCTCATTTTCTTCCATTTTCATGTCATCAAACTTTCCTCTGAGACTTTCTCTTTTTGCTCCTTGTATATTCTGATCTCCTCCATAGATGTCTGATAGGGCTTTCCACATTTTGAATGCAGTGTCACATCCTTTGATATCATCAAATTTAGCATAGCTGAGTGCAGAGGCAATTTTCAGCATTGTCTGATTGTGTTCTTGCTTGTTTTTCATGTCTTCTGCAGTAGGAGCACCTGTTGGATCTACATGTTTAGTGACAATTAAATTTTGGGCATAGTATCCTATGGATCCAAGATGTAGCTTCATCAAACTTTTCCATGCAACAAAGTTGTCTTTGTTGAGCTTGGGAACTTATCTCTTTGGCATTTTGACCTTTTCTGCTTGTAGTCCCTTTAAACTAAATTAGCAATCAGGCTCTAATACCAATTGTTAGAATTCTTTAGAATAACTGAGAGGGGGGTGAATCAGTTATTCAAGGTCCAAATGCCCCATTAATACCTTTTTACCACTTTTAATGAATCCATACATTTTTCATCCATCCAAACTTAAATCAATCATATAAGCAAGTTACAGTAAATCAATATGCAAAGATAAAACATCCAAGATCAACACATGACACAATGATTTACATGAAAACCCAATTTGGGAAAAACCACCAGTAACATGCTACTTGATTCTCACTCTTCTGAAGTGATGCCATGTTAAAAGCTTTCCCTGTTAAAGGCTTACAACACACTGTTAAATGTGACCCTATTAAAGTATTTCACCAAACTGTTAGGAATGGGCCTAGTTAAAGGTCTTTAGAACATTCACTTGGAATGTCACCCAGTTAAAGGATTTATCTAATGGCTATTAAACCAACCTAAGTCCATAGGATTTAAACTTACTATTAATGATAATGGTCTTTTGATCTGATATAACTTACAACATACTTTGTAGATTTCAGATCACACTTTTAGTTCAATCCTTATGCTTGGCTTCAATCACTCCAGCTCTGACTGCTTGTCTCCCTCTCAAGCTTTGTCTCCTTGAGTCTTCTTACTCATTCTGCCAATGCAATCATCTTTGTGGTCGTCTATCCAATCAGAGTTCTTGTGCTTTCTTCTCCTTAGCACATTCTTCAGCACTTCATGCTTTTATGCTTGACCACCTCTCTCTCATTTTTTTTTTCATTAACTTATGTCTTCTTAAATAGAAATCTTATTTTCCTTTGCCGCTCAATTCTCCCTCTCCAATTTTAGGGTTTCAAAATGGATTAGGTAGGATACAATGTATCTACCCCATATCTTGTTCTCTTCTAGAAACTTCACCAGTTGTATCTTAAAAATGTTCTACATGGTGTTCTGTGCCACCAGCTCATCATTCTTATCTTCCTTTTAATTCAAAAATTTTTAGATAACAACCTTGTCAGCTTAGATCTGGTGAATCTTTGATTTCCAAAATAATGCAGCAGCTCGGCTTTATTGAGTTACTGGTGCTCAGCACCTCTGTGTTACTTGGCACCTATACCTACTCAGCACTTAGTTCTGCTCGGCACTTGATAAACTCTGTGTCACTCGACATTTGAACTTGCTCGACATCTGAAGTTTACTCGGCATTAACTAGGAATTTTCTCGGCTCTTACTAGCTTTCTCAGCTCCTTTTCTCTAATGAACTTAGTTTGAGCTTTACAAAAGACTTAGCTAAAACCTTTAATCTTTGATATGTTTCAGTGTGCCCATTCTTTGTATCTTATAGTATGTCATCAAATACACTTTTTCATCAATGGCTTAGTTGATCCATGTACTTTATTACAACATCATAACTTCAACCTTTCTCTAGGTGTTCTAGTTACATCTTATTGATTGTCTCCACCTTGACAATCAACTAATTGATCGTATTTGGATCACTAAAGCAATTGTCATTCCTGCAAGTAGCAAGTTTGACATCAATGACAAAACAATGATTGAGGACATTCTTTTACCAGTTCCATATATTATTCCAACAACTTATCTTATGATCATTTCAATCATTTCCAATAGCTCATGCATAAAATTGTCAAATTTTAGATACCATTGTTGAGGTTCTTGCTTAAAGCCATATAAACTTTTCTTCAATTTGTACACTAAGTTCTCCTTACCTTTGACTACAAATCCTTGTGGCTGAGCCACATATATCTCTTCATCCAAATCACCATAAAGGAATGTTTTTTTAACATCAAGTTTCTCTAAATGCAAATATTCAATATCTATAAGACTTAAAACAGTACAGATAGAAGTCATTTTAACAACAGGACAAAATATCTCATCAAAATCAATTCCTTTTTTCTAGGCAAATCCTTTTACAACTAACTTGGCTTTAAATCTTTTCTTACCTCCATCCTCTTCTTTTAACCTGTAAACCCACTTATTTTATAAAGTTCTTTTACCTACAGGCAACTTGCACAAATCCCATGTCTTATTCTTCAACAAAGAGTCCATTTTGTCTTTCATTGCCGACTCCCACTAAATCTTAGTATCCACCTGCACAACTTCATCATAACTTTCAGGTTCACCAGCATCAATAAGTAAAATAGAATACAAAGAGGGAGAAAATATTTGGGGAGGTCTAATTTGCCTTGTTCATTGTCTAACATTCACTAGTGTGTCTGGTATTTGTTGTTGCAGTTGTTGCACATCATGAGGAATAGTTGGAATATTGACTTTTGGAGTATCATCCAACACTACATAATCATCTTCTTTCTTCTCATGTTGCTGCAATAGATCTTTGTACAACACATTCTCATTGAATATGACATTCTTGCTTCTTACAATTTTATGATTTTCAAAATCCCAAAGCCTATAAACAAACTCATTAATGCCATATCCAACAAATACACATTTCTCTGACTTAGCTTCCAGCTTGGTTCTATTTTCAAAATCTATGTGAGAAAATACTTCACAACCAAAAGTTTTGAGAAAAAAATAACTCACCTTCTTACTAGTCCATGCTTCCTCTAGAATACCATAGCCCAAAGGAGTAGAGGGACCTCTATTAATCAAATATGTAGTAGTATTGATAGCCTTCACCCACATATGTAAGGGCAACGTAGCTTGCAACCTCATTCTCCTTGCACACTCCACTAAAGTCCTATTCATACATTCAACCACTTCATTTTCCTGTGGAGTCCTTGGAACAATTTTCTATCTATGAATACCATTAGTGGAGCAATAATCTTTAAATTCATGATAGAAATACTCACCACCATTATCAGATCTAAGACATTTTTAATTTCTTACAAGTCTCATTTTCAACCAAGCATTTCCATTTCTTAAAAGTTTGAAATACATTAGATTTTTTTATAAGGAAATAAACCCATACTTTTCTAGTTGCATCATCAATAAATGTAACATAATAATGAGAGCCACCAAGCGAAGATACCTGAGTTGGTCCCCATACATTGGTATGCACAAGCTCTAATTTCTCCTTTTTGTTTTCCTTCCCAGTCTTCACAAAACTCACTCTCTTTTGATTTCCATACACACAACTTTCATAAAAATCCATATTAACACATTTTAGACCTGGTAAAACTTTCTTTGAATGAAGTACTTTCATACCTTTCTCACTCATGTGCCCAAGTCTATTGTGCCATAGCATTGTATCAAAATTTACAGTAGCTATTATTCTCCCTACTCAACTGCAACAATTGTTCTTAAACATTCATTTTTCTCTAAAACAATTAAAGTAGAAGGAACAATATGAACTATAAAAAGATATAAGGTGCCTACTTTCACACCTTTTCCTACTACAAGGGAACCTTTTGAAACCTTCCAATTTTTATCATTAAAAGTAACTATACAACCCTCATCACCGAGTTACCCTGCTGAAATTAAATTCCTACTCAGCCTTGGAACATGTCTTACCTCATGTAGTAGCCAATAATTCCCATTCTGTAACTTAATCTTGACTTTTCCCTTTCTAACAATCTAACAGGGTTCATTATCCCCCAAATAAACAAGTCCAAGATCCCCTTGGACATAATCAATGAAATAAGCTCTATGAGGTGTAGCATAAAATGAAGCACCAGAATCTAAAATCCATGAATCATCAACACTTTCTAAAGACAAAGCAAAGCATCCTCTTCGAATTTTTTACTTACCATATTTTCCTCCTTGTCTCTAGCTAGTTTATCTCCATTTTTCTTTTGATTCCAACAATCTTTTTTTTTCTGCCTTGGTTTCCCACAATACCAGTAGTAGTTCGCTCCTCTCAACTGAGACTCCTTCCCTTTGACTTTCCTCTTAATTTCTCATGATTTCTAAAATTACTTCCTCTCAATCATTCTACCCTTGCTTTGTGCATTCAAAGCACTTCCTAATGTAGATCCTCTTGAGGTTTTCCTATGATTTTTCTCACTCAAAACAACATCAATCACATCATTATATTATAGGGTACTAGATCCAAGAACAAAATTACTCACAACCATTACCAAGCCATTCCAGCTTTCAAGAAAATAACACAAAATCAAGAGAGCCCTAATTTCTTCATCAAAATTGACACACACAGAAGATAACTAACTAGTAATAGTATTAAACTCATTTAAATGATCTGTAATAGATCCACCTTCTGCCATTTTGATGTTAAATAAATGCTTCATGAGAAATACCTTGTTTGAAGTAGAGGGCTTTTCATATAGTGTCTGTAGGATTTTCATCAACTCTTTTATTTTCTTTGCTTTTGTAATATTAAATTCCACCAATGGTGCCAGGTATAATCAAATCCTTCCAAGTGCCTTTCTATCTAAAAGATCCCATTTGTCATTTGACATAGATCTCTAATTCTTGGCTTTGCCTTCCAATGGCTTCCATAAATCCTTCTAATACATATAGTCTTCCATTTGCATCTTCCATAACTGGAAGTTCTGCCCATTAAACCTATCAACCCTTAGCTTACCCTTGTTTTCCATTGCTTCCACTCAACCATGAGACTTCCACTCAACCGTGAGACTTTCTCATAGAGGATAACTAAGAAAAAACCTCACTTTGATACAACTTGTTAGGATTAAGCCACGAATAGAAAAATAACAATTACATGCAAATATAACCAATATTAGAAAATAATAGATCACACAGAAAAAGAACAAAAGACACCAAGATTTATTGTGGTTCACCCAATCCCTGGGCTACATCCACCAAACAACAAGTCTGATATTAATATGATCTAGTAAATACAACCTGATTATAATCTGTAATCCCTTATAGCTCAATACTGCCTCAAGAACCAATTTCACATCACAACTATGAAACAATCCCTAACCCTAAGCTTTTTTTATGCAAGTATTTTTATCACTTTAGGGTTATAATTAATAATTACATGTTGACCCAAAATCTTGATAAAATAGGGCCCAAAAAATTTATGAAGTATGTACAGTACTTTCCTGATCAGTCACCATAATCTAACACTATGGACCACCTCACTACTATCTTCCTAAGAAGACAGCATACTACAAACATCGAAACATTGGAAAAGTCTTCAAAGAAACAATTACATTTTCTAAACAAGCCAACCCTAAAGGAGGAGGATTGATGGTTCCAACTCAAGCTACTACAACAATATTGACATACCCTTCTAGAGCACAAGTAATGCCTAGTCAATTCTTTCCAATGGATCTAATTCCACTATGAAAAAAAACCAAATGTAGTAGTTCCAACTATAACCTACCTAAAATATGAACCTCTAAAAGTTGCTTTCTTTGAGCAAAAGGAAACAAGATCCACTAATGAAAAAAATAATGTTACAACTGAGATTGGCCAATTATAGAAGACCATGTCTCAGATTACCAATGAGCTAACCCATTTGAGGTTATCACAAGCATAGAACAACAAGCTTCAAAGAATGAATGCATGCCCTTACAAAAACAACTATGGTTACAATTACAACAAGGATTTTAGTGGAAATAACAATCCAGGGAATAAGTTCAATCCTCCATACCACAACAATGGTTTCCAAAGATAGAATCGACAATGAAACACTTGTCCAAACAATGAAAGTATCCCTGCAGACAATAATAAAAATGCTCAATTTGTGAACATCAATCAATTTGACACAAGTCAAAACATGCCTCATAATGATGAGTCATATTTAAATAGAAATCAAAAAGTGAACCATAATTCACAAAGCACTAACATTGAGCCTTCTATACAATTCAATACTATGCTATTAGAGTCTTATGATTCTCCATAGAATTTGGGAATGGAAGAACAAATAATATACTTTTCCATTCCAATAGGAATCAGATCCTCAACTTGAAGAGATGTTTTCTTTTTAGAATTATAATTGAAATAATTACAATTTGTGGAATCAAAAGGAACTCATGACTAATGGGGTTCCTCTTGCATTACAACCCACATCTCTAGATCCAAGGGCTGATAATAATCTACACCTCTATGAGAACCTTATGTTGGAAAAAAAAAATCAAAATCAAGGAAATATACTTACAATATTGAAGAATCCTACATGGTCAACCAAAAAGTATAGTGGAGTTGAATATTTAAAAAGAATAAAGGCCTATATGTCCTTGTTTGATATGCTACAATGTTTTCCTAATAAGAGAAAAAAACTACTAAAGAATCTTGATCACACAAAGGCAAAGCTTGTTATAGGCCATTGGAAGATAGTATCACAACAAGTCAACACTTCTAAGGCTATTCCAACCTTGTATAAATACAAGGTGGAAATTCCTTCTTTCTTGTTCACTCTTAGAATTTTTGGAAGAAACCTTCACAATTGTCTCATAGATTCAAGAGCTTCCTGTAATGTCATGCCACTTTCAATAGCTCAAAGGTTGGAAATCACCCCTAAACCTATGAATCAAATAGTAATTCAACTTGACAAAACAAAAGTAAAATTTATTATGGTATTGAAAGATGTTTGAATATAGTTGACTACATATCCTAGAATTCAAGATATCATACATATACATGTGGTGGAGATTATGGAAAGATGCGGCTTGTTATTAAGTATAGAATGGACAAAATACCTAAGAGGATGATTTTCAATTAATTTTAATCAACTATGGTTACCTTGGAAATGATTGAATAATAAGATCAAGATTGATGCTAAGCCAAAACTAAAGACAATGATCACATAATAAAATGCACAAAATGAGGTACCATTTTTCCAATAAGATTTAGGTTCTTACACATCCAAGAAACCATATAATCTATATAGAGAATTCATGGATTCTACTCCAAGAGAATATGTGGTGACTTAGTTCATAGACAAAATGGTTGCAAATTATTAATTCTTAGGTGAAGAAGTAGACCCAAATATTTTTCTCCTCCCAAGATTTTTTAGGTTAAATACAAAATGAGTCATTTAGAATTTGAGTGCTTACATTGCCAAGAAGTGATTGGTCAGGTATTATCTTAGATGATGCACTTTAAAAAAAAATTAAACTCAAAGAAAGATGCAAAAGGGAAATTCAAGTCCCAAGTGCACACTGAAGTCAATGAGAATGATGAAGAGGGAGATTAAGATCTTAATGTGTCATACAGTGACACCTCTTTAGATGGTGGGGCTTTGTTTTTCCCTCCACTAGGGATAATTAAAGTCCTAAGGAGAAGATATTTTATAAAAGGTCAAGTTTGGACCTCAATATTTATTCATCCTAAGCTACAAGTCAATAAAATCATAGAATGATTGGGGATATTCAAGATAAAAAAGAGAAACATACAACCCCCATATCAAAGGTAAACAATGAAAACTCACCAAGTCCACCATGTGAAAGATTATGATGGATCTTGAAGAAATATTCCTTCAAAGTTCAAATGAAAGAAAAACTTTGAACAAATAAACACAAGTCTAGAAAGCTCAAAGATCAACTAATATGGACACTCAGTTTTGATAGCTCTAAATGTAAATTAGGAGCTAGTGTAGGTATAGAACTGATTACTCCTAAAGGTAGGTCTTTTTATGTTGTATATCATTTATAGTTTAGATGTACTAACAATGTTGTAGAATATGAAGCCTTGATTCACTAACTTCTCTTCGCATTATAGAAAGAGGTCAAATATCTCATAATTGAAGGAGACTCTCAATTGGTGATTAGAAAAGTGGAATCAGCCTACTCTTGTAATAATAAAAGACTACTTACTTATCAAAAAAGAGTTTGGGACTTAATGGAATATTTTGAGTCCCTGAACATAAGGTCTATTCCAAAAAGGAGAAATATGGTAGTTGATGCCCTTACAATTTCATCAAGTGCATTACAACCCATTGAAAGAACAAAAATGAAAATATTTTTAGTTGAATTGGTTGCTTCCCAGTCTATTTAGGATAACATTATGAACTTCCAAGTCTTCCAAGATGACCAACATATTCTTGAGTTCAATATGTGCAATGGTATTTTTTAAGGACAAGAGATTGATAATGCTCCCAATAATAAGCTTGAGAATGATAAATGAGAAGATGAAGATGGGATTATGAATTTGGAAAGCAAGACTATCCCCAATGGGATGGTAGAATTGGAATGTATCTTTGACTAAGACAAATCAACACAAGTAAAAGAGTTGTTGAAGAAAAAGAGATTGAAGAATGTGATTCATATAATCTAGGAACAGAAGATGATCCTAAGTTGGTAAGGATTGGGAAGGCATGTAATTCATAGGAATAAGAAAGTATGCTTAAATTAGTTACAAAATACAATGATTTCATAGCATGGAGTTATGATGAACTCAAGATATATGATCCTAAAATCATTACTCACAATATTTCGTTGAAGTCAGATGCCAAACCTTTTCATCAAAGACAAAGACCGATGGATCCCATTATTGAACCATTGATAACAAAAGAGGTCTAGAAGTTTCTTGATGCTAAAATAATATTTCCAATTTGACATTCTACATGGGTTTCTAACTTGGTTCCAGTAAGGAAAAAGACTAGAGAGATTCACCTCTACATGGATTTTTAAAATTTGAACCTAGCATCCTAGAAGGATAACTACCCTTTATAATCACCTGATGAAGTATTGAAAATCATGAATGAATCCAAAATGATGTCTTTTTTAGACAAATATTCTAGATATAACCAAGTGATGGTGGATGAAGAGGATAGGTTAAAGATTGTATTCACAACAAAATGGGGAACCTTTACATATATGAGAATGCCCTTTTGATTAATAAATGTAGGAGGCAAATTTCAAAGAGCCATGGACAAAGAAATCAAAGGGTTGATAAATAAATGTATAGTTATATATATGGATGACCTAAACATCTTTTCAAAATATTGGAGTACTCATATTTCTAATTTAAGACAAGTTTTCAATAGATGTCAAAGATGTGGCATATCTCTTAATCCTAAGAAGTGTTCATCAGGGTTACTATTGTCACAACAGCTTGCACCCTTGTCCAAAGTTTTTACCTAAGGAAAACCTTATGAAACATGGAAACAACCTCCAAGTTGTGGGACTTGAACAATGAGGTTGAGTCTCCGAAGAAGGTTGACCTTCTTCACTATTTAGATGCACCTAAACTACACTTGAAGAGGAAAAGGGAGAAGGAATACATGAAAGAAAATACCTAATCTATTATAAGGAGGTGATGCACCAAAATAGGGTGTTCAATCCTAACTCTACCCACATATGTACAGTTAACTAGTTATAACCTCAAAGAATACAGATTTAGACCTTGTTTAATCTAACAACCACATGTAGATTAGACAACAAAAGAATGCTATAGGAAGAAACTTCACTCAATATAATTAAAATAACCAATTTTTTCCATCTTTCCACTTTGAAGCATAGAGACAAAACTCACATTTCACATCTAAAAAAGGGAGACTTGAAGATTGTTGAGGATAAGGACATCATGGAAGAAATGGTGACTTTTTTCTCTAATGTAATGACTACTGATCCCAACATTAATGTGGATCATCAGGCTTATTTACTTAGAGTGATTCCTCCACTAGTTTTGAAGGAACAAAATAAAGTGTTAAGCTCAATTCCTAAGTATGATGAAATTTTCAAAGTTGTTTGTTCTCTAGGAGGAGATAAAGCACTTGGTCCTGATGGCTTTCCCATGTTTTTCTTCTAGAAAATTTGGAAACTTGTTGGAAAAGATGTTTGTGATGCTGTGAAGGAATTATATGGAGCTAAAAAAATTCTTAAGGAAGTCAATTCCACCTTTATATGCCTAATTCCTAAGAAAATTGGAGTTGACTCTCCTGATTAGTTTAGACCGATCAGCCTTTGTAATTCTTTCTATAAAATTATATCCAAAGTTCTCACTTCTA
This sequence comes from Cupressus sempervirens, assembly GCA_028749045.1. Taxonomy (NCBI): domain Eukaryota; kingdom Viridiplantae; phylum Streptophyta; class Pinopsida; order Cupressales; family Cupressaceae; genus Cupressus; species Cupressus sempervirens. The sequence goes on along the minus strand of CM053788.1, from coordinate 377,610,349 downwards.
GATTACTCCTTGTGATTCCTTTGATCATTGCTGATCAACAAAGTGGCTTCATCCTAGGTAGACAAATCTTTAACTCTTTCATCTCTACTCATGGGAATATTCATTCCTTGTCATGTTCTAACAATCAAGGATTCATTATGAAAGTAGACATTTCTAAGGCCTATGGTAGAGTTGATTGGACTTTCCTCTCAAACATTTTACATGCTTTTTTCTTTGACCATAAGGCTTTTGGTCTTATTCATTAGTTGATTTCAACCTCTTCTATTGTTGTTCTAGTTAATGGAAGCTCTTCTCACCTTTTTAATCCTTCTCAAGGATTGAGACAAGGTGATCCTTTATCCCCCATCCTTTTTGTTATTATGGCTGATTGTTTGGGGAGATACATTGGGGACTTGGTCCAAAGAGGAGTTATTAAGGGTTTGCAACCTTCTTCCCATCCTCTCATTTCTTCTCATGGTCAATTTGTTGATGATACCATCTTCATGGGAAAGTTTGAAGTTAAGGAAGCCAGAAGTTTGAAGCAAGCTATTAATTTATATTCTTCTACCTCAGGCCAATTGGTTAACTGGAATAAAAGTGTTGTGTTTTTTTATCAACACCCCTATCCCTAGACAAATTAAAATTGCTAATACCCTTGGATGTTCTATAGGATCTTTCCCTTCAACTTATTTGGGTCTTCCTCTAGGCTTGAAGGTCCCTGATTCCTTTTAGGAAGATCTTATAAATAAATTCAGCAAGAAGCTGGTGGGATGGAAAGGGAATCTTTTAAGTCAGGCAGTAAATTAATTCTCCTCAAAGCTTGTCTTCAAAGCATACCAACTTAAACTTTAAGTCTTTTTAGAATTCCAATAATTCTTTTTGAGTCTATTGATAAATTTCAAAGGAATTTTTTATGGACTGGCACTGAGGAGAAAAAGAGAATGCCTTTAATTGCTTGGGATCAAGTTTGCAAACCTATCAGTGAAGGTGGATTGAAAATCAAGTAAATTAGAAGTATGAATAAAGCTCCCTTAGCCAAACAAGGATGGAGAGTTTTCCATGATAAAAAAGAGTGGAGCACCATATGGAAACATAAGTACCTCTTCAATGCTAAATTTCTTCCTGATTTCCTCTCTTCTCCTAATGTTATTCATCCTTCTTCCATATGGGGAGCTATTCAGGGGACTAAGAAAACTCTTGGAAAAGGGTGTTCCTAGAAAATTGGAAATGGGATTAAGGTGAGATTTTGGGAAGATGTCTGGTTAAAGGATCATCCCTTGATTGAAGATTTTCAAGACAAGGCTCAAGTTGACTTATGCAAGCAAAGATATGGCATATTAGTTAGTCATTATTGGCAGAATGATTCCTGGGTGAATTTGATTGACATTGATCAAGGTTTCAATAACATCCAATTATCTCTTAATGTTGTCTCTCTTTATCCTTCTCTTGAGGATGAGATTATTTGGCATGCTAATCCTAGTGGCCAATTTAAAGTCTCCACTATCTTTGTCTCTAAGGAAAAGGGTAACCAACCCTTTTAGTCTTATGCTTGGATTAAGGGTCTCATTCCCAAAATTAATATCTTCTATTGGATTCTACTTCAAAATAAAATTCTAACCCTAGAAAATTTGCAAAAAAGAGGTATTAATGTGGTTAATGGGTGTACTTTATGCAAAAGTATATTTGTAGATAGAGATCATTTATTTTTTAATTGCTCTTATACCCAACAAGTTTGGACTGAGATTCTTAATTTTTGGGGTATGACCTGGGTCCATCAAAACAATGTTGAATTGTCTTTAAAAAGTTGGAAATGCCCTTCTAAGGATCTTGATGTTCAATTTCTTTGGAAATTAACTCTTCCTCATCTCTGGTGGGGCATCTGGAAAGAAAGAAATAATAGAATATTTAGAAATAAAAAATTACCAGGATGGGTGCTTGGTCAGAATATTATTAGAGCCATTAAGGAGAATTTTAAAACTCAGAGGAAAATTGATCAAACCTTTCAAATTGATAATCCTTTATGATCTGAAGGTTCTAACTTGAAAACTGATAATCCAAGATCGATCATAAAATGGAACATTCCTCCTAATGGGTGGATTAAAGGGAACTTTGATGGAGCTACTAAGGGCAATCCGAGAAGAGCAGGATGTGGAGGTGTCTTGAGAGATCATGTGGGAAATGTTATAGATGCTATCATAGTTCCTATATGTCATTCTAATAGCCATATTGCTGAAGCTACAACTACCCTCTATGCTATGAAGTTAGCTATTGATTTGGGATATCCTAAATTATGGTTGGAAGGTGACTCATTGAATATTATTAACACTCTAAATAATAAAAACTCAATTTCATGGTCGATAGAAACTATGGTTAAGGAGATGAAATCCCTAATTCATAAATTTGAAAAAGTGGTCATATCCCATACATATCGAGAGGCCAATGGGATTGCTAACTAGATAGCCAACCATGCTATTCAGATGGGGTATAAGGTGAGGTGGCTTGATCAATTAAATAAGTATGTTGATTTAAAAGCTATTATTAATTATGATGCCATTCATTCGAAAGTGGGAAAGATTTTCCAGGATTAGAAATTTAATGATTTTATGGAGTGGCCTTATGGCTATCAAATTACCTTCCCTGAGGAAGTATATTCATGTGAATGTAATGTGGCTTTTGCATGCATCATCAAAAAAGTGAGCTCCTTTTGAAGTGATGAAAACCTAGTTTCATTTTAACCTATTTGCTCTCTGTGTTTGGTTGTTTCTAGTTTTAGGTTCTTTTTGTTCTCTGCAAATGGGGGGTGAACCATGAAAGCAAGAACCTAAAAAGTGTGATGATTGGAAGACTCAGAAGGATGTTTGGAAGATTTTAAAAAAAGGGAAGGTGATCAGTTACCTAGAGTGATGGCATGGTTTTAAGCCTCATGTCACAACTTCCTTTTTTAAAAATTGGTCTGATGATAGGGTCACTCTTCATGAAGTCACTATGAAATTAATAGAGGACTTCATAGCTAATATCATGGGGCTCTCCATAGTTTTTATTAAGTTCACCAAACAAACTAGTATCTCTAATGCTACCTACAAATTTTTTTTTGAAGACAGATGCTAAGGAGAAACATCTAGAAAAGAATGGAGACTTCTTTGATGTGGAACAGATAAAAGAAATTTGTTGGGATGTGCTATGTTGTATCCATGAGTATTTCATCCTTGATGGTAGAAATAAAAGAGTCCATAAATTTCATTTTTTTTTTCTCAACCATTTTACACATAAGGATAGACTTTCTTTCCCTTTCTATCTGTGGTTTTCTTTGCTTCAAAGTTTGCATGCTCATAGGAAGAAGGAGTATCATCCTATTTTGCATGAAGGTCTGATACTTCTCATAGAGGGTTACTATAAAAATAAATCCATAGCCTCCACTCCTTCTATTGACAAACATAAGGCTTCTTACTCTAAAAAGAGTAAGAAGGAGGACAATGTAAAAGGAAAAGAGAATGTTCTTAAACTTAAACCCTCTAATTCTCAAAAACAAATTGTGGAAGAGGATTCTAAGTCTGAGAATACTAAAATCTCTAAGAATGATATCCCTAAGGAAGAGGAAGGTACTGATGTTGGGGATTTAAGTTCCAATTTGGAAGGGTATCTAGAGACCAAAGGAAAAAATGAGAAAGGGAATGAGGAAGACATAAGTGAAGGAAACTTAGAATAGAGTAACTCTGATAATGAAGGCAATTAGACTATTTCTAGTGGAGGTGATAAAGACAAAGAAAAATTAGTTGAGAATCCTATTGATATGAGAGAGGAGGATCATATGGTTAAGCCTACTTCACATGCTATGGATATTGGGGGACAAGATAAGGAGGACCTTGTTCAGAATGAGGACCCTATTGAGACTAGGGAGGAGGAACAGATGGAAAGGGAGGAACATATCAACAAGGTTGGTTCCCCTCCTCATGAGAATGTAGAAGACACTAGTGACTCTCCATAGAGGGAAACCAAGTTTTCCTTCCTGTATTCTGCCAAGCCCAAATCTGACTCCATTCAACAAGTTGATTCATGGATTTAAAATGAATTGATGGGGCTAAAGAAGAAAGTGGAAACTCTGCAACACAATGAGGATACTAACCATGCCAAAATCAACCAATTGGAGGTGCAAATGGGAGATATCCCAAATAAGCTTAAAGACTATGATAAAAATCTAAGAATTCTTATCAAGGAAAGTGGAACAAAGATGGAATAGGTTACATCTAGTATCTGTGCTACCACTGCAAGCCTTGACAAAAGAGCTAATGAAGAAATTATATTTTTTGAGGGTCCAAGCAAGAGAACAAGGCAGAGCTTAAGGAAGATAGCCCTAAAAGCTGCTACTTCTTTGGCTGCTGACTTCATCCAAGATACTGCTGTGATTGGTAAGGAGGCTATCAAGATGATTATGGAGCTACAATAACAACTTTGGGTCTTGTTCTTTGGTTTTGTTCTTGTTCTGGTCCTATTTGTTGGTTGTAGTAAATGGTTCTTGTTTTTGGTCCTATTTACTAGTTTTCAGTCTAAGCTATATTTGAGGTTCCAAGTCCTTGTAAAACTTGGGTACTTTTATTGGACTGTGTTTGTGGTTTTAGGTCCCTATAAAGCCTGATTTTGATGTTGTTTTTTCAGTAGGTTTTAGGACTATTTTTCCTGGTGGTTATTATTGCTTTATCTTTTCTCTTGTTGTTAAAGGGTTTCAGGGCCCCTTCAAAACCTGCTTTTATCGTAATCTAAAACTTCACTCAATATCATTCAAATGCCAAAGATAGATACAATCATGCAAATTGTAGAATATAGACAAGAACATTAGCCAAAGGTAAAGAATTTTTTCATAATGTGTTAATGGCTGAAAGAGATACAATAGATAATTATAATGGCTTAGAGGTAAAGGGAATTTACAATGCACATGCAAAACATGCTAAGGAAAAAAGAGAAGAATCTAACTAGACCTTAGAAGGGCTACCAAATGTGCTTTTATAGCTTAAGCATAACTAGATATTTTTGACTGACAACAACTTCACAAGCACTACATCCAACAATTATTGTAAATCTGGAAAACATCTAATCATGGTACAAAATTGGATGCTAGAAATTAACTTTTACACCAAACAAAGCTCTGAGAGGTCAGGAACAATGACCATTAACTTTTTATTGAGTAGATGGATCAACTAGTAGTGATGGAGTGTTCCTCTACATTTGTTAGACCTAGGGAATGATGAAAGTAGTTGTAGGAGATTGAAAAAATTGGATCTATCATCAAAGATGTGCTTCCTCTATCATCAAATTGCCAAATTAGCCATGTCATTGGTCAACTGAAGTCAAAACATCAGGCCTAGCTACATGGACCAATCATCTTTTACCATTCTACTACTTTGTGAAGTCTTCCTACTTTGATTGCCCATGATCCCAACTTTGCCACTACCTTTCTTCATTAATAGGTATCTCTTGTGAAACCAGGACCAATTGTCACTACTTTGTAGCCATCTTTCATTAATTGTCGTGACCTTGTGAAGATTGAGATCTTGACTACATTCACACCATCATCACTACGACTTGAGGTTCATCTCTTAACCTTGCAACCAAGATAAACAAAGGAAACTACTTGATCGCAACTCTAAACATAACTTCCTCTTAATATTCTATGACTGTATATTGGCCATAGATCTAAAAAGATCTAATGGTACAAAATGTAGCCTTGAAACATTGAAGATTTTTCCCTTATCACATTGTCGTGATCTAAGCCATATTATGTCAATTTAACCATGTGACCAAGAGAACACAGTGCAATCACAACATCAGGGCCTAAACCTTGGTTGAGCCAACTAACTCTACAATAATGTGAACACAATGCAATTGTGCCTTCACCATTCAAACTACAGTTAGCTCTTGCCCCACCATGATTGAGCGAAACCAAAGGGTGATCACATGCATGGTCACTTCTTGAAATGTTTCAAAATCATACATGAATAAGGCCATGAGACTTAGGATAAGGACATAGCCAATGCAAAATTATTTCATGAAAACTCTTTGATATTTGAATTATGAAAATCCTAGGTGACTGTTGAGCAACTTATCATTTGAATTTGATCTTCTAATGTGAGGGCACTTTTTTGTTAACATTTCTAGTGACTCAAAGGGGATGCAAGCATACTTGGCATAAGACCAATGACCACTAAAGATACATTAGGCTATATAGTCTCTGGATATGAGAACATATCCACTTCATCACCTCCACCACATTTTGAGCCATAAAACATGCCCTTCTACTTCTGCAACTCTACAAAACTAGAACCAAAGCTCTATGCAACAAAAAATGTGCTTGGCACTTCTTGGAAAATAGGAACAAATAAAAAGAAAACTATTCCAACTATGTACATGAAACATTCATTTTTATCAAAAATAGGGCTTGAGATATATTCCATTGACTTGAATAGGAAGGATTTCACCATTAGCCCTACTTAACTGGAAAGCATTGGCCTACTTGCAACTGATGATCCCATAGATACCACTCCATATGGCATAAAATTTTGAATGTCTCCTTGCTTTTTCTCTATCTACATCAAATTTGAGAACAAGATCACCTTCTTTGAAATTTTTTACTTTAGGTCTCTTATCAAAGTTCTTCTTTATCTATTGTTGATATGTCTCCAAGGTCTATGCGACCTGATTTCTTTTCTCTTCTAGCCCCATCACCTCTACATTCTTATAGACATAGCATCATTTTCAATTAGTTCTAACTGATGAGCTAACTCTAGGGATGGAAACTCCAATGAAATAGGAAGTCTAGCTTCCTAACCATACACTAACATGAAAGAAGAGTTTCCAATAGCCCTTTTAGGTGTTATTCTGTCAACCCAAAGGGCAGTTCTCAACTTTTGCTATCAACACCTTTGATTATCTTCAATAGTTCTTTTCATTGTCCTAGTCAAATCCTTATTGGATGGCTCAACCAAACCATTTCCTTAGGGGTAGTAATTGGAAGAAATGCTCAGATATATGCCATGATCAATTGCCCATGCACAAATTTGAACTCCTACAAATGATTTTGCATTGTCTAAAATTATGATGGAAGGGGCACTAGACCTTATAATAAGTCCATCTAAGAATTCAACAATTGAATTATTAGTAGCATCCTTTAATTCAATTGTCTCTACTCACCCTATAAAGTAATATGTAGCACCTAGAATCCTTTTATGACTAGAGCTAGAAGGAGGATTTATATAGGACCAGTAAATCTAATCCCCATTGGGCAAAAGGCTGATCCACTTGAATAGGATGTAGTGGAAGAGTTGAGGGTCTTTTCTTACCTAAAAAGAAAGCAGATTTTTCACATTTTCTAACATACCTATGGCAATCATGGAATAAGGATGTCCACTAATATCCTGCCCTCATTATCTTCATAGCAGTTGTTCTTGTTGAAAAGTGGCCACCATTAGGACCATCATGAAGCTCCCTAATTATTCTCTCTTCTTGATCTATATAAAAACACCTTAACAAAGCTCCATTGGAGTCCTTCCTAAACAAAACCATCAACTATGGCATAAGGAATGAAATGCAATCTACACTATCTTCTTTTTTTCCTATCCAATCCATGAGGATATCCATTTCCTAATAAGAAGGTCATCATGGCATCTATCCAACTCCTTGGATTGTCATCTCTCACCTCCTGATGTTCTGTCAACACTAAGGCAACTTCTTCATTTGGTTTTTTAGATGAGATCACCTTCTTGCACAATCATTTCCCTCTTACCAACCTAGTGATCTAGATGTCCACATCATACTCCATCACCTTAGTGATCCAACTTGCTCTTTTCTCATTAATATCTCTACTGAATAGGAAATCTTTAACACTTGCATAAGGGACCAATAAGTGGATCTTATTGTGGGATAGAAGATGTCTAAATTTCTTCAAAGATCTTATGATTACAAGGGCTTTCTTCTCCACATAGCTATATTTGTCTTCATACTCCTTAAGCCCTTCACTAAAGAAAGCAATAGGTTGTTCTTCATTCTTATCATTCAATTGAGTCAAAATAGTAGAAATACTTGACTTGCCTCCTAAGGTGTAAAGAATGAAATCCTTATCAAAATTTAGATTGATGAGAGTAGGGGATAAGGCTATGGTTTCTTTGATCTATTCAAAACTTGCTTTCCCTTCATTGGTCCATGGAAAGACCATATTCTTTTTAAGCATAGTTGAAAGAGGTTTCACCATGGTAGCTAAATTAGGAATGAATCTCCTCACAAAATTTATTCTATCAAGAAAACTTTGCAAACCTTTCTTATAACTAGGAAGGGAGAGAGCAAGTATTGCTTTTGCTCTTTCTAGATCAATAGTTAGACCATCCTTAGATATAATGTGTCCTAACAATTTCCCTTGATTAGTGGCAAAGAAACACTTTCTTGGATTCAAAGATACTCCATACTCTCTACATCTTATAAATAGTTGTCTAAGATGGCCAAAATGATCTACTACATTGTTTGAATATACCATGATATCATCAAGGTAGACCAACACAAACCTTTCAATCATGTTCTTGAAGGCCATCTCCATTGCCTTTTGAATGTGGCACCTACATTTGTTAGTCCAAAATACATTTTACTATAGGCATAGGTACCCAATTTGGTGGTGAAAGCAGTCTTATATCTATTAGCCTCTTTAACCAGCACTTGGTTATAACCCAGGAATCCATCAAAGAAAGAGAATCTCTTTGAAACACTAACCTTAGACAATATCTATTCCATGGAAGTGAGAGGGTGATGATCTTTAAGGGAGGCTTGGTTAAGATCCCTGAAGTCTACACATAGTATGATTTCTCCACTCTTCTTCCTAATAGGGACAAGGTTTGGTACCCAAGAGGAATGCTTAATAGGGAAAATGCTATTGGCCTCAATAAATTTGGATAGCTCCCTTCTCATTAATGGCTCAATCTTAGAATTCATTGGCCTCTATTTTTGCCTAATAGGTTTGACATTATCAACTAAATCTATGATATGTTGAAACAAAATGGGTCAAAATCATTTAAATCATCATATGTCCAAGAAAATACATCATTAAATTCTTGACATAGATGAAAAAAACTTTCTTGCTCAGTTTTAGAACATAGCTTCCCCATGTTTAGCATCCCTCCATCAACAACTGCAACTGGCATATGATCATCTTTTTTTGTAGCAAGGTTCATTCCTCTATCCCTTGATTGGTCATTAGGATAGAAGACACTCTCTAAGGTAATAAGACCCTTAGGCAACTTATTGGAGAAGAGGTTGATGATTTAATCACCATACTAGTCATGTAATCTTGATTGATTTCTATCTAAGAATTCTGCTTCATTTTGCAAGAAACTTACAATTTTTCCATTAGATTGAAATACCTATCAATTGATATTATTATCAGGAACAAATGGTCTAATCACCACTTTAATCTTCTATCTCTTCTCATCTTCAAGGCTCTTTCGGACATCATAAGAGACACCCACTATTGCAAGTCTATCAACATGTCTATTCTCTTTCTTAGGGATGCTTTAAATATTAAATGCATTGAAATTTTCAAAAAAATCCCATACTCTATATTTATAAGACTTGAGAAAACCATTCTTAGTGATATTTTGATTCCTCACCTAATTAACCACCGGCTCACTATCTCCATATACACTTAAGATTTGAATTTCTCTTTTTTGAGCAAGTAGGAGACCTTGAATTAATGCCTCCTACTTAGCCACATTATTAGTACAACTAAATTGAAGCCTAAATGAGAAGTAGTATGTTTCTAGTACAGGAGAAACCAACATCACATCAGCCCCTAATCCATTTTTATTCCTTGATCCATCAAAGTACATACTTCATGTCCCACTTGTGTCTTCTATATTCTTTATCAAGTTAGTAATGAGAGTATCTTTCTTTGATATACAATAATTACCAAGGTCTATCTCTAAGGTTTTTGATATAGGATCAAACTGATATGCAATAGCTCATTCATCTAAAATGAAATTAGGTATTTCTACTAGAGAAGTGGCAAGCTCATTTGCTATGTCATTTTCATCTATCTCTAGGATGGTGTAGTTCATATTGATGAGATTAGGAGTGTAGGGCTCAATGTGATGGAGGAATAATGGTTCTACTATGATTGAAGCTTTGGTTACATACCTTGTTCTAAAAAAACATGTATGACTAGTTAGAGGAAATGTAACCACCTATTTGGGTGGTGAAATCTCTTGAAAGACAAATGGAAAAGTGTGATGTAAGCTTAGCAATTGATATATCTTGAACTATAGTACAAAAAAGGCATGCATGTAGGGCCATTTCAACATTCCTAAGGATTCCTATAGTTTTGAAAATACTACCATCTAAATACAATACATCCTTAATAATGGGGTCCATATTTCACTTCTAATATCAACAACACATTTGGGCATTACTGAACTACTATCCCCTAAATCTATTATGCAATTGTGGACTAGTTTATCTCCTATAATTAAAAATACATAGAAAGGATGAGGTTTGATTTTCTTACTTTTTTCTCCTTCTTTGATTGGTTGCACTAGGCTTGCCACACTCTCTTCTCTAGGTAGCTAATCTTTGAGTTCAATGCTTTCCAACTCCTACTATAACAAGCTCTTCTGTAATGGTATGGTAGCCACAATATCCCACATAGAAATGCTCACATTAGTCTTCTTCATTTGATCTATCACACTAAAAGATGCATTAAGTGTCTTGGTAGAATTCTTAGATGTATATGTAGAAGGTTGAGATGGAACAAATTGAGGAGCACCCGCATCTCTCCTATTATCATTTTGCCTCTATTATCGAGGAGCCTTTGCAAGTTAACTAGCATTGTGTTGCTAGGAAACTATTTGTACATGATGCATTGCACTTGATCTTGAAGCCTGATTGGGAGAAGGAGGAGGAGAAATGTTTTCAACAACTCTTCTCTTGTTCATAGTATTGTAAGCACAAGAATCCTAGTTTACATTACAATGCTCTTCCACTAAATGGTTTATGAAGGAACATCCACCCTACTGAAAAGTATCAGTAGGTTGATTAGCACTGTGTTGCTAGGAAATTGCTCTCTCTAGTATAGTTAATTCCAAGTAAGATTTTGCCTTCTGAAACATGTAATATCCATAGGAGTAGTTACAAGAAGGGCAAAAATCTTGATCTTGAGAAAGATTGTTCTAAGGGACTAAAGCCCTGTGTAGGTTGGTATTTGTAATCTGGGTGTTGCCGATAGGTTCATTCCGATTATGGGGGTGGTTGATAGGTCTATTCTAATTGTAGGGGATATGACTCTATTTTAGAGGTCTATTATGTATGGGACCTTGATACTAGAGTTGGGAAGGCTTATTATTTTGTGCTTGTTGGCTCTTCATAGTCACCAACTCATTGCCCATTTTTTGTACTACTGCACTATTATCCTCCATCTTCTTTTCTTGATCCTACATCATGGCCTCAATCCTATCAATTCCATTAGAGTATGTGGAGGCTATTGGGATGACAAAAAGAGGCTAACTTGTAGAGGAAGTAGGAATAGGGGCTATAGTAGGTTGATGATTGGGCATGTCAAAGAAGAAAGGAATTAGGGGCCTTGGAGCTAACTCCCCTCCTTATATCAAGATATTTTTGGCTCTTATGGAAACCTCATAAACATTTGGTAGAGTATCCCCTCCTATAGATTACAAAGTGGTAGCAATATCATTATTAAAGGCTCTGAGGTAATACAAGAATGCATTACCAGGAAATTTTTTTATTGCAGTAGATATTTTCTCCCATGTCTTTTGAAATCTATAGTTAAAATCAGTTATACATTCATGGAGTGCCCTGTTGATAGTTGTCAGCTATTCTAAAAGTGATAGGTGACCACTTTTTTCATCAAAATGCTTTCATAGGGCTGCTCCTAACCCATTCCAATAAACTATAGAGTTATGAGGTAACCCTCTGTACCACTGCAGTGCTTTTCTCTTTAGGGATGAAGCCAAAAGCCTAACAACAACAACATCCTCAAATACTCTGTGTATATTAAAAACATTTGCAACTTCTTGGATGTGTTCTAAGGGGGAGATGTAGGTTCCACTAGTAACTTAGGTATACTTTTAAGAGCTAATATTGGTATGTCATACCTTTGGGCTAATAGGAGAGGACTTCCACCATTAAAGATGGGGGAAGCATGAGCTCTAGCCATGTAAGAAAGTGATCTATTGATATGAATAGATGACATTCTAGGTGAATATCTAACAATAAGAGGAGTGGAATTGCATCTTACAAGGGTATGTGTTACTGTTACACTCCAAACTAGTGATAGAGATACCCTAGCCATTCTTCTTAGATTAGAAAATGAAAGTTCCTAGTATTGGAACTTACCTCTAGAAGATGCCCTTGTTTCAGCTTTGGACATGAATCACATCAACTTGGTCTAGAAGCCAAATGTGGAATGGATTAGAGTCACTAAGTGCTTGGATATGAACCTCTTGAAGGCCTAAAAATGCCAAGAACAACACTATCTTCTCAACACATATTGGAGATTTTCTTCTTTGACACCAATGAACTTGAAATCTTCTAAATGTGGTCCCATCAGGCCTGCCAAAAAATATTCTCACAAAATTTTGCACCCTTGTCCAAATTTTTTACCTAAAGACAACCTTGTGAAACATGGAAACAACCTCCAAGTTGTGGGACTTGAAAAATGAGGTAGAGTCTCTAAAGAAGGCCAACTTCCTTTGCCATCAAGATGCATGTAAACTACACTTGAAGAGGAAAAGGGAGAAGGAATACATGAAAGAAAATACCTAATCTATTCTAAGAAGGTGATGCATCAAAATAGAGTGTTTAATCCTACCTTTACCCATTTATGCATAATTAACTAGTTATAACCTCAAAGAACACATATTTAAACCTTGTTTAATCTTAACAACCACATGTAGATCAGACAACAAAAGAATGCTATAAGAAGAAAATTCACTCAATATCATTAAAATGCCAAAAGTAGATACAATCATTCGAATTGAAAAATATAGACAAGAGCATTAACAAAAGACAAAGAAATTTTGCACTGTGTTAATGGTTGAAAGAGATACAATAGAGAATTACAATGGCTCAGAGGAAAAGGAAATTTACAATGCACATGCCAAACATGCCAAGGAAAATAGAGAAGAATCTAACTAGACCTTAGAAGGGCTACCAAATGTACTTTTATAGCTTAAGCATAACCTGGTATTTCTAATTGAGAACCACTTTACAGCCACTACATCCAACCATTATTGCAAGTCTGGAATATATCTAATCATGGGACAAAATTGGATGCTGTAAATTCACTTGTACACCAAACAAAGCTCTGAGAGGTCAAGAACAATGACCATTAGCTTCTAACTAAGTAGATGGATCAAATGATAGTGATGAAGTGTTCCTCTACATTTATTAGAGTTGGGAATGATGAAAGTGGTTGCAAGAGATCAAAAAGATCAGATCTATCATCAAAGAGTTGCTTCCTCTATCATTAGCTTGCTAAATCAGCCATGGCATTGATCAACTAGAGTCAAACCATTAGGCCCCACTACATGGACCAATCATAGTTTACCATTCTGCTACTCTACAAATTTTTCCTTCTTTGACTAACCATGATCACAACTTCACCACTACCTTTCTTCATTAATAGGTATCACTTGCAAAATTGTAGCCAACTATCACTACTTTGCAGCCTACCCTTGACATCTTTCATTAATTGCCACAACCTCACAAAGACTAAGATCCTAAACACATTCACACCATCACTATTGTGACCCAAGGTTCATCTCTTAACCTTGCGACCAAGTGAAATAAATGAAATCTCTTGATTGCAAATCTAACTATAGCTTCCTCTTAACATGTTGCTAGCCATAGATCTAAAAATATCTAACAGTGTGAAATACAACCTTGAAACATTAAAGATTTTCCCTAATTGTATTGTCTTGATCTAAACCATAGTATGTCAATTTAACCTAATTGTGACCAAGAAAACATAGTGCAATTGCATGATCAGGGCCTAAACCTTAGTTGAACCAACCAACTCTATGACAACGCAATCATGCCTTCGCCATTCAAACTCCAGTTAGCTCTTACCCTATCATGACTAGGTGAAACCAAAGGGTGATCACATGGTCACAACTTGAAATTTTTCAAAGGCATACATTAAATAAGGTTGTGAGACTTAGAATAAAGGACATAACCAATGCTAAATTATTTCATGAAAACCCTTTGATATTTGAATTTTGAAAACCCTAGGTGACCATTGAGCAGCCTATCATTTGAATTTGATCTTCTAGCTGGAGGGCACTTTTTGGTTAATAGTTATCAAAGGAAAGCTTTTGGGTCACATTATTTTTGAAGTTGGGATATCCATTAATCCTAAAAGGGTAGAAGCTATTCTAAAATTGTCATCTCCTTGTAGTCACAAAGAGCTTAAATTCTTCTTTGGGAAGATTAACTTTGTTAGAATGTTCATCAATGGGTTCACAAAAATAGTTTGTCACCTCAATGACTTGATGAAGAAAGGAGCAAAGACATAATGGATTCCTAAGATAAACAAGTCTTTTGAAGATATCAAAGTAGCTATCTCCATGGCTCTAGTATTTGTAAGTCCCAATTATGAATTGCCTTTCAAAATCTATTCAATTGCTTCAAAACACTCATGTGTCAGGATTCTCACTCAAAATAAAGACAAAGTAGATGAGAGACATACCACATTAATGATTTGTCCACTAAAAATTGTTGAATTGAACTATTCCAATCTTGACAAATAATTTTTTTCCTTGATAAAGGCAATCAATTTTTTTCCCAAATAAAGGGAATGAAATTTTTTGACCATCACATACTCAGGAGTAAGGTATCTACTATTGTGTTGGATCCTGCACTCAAATCATTACTAACGTATAATGGACTAGGCAAAAAAAGAGAAAAATGGATGGCCATATTACAAGAGTTCTATTTGGAAATTCAACCAATGAAGTTGGTGAGAGGACAAGGGTTGGCCAAGATGATAGCAGATAATGAGATCATATTTGATGATGAAACCAAGACTGACCATGGACAAAGGATCATTGTGTCTCAAGTGGACATTAACAAATGAATAATCACATATGTGTGGTATCAAGATAGTTTGTACTATCTCTAACAAAATCAATGCCCTAACTAGATGAATAGTTCCCAACACAAAGGACTCAAGATGAAATATGAATCCTATATCATTCAAGTTAGGAAACTTTATAAAAGAAACTATGAGGGAATTTCTTTGAAGTTTTTGGGGTGTGACAAAGCAAAAGAGGTATTGAAACAGTATCATGATAAGTATGGCAAAGGACATGAATTGAAAGAGGCTACACCCCATATGATTTTGAGATCAGATTACTTTTGGCCTACTATTTTTAATGACATGGTAGAACATGTACTGTCTTTCCATACTTCTCAAACAAGTTCCAATAAGGAAAGACATCCAGCTATGCCACTACAACTAGTGTTTGAAGTATGTCCTTTTGCCAAGTGCGGGATGGAATTTACTGGGCAAAGAAACCCACCATCATCAACATGACATATGCACATCCTCACAACCACTGACTATTGCACATGCAGGACATAAGTTAAAACTTTTCACATTTTCACAGCAAAAGTGGTCACTGATTTCTTGGAAGAGCACATCGTCACTAGGTTTGGACTACCATTCTTCCTAGTATGTGATAATGGGTCATCTTTTGCTTTGATTTTCCTTGCTCAATGTACATTAAACTATTAGGTTATAATAAAGTTCTCATTTAATTATTATCCCCAATGGAATGGTGTGGCCAATTCCACCAATAAGAACTTGATCATTGTTATAAAATGCTTGCCCAAGAGAACCCAAAATATTGGCACACTCAATTGAAATATACATTGTGGATAGATAGAGTTGGGATTAAGAACACTTTGGGAACACCCCTATATCTACTCATCTATAGACAGGAACTTGTATTCCCACTCAATCTCAAGATTATAGTGTTGAAATTGACAAGAGGGTATGTTGAGGATGTTGATAGAGTCCAGATTAGATTGATGAATCTCTTGGAATTGGATGAGAAAAGTGGATGTTTCTGCAATAGGTCAAGATAATCACACCACTATTCCTCTCACAAGGATACTATATCCATTTTAAGGATTATCTATTCCATTATGAAAATACATTTGAATTGTCAACCCAGGGACATAGGAGTTGAAATGAGTCAGCACAATATGTGCACTAAGTTCCTTTAATAGTCTTAACACCTATGCTATAGGAAAGTAAAATGCATGAAAGGAATCTATAATACTGACACAAAATAGTAAACACACTTAGACTATCAATAGAGAATTGTGGAAACTAGAGAAAAGAGAATTCTAAACTAATTAACAATTCAAACATCCACTATAATCATTTTCCACAAGTACTGCAAGAACTTTCATAGTAATTATGTTGTAGGATGTCATGCCCAAAAATATCGAGGGCAAAACACATGCAATTTTTTTGAATTTTTAAAAGTTAGTTCCACTAAGTTTAATAAGTTTGTTTTTACAAGTGAAAATATAAGTTTACTACATTTCATCTTAATTTTAAAATCATGAGAAGGAATAAATCATTAAATTTAATCTCTCATTATTAAATTGATATTGGCATTTTTTTCATTATTACATTACATTTACAACATTATATTTAAAATTATTGAATATTAATTTAAATGAATACGGTCTAATTAATTTGAAATATTAAATCAAAGAACTAATTAAAATAAATGTCACATCTAACATACACATAAATATACTTTATTTAACTTTATTCAAATCACAAATTTATTTAAATCTATAAAATTTTCTTTTGAAATTAAACATACCTAATAAAATAAGAATATAAATTAAAATTATATTAGATTAAATGATAAAACAAAACAAACTAACATTATCTTATTAGTCTAACATATACTAATAAACTTGTTTTAAACATAATAAACTAACTAGTTAAAAAATTTATTTAATTAAAATCTAAATTCAAGCAAACTACTCTATCAATGCTAACTTAAT
The DNA here is from genome assembly GCA_028749045.1 of Cupressus sempervirens. Taxonomy (NCBI): domain Eukaryota; kingdom Viridiplantae; phylum Streptophyta; class Pinopsida; order Cupressales; family Cupressaceae; genus Cupressus; species Cupressus sempervirens. The sequence continues at coordinate 377,593,297 of CM053788.1, read as the reverse complement.
AAAACAAGATAATAGCTAACACTAATGATACTCAAAACTTTGAATATACTAATTAAATCCACTACTTTATTTTAAAATGATTTCTAAATTAATCTAAAATCTAAAAACTTTTAATTTAAACTACACTAACTTTTAAACTAAACTAACTTTAATACTAACCTAACATTTAAACTAAACTACTTTCTAACAAACTAAATAACACAATTTCAAAAAGTACTAACATAATTTAAATCCACCTACAATACACTAATTACTAACTAAAAACAAACCTAAACTAACCTACAACTAACTTACCACCCCCTTAACTATTCTAACCCACCCATCTACCCTAGCGCCCAAATTCTCCATACATGGGTACAAGGCCCCATGCTTGTACCACTCATGCTACCCCAAGCTAAATAATCCTATCCTAAGTATGCATGCCTCCCAAAGGCTATGATGAAGTATGGGTTGTCCAATCAGGACAACTAAGTTGATGCATGAATAACCTATGCTACTGTTTAAACCAAGACTTTATACTCCCAACTTTCTATGCACAAACATCTTGGCATCAAGCAACATAAAGTGGCAGAGGTGGGTGGGAATTTCCCATGCACATGGAAACATGGATCCCAAGCTAGGCATGAAGAGGTAGAAAGAGGTTTAAATGGCCCACTTGCAAGTTTGAATTGATTTGACAATTATGCCCAACAAAATACTTTGCACACTTGTTTTTATATTATTCCATCAACCCTAGTGACGTGTCAGATTTAAGGAGGGAATGTAGGTTGCTTGTTTTGTTGGAGATTTGAATGAGCCTTGACCACACCTAGGTAGAATGAAAGAGGTGTAGTTTAAAAGACTTAGAATAAGGGGAATGCAATAAGTTTTAAAAGTTTATTAGTTAAGGACTTAGGATATTTAGGATTATAAATTAGTATTTCTTTTTTTTATAATTCTTTGTTTTTTTTAAATTTAAAATATAAAGTAAGGTATCCATGAAGAATATTCTCTATTGCTATATGAGAGAATAAAACATTTTTCCATACAAAATCCAGAGACTTTTTTTTTACTCTTTGGGGGGAATTTTTTTTCTTTTTTCAAGTCCTTATTTATGCTAAGTATGGATTTTACAAGCAATTTACTTTATAACAAGGGTTTTTTTTTTTTTTTTTTTTTTAATGGGTTTAAAACAGAGAGTTCAATAATTTGTTATCACAATAATGTAAGAGCAATTTTACCTCCTATTAAGCACAAAAATGAATCAAGTTCCCAAGATAACATAATTTTTTCCTTAACGCATTTGAACTTGAAATTTGCATAATTGAACATCATCATTTTATCTCATTTTTTTTTATACACGTACATATAACTGAAAATACAAAAACCTCATAAGCAATGATATTACTCAATCATTATTTTATTGACCACCTAATTCAAAGGCTCCACTAGAAAAGAACTAGGAAGAAAACCTGACATCGTTGCCATTTCAACAATAAATTTAAATACATTTTACACAGGATTTCAATTTTCGAGGAGAAATCTCCTCGATATAATTGAATTCAATAACAAGTTGAATTTCCTTTTTGGCCCTTGATAAGGGATCCATTTTTGAATTCTGCAATACATCATGGTGATCATGGAGAGAACGAAAATTGACTAGGAGACAACCAATCATAACATAACGAGAAAATCAGACATTCATTCCTCTACCAAGTTTTCACAATAGATCCAACATTGAACCAAACTAGGGAGAAGGTGGATTTTTCCAATAGGAGATGTTAGAGACAACAGCAAAACAGATGCCCTATCGGGGCTATAACTCAAGAACTTCCATTCTTCCATTCTTACATGCCAAAACTCATACATGGTTTGTGCTAATTGGTAGGGGCCCATAACACCCTACCCTCTCTCCCTCTTCTCATCCTGAGAAGAGACTCTACACTGTTGGAGTCCAACTGAAGACCTTTTCTCAAAAATGACCACTTCTGCCCTATCTAAAGGTGAGTAATGCCAAAACACCCAAAAAAAAAAACCTCAAAATAAAAAACAAACACGAAGGAAAGAAATTTAAGAAAACCTATTTTCAATCCCTCCCAACATACTCAACACACACACACATACATACTTAAACAATGAAATTGAAAATGTGAAGCACAACATGAAACCAAAATGAGGTAAAGTATTCCTACCCTCAAAAAAAATAGGTTATGGCAAATGAACAAGTTTGAGATCAGCTTGCTTTCCTCTCCTTCTCCTTCAATTTTGAAAATCCCACTAAAACTAGAGGTTGGGTGAACAACCCAAACCTTCTCAAAATTGCCTCTAAATAAGATCCTAAACTCAACCATCTCTGAAAGAAATAACTCCCCCACTTGCCCAAAAGTTCTAGAGGCTTCTAACACAACTAGACCTAAGACTAACCACAAGGTGGAGTTAAGGTCATCCAACTCATGATAAAACTATCAATTTTTGCAATAAAGCAAAAATTGGGTTTTTGAGTGACCATAAAAGTCAACAAAAGGGGCTAGGGGGGTGGAAAATGTCCCCAAACCATAACCATACCCCTTGGTTATTTAAATTTCATGATTTTAGGATTTAGGGATTAATTTGGAACCTAAAAAATGCTAGGAATTTTTTAGGACTGCCTAACAACCTAAAAAATGCAGATTAAACACTAATCTAGATTAGGGGTAATTAATCTTGATTAAAACTTAGTTAGCAAAGAGGTCACTAAACTTAGTCTGACTTAGATCTTTAGGTTACATGGTTAACCCTAACTATCATATTGGAATGCATATATAATTCATGAGTGTCAAGCAACACTATAAAAACACTGTTATGAAACATTAACATTTACTGATTACAGAATGATACATTCATACATCTCACGATACAAATAAAATACAAACAATGGGGTTTAATACAAATGGTACATAGGGTTCAATTCATTTCTCCATTAGATTTCTCAGCTAAAATATCCTACACACTTGTTGTACACATCAGTAGCTCAAGAAAATCACATGCATATACGTATATAACATATGAGGGAACTCACATAAATTAGAACATCCATATTTCAAATAATTAGTTGTTTATCTCATTTGACTCATATTTTCAATAATTAAAATTTGCATAATCCAAGTGTTAATTTTGCATTCACTTACTTCATCAATATATATGTTCATAAAGCATTAAATGATGACATCAAATATCTGAAAGTAAAACATCACACAACATGAAATAACATAGAATAATATGTTTAGTGTATTTGATAGTGTCTTGACATATCGAGTCACAAGTATCAAAATAATAAAGTATCAATTATGCTACAATGGTTCAGGGTGAGGCCTTACATCCTCCCCCACTAGGCATGAACTTCCTCTTGGAGTTCATCAAAAAGATATGGGTACTGAGATCACATCTGTGTTGCATCCTCCCATGAAGCCATGACCTCATCATAACAATCCCATTGGACCTTAACCTGGTCCAACTCTTAGCCTCGAAGAGCTAGGGTCTGTCAAGCAATAATATGGATAGGCTCTAGTGCTAACTTCCCATCTGACTCCACCTACAAAGCATCCCAATCTATAATACAAGACTCATCATAAATGTGTCCTCTAAGTACTAAAATGTGAAACACATTGTGGATGCGTGATAGGCTAGGTGACAAAGCTAAATGGTATGCAACTGGTCCTATCCTCTCTAGGATCTTGAATGGTCCAACAAATTGGGGTGCTAACTTAGAGACCTTTTCAAATTGAATCAGACTCTTGTGTGGTTGCACCCTCAAGAAAACTCTATCACTAACCTGATACTCTTGATGTATCCTCTTTGCATTAGCATACTTTTTCTGCCTATCTTGTGCCTCTCTTAGGCACTGTCTAATCAGGGTCACTTGTTGATCCATCTCCTTTACTAACTGAGGAGCAATAGATACTCAATCCTCAATCCTATCCCAACTCAAGGTTATTCTGCATGGTCTTCCATACAAGGCCTCATAAGGTGGCATGCCTATGGAGGAATGATGCCCATTGTTATAGGAAAAATCAACAAGATATAGATATTCCTCTCACTTGACCTAATGGTAACATACATATGTAACATGTCCTCCAAAACCTTATTCACTCACTTGGTCTGATCATTGATCTAAGGATGGTACATTGTACTAAAATTGAGCCTAGTGCCCAAAGCTGCCTACAACTCTCTCCAAAAAGATGAAGTGAACAATGAGTCCCTATCTAAGATGATCTTATGCAGAATGCCATGAAGTCTAACAATGTCCCACAAAAACACCTGGGCTATGTCTCATGCTGTGTGTGTAGTAGACATAGGTGAGAAGTGGGCAACCTTGGTCAACATGTCAATTTTCACCAAAATGGTATCATGGCAGTGAGATGACATGGGGAGACCAACAATAAAATCCATAGAGGATTTGAACTTATTACAAAAATTGTTAGAAGAAAAATGTTGAATGTCAATGATGACTTTAGAATATTGATTAAGCAATAGAATAACAATCTACAGATAATGTAACAAGTCAGATCTCCTAGAATAACTCTCCTCACAGATGTAGCTTATCACTCAGAACTAACCTATGCTTCTAATGCTATGACTAGTCTTCGTTAATCCTTCTTTAATATGGTGCTCACCACCCTTTGCACCACTTCTCCATCTCCTAAAAATTAGAAACATTTGAACCATATGCACAACATTTCTACTCTCATTCAAATATTAAAACATAGCTTTAAATATTTATATGAAATACTACACTTTATATATAATATTAAGCAAGGTATGTTATATCCACTATCCATAGGTTTATTAGGTTCTAGTTGCATTCAACATAAGTTCACAAAACATTTAAAATAGATATATTGGAAATGTTTTTTGTACAACTCAAAGAGTAAGTTCAGACTATATCAAATTTGAGACATTAATATGCCTCATCATTTGCCCCCCACTATGCAAATTCTTGTCCTTAAGCATTGTACTTCTTTTTCATTACTCTAAAATCTCCCACTATTATCTTCCCTTGTTTCCCACTTTTGAAGGTGTAGAAATATCCCCTGGATCGTCTCCAATGCTCACCCAAGTGTTCTTCAACTAATGGATCTAATCCAGTAGCATTTCTTTCATACAAGGGCTAGAGAAGGGTAGGAGTTTAGAAGGTTAGTGGCATCCATAACTCTTTCTTGATTTTCCTTCCTAATTGCATATATTTAGCCATTCTATTTACTACTACCTTTAAATAAATAGGGTTATGTGGTTCAACCTTTTTGAAAGATTCTGGCAGTCGACTAAATCTATTTCTAAACCCTGCAATTGTTCTCTATTGCATGAAATTAGGAAGTGCCTAATACTCTCTGTAAATGTTTTCCCTTTCTTCAAACACTTTCTCTATAATTTTTGGTTTTGGCCTTCCAAAAGTTAATTTGAACCAATCTCTCAAGAGGTCATAAGGCTTATGGGATTTAGCCTGGAGTGATAGTGATTCAAACTTTTCAAGGTCTCTATATGTATCCAATTATCTATCATAATTTATTTCATTGTGCATCCATGACATTACAACTCTTAAGTGAACATCCCCTATGTAAAGAAGGGGATTCCACTCTATTTCTTATGGAATTATGAAATTATGCAAATAGAGCTCACAAAACAAGTTCATTTTCCATGAGGGAAAAGTTTGATACACATTATAAAAATCTTGAGCATTCTTAAATTCACAATCAATATTTCTCATTGTCATCATCAACTAGAACAATAGAAATTATTCTTTTAAACACATAGAATACACCCTTGGGGGTGATCTATAGCCCATAGCTTGATCAGCTACCTTCAAAGCTTTATCCATTTGTTGCTTTTGCTTTTCTGTTTTCTCTTTTAGTGATTCAATTTCCTTGTAACTATCAAATATTGCCTTTTGCATTTGGTCTCTCTCTTGCTTCCACAAGGCTTTCTAAAAAATAAAATGATTGTATAGACCAAACAATATTGACTAAATTGTTGAAGATGAAAATTCTTGAGTTTCAAATTTCATCTTGCTCTCTAGCAACTTGTTGAAAATGTTGGGTGTACCAAGAAGATTTATAAGGTATAAGAGAGACATTGGAATATTAGGGACTGATGGCACAGTATGTTGATCATTGATAGGTGTTTTTTCTAGAATAATAGTAGGATTTGATTTGCACATTTCCTGATTCTCTTGCAGTGTCTCCTTGACAAGCTTAGTTTCATGTGTTTCTACATTTTGGGGCTCTAATTGTATAGGAGAATCATCTGGGACATTTTCAACTACTAACTTTGTATGAGACTTTTGAATTGGGGCATTTGGTTTTTCAATAGAAGCTATAGATACTTGACCTCACATATAATGGCTTCTATGTACAGGAACTTCTTCAGCTTCAAGCAATTTGTGGGTCTATTTTGGTTTAGGCATGAATAGAGTAGATGCTACAAGATTAGTTTCTATAGGAACAAACCTCTTTCTTTTTTGTTACCCTAACAAAGGGATTTTTTACTTCCTTTTCAAGGTTAGGGCTAACCTTATGCTTGCCTTTACCCTTAGAAGTGCTCAGCATATCATCCTCTAAATTAGGCTTAATAGACTTATTAGGAGAGGGTTCTTTTTCCATCTTAGCTAGATTTTGAATTGGCTTTGAGGTTTCTTCCTTGTTTTCTAGGTTTTGAGGAATAGGGTTGGCTTGTGGCTATAAGGTCTTGGCTTCAACAAATTTTGCCCATGAAATAGGGGAGGAATCCATAAGAGATCTTTCAAATAGAATCTTAATGGAGGCGTGATGGGAAATAGAATTTGTTATTCCTTATGCAAGAAAGTTGGGAACATTAACTTGCATGTTATGCCTTATGCAACTAAGCAATTTCAAATGATGAACATGCAAGTTCAAAAACCTACCTTCATAGGTTAAATATCTAATAATGTGGGTTGCTAACTCTAGATATGGAGGTGGAAGAGAAAGTCTCGTACATCCTTGTTTTGTAATGTCCAGTTGAGGGTCACCTTGTTAAGTGAACTATGCCCTTGAAGACCTAGCATCATGTTCATTTGGATAATGTTCCCCAATTTTCGGTAATCCTATGACCTTTGCTATCCTTTCCTTGGTAGAAACCACTCTTAATCCCCAAACTAAGTCTTCCCTTTCATCAGATGTCATCATGAATAGCATTTCCACTTCTTCATTGAATTCTATTAATTGTAAGAAGTAATTGAGCCACCCACAAGCATGAAATCGTTGAACTGCTTCTGAAGCAAGTAAAACATTATGAACGACCGGCTCATACCTCTTTAGCTATCCCCCCATCTTCAAAATGTCTGGCTTCCACTCTTGCTACTATGATAAAAAAATTCCCCTCTTATCTCTACAAATTTCCTCTTTCTCTGAACTTGAAAACTAATCCTTATGAAAAATGACAAAAAAAAAATATCGTATGCCATTACCACTTCTCATAATCAAGACCACTTTGTTTTCAACATGAAGAATAATGATACATTAATGATGAAGGACATTGAGACTAACTGAAGGTGTTCCCATGATAACTCTTAGTCCTTTCAATCATGCCAAGTACAAGAGATCTTTTCCCAAAAATTACAATAAAAGGTACGATGGATACAGAAAGATTTTAAAAATTAATGAAATGAAAACTATCAGGCTGCCACCAAATTACATCCTTTAATGTAAACATGACTAGGATAATGTGGAGATGACATTTGGAAATTACTACACTTTCCTAGCCCCGCACTAAAATTTGACAAGTGTCCTCACTTAAAATTTTTTGGCATGGGAAGTAGAAATTGGCTTAAGTCTTCTATGATATATATAATGCGGTATTAGGTATAAATATCAAAACCTATATTCTAAAAATGAATAAAGAGTGAAAGAAATTGTTATACCTAAAAATTTGAGAGTGTACATCCACATGCAAGTTGATGAGGTGGTGAAGTTTGATGACTGTAGAAAGTGCTGACGATTTTGTTTATTGAAAGCATGAAAACTAGTGTGTGGGTGACATGGAGTGTGGGTAGATGGTAGATAGAGAAATGAGATGGGTTGATATGAAGAAAGAGAAAAGTGAATGGAAGAATGGGGCTTCATATTTAAATGAGGTTTTATTATGAAGGTTCCTAAAATTCTATCATTGTATGGCTATAGGAAGAATATTTTCATCTACTGCTGCAGGAACTATGTTTAGAAGAGCTGGTGTACTAGTTGGTTGGAATTCCTACAGGAACTATGCTTTAGTCTATGGCTTATGATAGAGATGCAAACTATGGCCATTTACAAGTAACTTAAACTAAATAGGATTGATGGTTGTCGGTTGTACTGTGCCATTGTCAAATATGTTGAATTTCAAAAGGCCCTAACCATCGAGTCTGCAATTTTCATGGATTCTCCTTGAAGCAAGAATCATAGAGGAGGGCCCAATCTCCTACTTGGAATTTTTTATTCCTAATATGTGCATCATGCCACTACTTTCATTTATATTGAATAATTTTTGTTCTTTCTAAAGATCTCTTTTGCATTTCATTCGACAAATTTAAGTGGACGAGTCTCTCTTTTTATACTATAGGAAGACTGATGTTCAACTTTAAAGTAGTGTGTAGTGTCTTGTGTTCAAATTAAATGGGCAGCATTGATGATTTACCATAGACAAGCTCAAATGGAGTGAATCTAGTTGTTGTCTTCCATGTGGTCTGATATGCCCAAACAACTTCAGTTAATCTACTTTTCCAATCCTTCTTTTGTATGTACACTATTTTAGTCAGAATGGCTTCTAGTTCTCTATTGGCAACCTCTGCTTGGCCATTTTCTTGAGGGTGATAAGGACTAGATTTATGGTGCCTTATGTTGTATTCCTTCATAACCTCAGTGATCAAGTTTGATGTAAACTAAGCTCCTTGATCTGTGACAAGTTCTTTGGGCACTCCATAATGGGTGAATATTTCTTCATACAAGAACTTAACTACTTTCTCATCTTTGGAATTTTTCATTGCTCTAACTTCTACCCATTTAGTTACATATTCCATACATACTATGATGTAGGATTTTCCACTTGATGGTGGATCAATTGGACCTATGAAGTCCATGGCCCACTTATCAAAAGGTGTGACTACAATCTATGGAGTGAGTGTCATCTCATTATTTTTGGTTGTTTGGTCCATCCTCTAGCATTTGTCATAATTAGTTGTATATGTCACTACATCCTTATGTGAGGTTGGCCAATAATATCCTATTGTAAGTATCTTCAGTGTTGTTATTTTCCTTGCAAAATGGCCTCCACATGGTTCATCATGACAAACATGCAGTATATCATATATCTCACCTTCCCTGACACATCTCCGCGTGACTTGATCTAGTCCTACATAGAAGAGATTGTTATCTATCTAGGAATATTGAAAACTTTGCTCTGCTAGCTTTCTCTTTTGTTTATGAGAGAAGTACGGGGACATTTTATTTGTAGCAAGATAATTTGCAATGTTTGCATACCATGGTGCATGAGTTTCTATAAGGAACAAGTGCTCATTTGGAAAGGTGTCTTCAATTAGAGATGGATCTTCATCAACAATGGTCAATCTAGACAAATAATCTACAACTATGTTGGATTTTCCTAGCTTATCAATAATAGTAATATCAAATTCTTGTAACAATAAGAGCCATCTTGCCAATCTACCAGTGATAGATGGTTTGTTCATTAAATACCTTACAGCTAAGTAATTAGTACGAACAAAAATAGGATATCCAGTCACATAATGTCTAAATTTGTTCAATGCATAGACTATAGCTAAAATTTATTTTTCATTTACTATGTAATTCAGCTCGGGTCCATGTAGGCTTTTACTAATATAGTAGATAGCATTCTCAAGATTAGAAGGTTTTGTCCTAATATGACTCCTATGGCATAGTCTGATGCATCAGTATGAATATGAAATGGAATTGACCAATCTAGTCCCTATAAAACTGGTGCTATGGTGAGGAATTTCTTAAGCTGCAAGAAGGCTTCATTATATTCAGGTGTCCAAATAAATTTAGCTTCCTTAGTCAAAAATGTGTACAAAGGACTAGCTATTTTACTAAAGTCTTTTATGAAATGCCTCTAATATCCAACATGACATAAAAAAGATCTTACATCTTTTGGTTTTGTAGGTATGGGCAATGTTAGAATTACCTCTATCTTAGCTAGATCCACTTATATTCCTATAGCTGATATGAAATGACCAAGTACAACTCCTTCCTACATGAGCATGAAACATTTTTCACTATTAAGTGCTAGATTATGTTCTTTACATTGGATAAGAACCTTTTTAAGATTTATCATAGCTTCTTCAAAGGTGACTCCAAATGTTGTGAAATCATCCATATATATTTCCATACAATCATGTGATATAGTAGCAGAAATGCTAATTACAACTCATTGGAATGTTACAGGGGCATTACATAGGCCAAATGGAAAAATAAAGTATGAAAATGTACCCCATGGGCATGTAAATGTGGTTTTGTCTTCATCTTCAAGAGCAATAGTTATTTGATTATAACCACACCCATCTAGAAAAGAGAAATGCTTCTTTCTAGCTAGAGTGTCCAGAACTTAATCAATGAATCGTAAATGAAAGTGATCCTTTTTGGTTGCCTTATTCAATTCTTTTTAATCTACACAAATATGCCATTTTTGTCCCTTTTTAGGTACTATGACTAGGGGTGACACCCATCTACTATCAAATATAGGATAAGTAAAACCAGAATCGAGCAATTTTTGCAATTTAGTTTTAACTATTTCTCGAAGGGCTAGATTGATCCTTCTCTTGGGTTGACAGAGTGGCAGACACCCTTCATTGATGTATATTCTGAGTACATAATTTAGGACTCAACCCTTTCATATCCCCATAATCCCATGCAAATTCCTTTTCATGTTTTTGAAGTAGCTCTATTAATTGTTTCATCTGTGTGGAAGATAATTTGGGATTGACATGGAGATTATGACCTTTTGATAGCTCAATAGAAGTTGAAGACTCAATTATAGTAGCTTCAGAGATTGGACTTGTATCTAATTCACATGGTAAGAGTTGATGAATAATGTCTGGCTTCTTGAGCAGAATACAACTCTCATTACATTCCTCATATGTGGTTAATTCTAACATGGAACTATTAGATACATATTTTTCTACCACACAAGTGTTAGTAAGAATACTCTAAATTACTGAATCCTCTTCTTGCATCTTTATAAATTATTGTCTATGTAACATCATAAGCTATGCTATAGAGTTTAACTCTTCTTATTCATCCCCTAAATCTAGCAAGACAAATGTGCTTAGATCTAGTTGTGGTTGTGTTGCACAATATAAATCAAAGTTCTTTGTTGCTTGACCATTAGATATGGTCATATTACTTGACCTACAACTTATATTTGCATCAGCTATAGCTAGCCATGGTCATCCTAAAATGATAGGGTAACCAGATAAATTGACTTTGGAGAGAGAATCATGAAATCTATAGGGTACTCTAGAGAGTCTAGGGTTATGACTATGTCTTCTATCATCCCATTAGGAATGATAGTAGAACTATCTGCAAGTTGTAGAATTGTTGGATTAACCCTCAATCCCTCTATTTTTAACTTCTTCATAGTATCCTTAGTCATGATATTTATAGTAGCACCAAGATCAATTAAAGCATTTTTAATAGACTAACCATTTATAATCACATTCACAATTAGACTTCCTGGATCAAAATATTTAGGAATGATCAATTTTCCTAACATAATGTCAGCCAATTGTACTACAACATGGACTGTAGTTGGGTCCTTTTTCTTCCTTCTAGGCTTTTTTAGGCAGTCTTCTTTGATGTCTTTTCCATAGATAGGAACATCTTTAATAGCTTAGAATAGGAGCATTTGGACATGCATGTTCTTTAATTGATCAATAATATCAAAAGACTATTCCTCTATTTGTGCAAGTTTACTTTGTATGAGCTTCTTTGGAAAAGGAGGTTCAACTATTGGCTGGGCTTCAGTTGATCTAGTGAAATTAGTTGGGTCAACCTCTTTAGAAACTATAGGTTCTAATGCTATAGGAATATCTAGTATTTCAATTATAAGAGGTGATTTAGGCACTGGTAGGGTTGTACCAAATCTCAAATGTATACTTGCAACATTTAGAGCATAAGTAGGATATGGCTAAGCATCAATAGAGTACATGGATTGTTGTGACTGGTGGTTATTTGGATTTGGCTGAGGTTGTGTAGGTAACTGGGTCTACTTTTGAGGTCCAAGACTTTTATATGGTGGCATTAGTATAGGTTGTTGGATTGGAGGTGGTAATTGTGGTAATTATGGATTACTAGTATTTGGTTTAGGCCACTATTGAGGTCCTCTCCATTGATTTGTAGATTTCCAATTCCCCTAGGGTGGTTACCATTGGTTTTGTTGATTCTTCCATTGATTATTCTATTGGTTTGGTAGGAAGGTTGGGAATTCTAAGGCCATTGAGGCTGTTGTGGATTATTTTTCCAAGCATTATTCCAATTAGGTTGACTATATTGTGGAGGACCTTGGGTGTTACAATTTATCCATTGATTACCATATAGATTTGAATTTTGAAAAGGGTCTTGAGGCATACCTTGATGTTGGGCCCATGGCTGACATTGAGAAACAAAGAATACTTTCTCATCATCTCCATCTATCTTCATGCACTTAGTTGGAAGATGCTAGTTTTCTACACTAGTGACCAATTTGCATTGGCAATGTTTCTTCTACTTCTAAAAATGTGGGCAATACTTAGCTAATTGTACCTCATATTTTGCATGTTTCTTCTTCATAGTTATGTATAGTGACATCATTTATACTATCCTACTTGAAATCTAAGAGAAGATTAGATATCTCAAGCTTTGAAATACCCTGACTAATTCCTTTAGTAGTTGTAGTCCAGTGTCCTTTTCCTTTCTTCATTATTGATCTTGAGTAATTATGATTTTTTTTTTGAGGTCATCCCTAGAAGATTGATATACATATCCTCTAGCCATCAAGTCTAATGCTTCTAGACAACTATCATTCATGCCTCTAAAAAAGACTATCTTTTGTGAATCCTTGGACAACACATGCTAAGGGTTCTTCTACAGTGTATACAAGAAACATGAAACACAGTCTTCTAATGTTTCTTCCTCCTTAGATATCATCTCCTCTTGAATCATTTTCTTTGCAACACTCTTTTTATTTGTCCAAAAATAGATTTTTCATTTCATCCCAAGTACTTGATGCATTGGTTCCTAAACCCATGAACCATTGTAAACTTGACTCTTACAATGTTGCTGGAAATAATTTGGGCTTATGGGCATCATTGTTGTAGTCAAAGCTATGGTAGAGTATGTCAAACTCAAACAAGAAGGTATCAGGATTTTTAGTTGCAAGGCCATAAAACTTGGAAGAGCATTTGGAGGTATATTTTTAAGATTAGCATTGGTCACAATGCTTGGGAGAGGAAATGGAAAAGTAGGATGTGCCATTATTAGAGGTGTTTGATTATGAGGTTGCTGCTAAAAAGGAACATTGGGCACTAGATTGTTAATAGCTGGTGGAATTGGAGTAGTACTATCAAGAAAACTAGCGAAAATTTTATCAAAATAATGAAGACCACTTATATCCAAAGGTTTTTCTCTTGAAGATGATTTTGTTGGAAAAATAGGGCTTACGTCCGAAAAAGGAAACTCAACTTCTTCTTCAATTTCTTCATTCAGATTAACAGGTCCCTGTGGAAGGAATCTCCCATATTCATCTTGATGACTTGTGAATCAAGCACTTAATGTTGTGGTTTCTAACTAACAAACTAATCTAAAAATGGAAGACTCATGAAGGTTCGTAGTTTTCCACCATCCCTGACAATGACACAAAAAATGGAGGTTTCCACTATAGGTCAAGATAATCACACCATTATTCCTCTCACAAGGATACTATATCCATTTTAAGGACTATCTATTCCATTATGAAAATACATTTAAATTATCAACCCAGAGGCATAGGACTTGAAATGGGTCAGCACAATATGTGCATTAAGTTCCTTTAAGAGTCTTAACACCTATGTTGTAGGAAAGTAAAATGCATGAGAGGAATCTATACTACTGACACAAAATAGTAAACACACTTAGACTATCAAAAAAGAACTATGGAAACTATAGAAAAGGGAATTCTAAACTAATTAACAATTCAAACATCCACTATGATCATTTTCCACAAGTGTTGCATGAACTTTCACAGTAATTATGCTACAAGACTAATACAGTAAATCTATCTTATACAAGAAATTGCAATAAATGAATCTACTCTACCTAAATTTATTCCACCTCCCAAGTGGGACCCCTTGGTTGGCTTCAACTAACTAAGAACACAATAGGTAGTCCAAAATCACTCTTTCATTATAATTTTTCTTTTGTTACATGACTAAATAATTCATAGATAATAGAAAAACAACTTCAAAATCCTTTTCAACTAACTCTAACTTTTTCCTATTTCTCCCATATATATAGAGGATTGGAACTTATTACAAACATAACATTAAAAAATGGGAGCAAACATTGTCAAGAGAAAAAGGCGAAATGTCAACCATGACTTTAGAAAATTGATTGAGCAATATATTAATGGTCTACAAATAATGTAACAAGTCAGGTCTCCTAGACTAACTCCCCTTGCAGATGCAACTTATCACCCAGGACTAACTTGTGCTTCTCATGCTATGACTAGTCTTCATTACTCCTTTAATATGGTGTTCAACACTCTTTGCACCACTTCTCCATTTCCTAAAAATTAGAAACATTTGAACCATATGCACAACAACATTTCTACTCTCATTCAAATATTAAAACATAGCTTAAAATATTTATATAGAATATTGTACTTTATATATAATATTAAGCAAGGTATGTTATATCCACTATCCATAGGTTTAATAGGTTCTAGCTGAATTTAGCATAAGTTTGCAAGACATTTAAAATAGATATATTGGAAATGTTTTTCACATGACTCAAAGAGTAAGTTCAAACTATATCAAATTTGAGACATTAATATGCCTCATCAAAATGGACAACAACTTTAGAGCATGTGTCAAATCATCATGCTATCATCAAATATTGGTTTGACAAGTGAGCCACAATTAAATATTTTAGAATCTTTAACCTTTTTCTCTTGTGGAACAAGGCAAAATAAAATCTAGGCAGTCACACTAGGTTTCAATGCTTGTGGATTGGCCCTTATTAGATTGCAAAGATTTTGGGGCAAAATACTCTTAGGCCAAGTTCTTTACAAGGGGAATTGGTCCCATTACCAATCAATGGCTAGTTTTTGAAACATTATTTTGAGGCCAAAAAGAAGAGAACATCTCAAAAATAAAATAAAAATTATTTGTACTCTCTACATGTGTTTTTAATTTCTACAAGTGTGTTTACTTTATGCAAGTTTGTCTACTTTCAGTTGGGTGTTTTCTTTAAAGTTGTGTCTATCTATTCTTCTCACTCCAGGGGTTAGCTACAATCAAGATTCTTTCTTGAGGCATTCAATAAATTACTTTGTTGGTCTTGACTTTAGGGAATAGGTATTTCTTTGTCAAAGAATTTGGAAGTTTTTATTTGTTGTACTGACTAAAAAATAGATGTTGCTTGTAGTCATAAAGGACTTCCATTCATAAAATCAGTACCCTAGATTGATAGCTCTCAACACTTAAAAAATTTAAGAACTGACTATCTTGGTGAATGTTGAATCTAGGTTGATGGTAGAAAGAGATAATTCTAAACTTGTTAGTTCAAACAAAGGGTCTCTTCAATGAACCACTAAGATCACTATTTGGTATAATAGTTTCCCAAAAGTCCATTAAAAGTAGAACGTGAGAGAAGGAAAACAACACCAATGCCTTGGCCACATAGTCTAAGTGTGATCAGGTAGGAAAAAAATAAAAATAATTACAAGAGATTTTAAATCTAAAGATTCTAGATGATTGTAAAAGGTAATCAAATAAAGGGGATATGCACTTCAAAATGGATATCCTATTCTCTACAAAATGCTTTAAGAAAGAATCAAATGGAAACATGCAAGCTCTGTGAAGCAAATCAAAAGGGATTACTAAAGACTCAAAAGGAAAGAATTGATAAGTCACCAAGAGACCTCAGGAAAAATTCTCTCATCTGGTTAAATAGTGATTGGCATGTAGGTTTTATGAGGATTCCTAATGGATGGACCAGTAGAGCCAAATATTTTCTCCAAGTTGCTAGATACTCATGATAGACTACACGTCGAGATGTGTAATGCCTTGCCTAAAGATCCTTGGAACAAGGATTCAATTCAAGACAAGATATTTTTTTTACAAGTATGAATGCACATGTCAACATCATATAGGGATCACAAAGATTGCAATGGAAGACTTAACCATAATCCCAAAAACTAACATATCTCCAAATGCCACTATCAAATTGACACACTCACAATAGGAAATAGAAATACAAAACGACAACAATACTAAGAATCTAATATCTGTCAAGACATGAAAAATTAAGTAAACCCAATGGGCACTAGAATCACCAAAAAATGATCCCCAAAAACTAGTGGAGATGCCCCTTATTTTTCATACGAGGAACAATAGCATACATAATTTTGTGTAAAGATGTGCAACATGCCCCATGAAGAGATACCTTTTCACATGAGGATGTACACCAATCAAGGTGAGAAGATACTTGGCCAAATAGCCAAGACACCTAAAACTAGTGTTGGGTTTCATGCAAGAAACTGCCCATTGCCACACAAAGAAACCTAGCACACCACATGAGATTATGCATTCTTGTGCAAGAAAGCTCAATTTCACACGAGATCCCAAAAAAAAAAGTCAAAGAACAAAAGGGTAGAAAGCTAAAGAATGAATTTCCTCCATGGAAGGGAGTACTAGATCCACATAGATCAAAGAATGAACACTCGAGTACATAATCAACAATATGGAATGAAATAAGAAAGAGTAACATCTATCCATGTAAACCATAGCAGTAAAAAGGACATACTAAAAGCAACATCATAGTGTACAAAAGAAACATCACAATATACAAAAATAACATCATAATAACCAAACAACCAAACTAAGTACATAGTTCCTCCCAATCGTCAATAACATCATAAGACCATCGTGGATCCTAGCCATGCCCCGCGCATAACATCCCAAACTACAAACCAGATTTTCGGTGTTAGCTTATGAGGATGTCACTACTAAAATGTGCTACAACATAAGATTAAGGAAATCTAACATGCTAAAAGTAAAGCATTAGATAATCCAATAAATTAGCCGCATCATCTATCATATGCTAGCATCATACAAATAGGAAATCTAACATGCTAAACTAATAAGAAAAAGATGCACCAAAAAATAATTCACATCATCTAATCATATGCTAAACATCATAATGTAGGATTGCATCTAATAAAATAGTATCATCTAAACATGATATCCAAGCATTCCAATGAAATTATAAATCACAAGAAAGCATACTCTAGAACCCAAAGTATTAAGTGAAAAAATCTAGCAATGGTTGTACTAGGAAAAAAGACTGCCTTTGTACACCAGTCCCTAGCAGTGGTATAGGTAGCTATGCCTCCCAACCACATGGAACCCATAATTCCATTCCCACCATGTTGATGGAGATAATAATCCAACCACAAACATACATAAAGCACAACATCCATGGCTAACACTCATGCCAAATAGTATGATGACTAAAAGAAAGAACATAGATAATGCATAAACTACAAATCTTGGTTAGACACTCAATGAGCTACTAAGTAGGCACTGACATCATGGAGAGTTTCTTGGCATTGACAAGCCCAAGCTCAGATTGTGTAGATTCAACTCCCTCAATGGGAAGGCTTTAGCACATATTATTATCTTAAGTTCGATTACCACTAACACATTTTATTTAGTTATCACTTAGTTAAAACTTCCTCCGTCAACCCTCTAGGCACAATGAAAAATAGGTTGTAGAATAGAAGCTCCCTTCATATGCTACCCTACCCTACCCATGCTCATCCAATGATGAGTGTTTGTAAGCATGCAAATTCTCAACCCAACCCCAATGATCATAACTTTCAGAAGTACCATAGAAGATCAAGCCTCACAAGTCACCCAAGAAATGTACATGCACATACTCATGTGTTGCACACCACCATCAAAAAGATCATAAAAAAAGGACTAGATGAGAACACAAGAAAAATATCACTCAACCAAAAACAACTTGGGAGGATGGATTCTACAAGAATCCCAAAGACAATAAAACCATATATCATGAAATCGCTCAACCAGCCTCAATCTAGGAGTATGGATTCTACACCAATCCCAACAATGCAACAATACCAAACATCATGAACTCACTCAATCAGCCTCAATTCAGTAGCATGGATTCTACGTGAATCCTAGTGTCCATAAAACAATAACAAAGGTCTAAAAGAAACCATAACACTAGATACAAAATCACTCAACCAAACACAATGTCAGGAGTAAAAATGTAACACAAATCCTATTGCAAAAATAAAAGTGTAACAATGGTCTAACTGACATCTTATAGATAATCCTAGTCCATGACCAAACTCATGCCAAGAAAACTTGAGAAAATAGGGTGACATGTAAAATGAGGTAAAAACCCCAAAAACTGGAAAACTTCAAAATTAAAACCCATTTGATCTTTAGGCACAAAAATCCCAAAAATAAAATAAAATTTGGATTCAAACATCATATGCAAAAATGGCTAACATAATGATGCAAAACCCCAAATCCTCATCCCAAAAAATAGGGAAATGCTCATACCCAACCAACTAGGCAGAACCAACAAATATAAACAAAGGGGAACACTAGTTCTTAGCCTCCTAAAAAATAGCTACCAAAAATAGAAGCTCAAATAGAGCATAAAAAATAAAATGGGAGAGCTCTATCTCATGACCAAAAGGGGCAAAATGAGAATCTGAACCATAAAATAAAAACCTCGCAAAAGTAGCTAGAAATTGCGGCAATCCAAGGTCTTGCCAAGCTAGATCCAATGAGCCTAATCTCATGACGATCACATGCCCATAGCTCCCAAAATGAACAAAATAGTAAATCCTCATGAAGAGGATTTTGGTTTTTACTCTCTAACTTTCTAATTCAAAAGTGAGAAGTCCATAATTAGAGTCCTTTTTGGATACTTATTCACTTTTCAAGTGAATAATCAATTAGGGAAAATAACCAGCCAACCTAGTTAAACCATGAATCCACCCAAAAAAAAATAGGCTATTCCTATAAATAGGAATTCATCTATGGTAAAGTTGGTATAATTTAAATTAAATTAAATTAAAATCCTAAAAACAAAAATACATAGAAATTTCCTTAACAACTTTCACAACATTGCGAACCTCTAAATGTACAGAGATGCTTAGTGGTCTAATCACGCAATGCAAATGAGTTTGGATTTAATAATCACTGACAATATTAATTAATCAATTAAAATAAGGATACATCAACCATATAGGGATGAAATTGGTAAAATATGAATGGCTAAATCACTAACTCTGTGTGCCACTGCTAGGGATATAAATCATGCACACTAAACAACGCGATCAAGTGTAATTGCATATAATAACATAGCCAAAGCAATAAATGCATTAAATCTCCCAATTCAACCATTTATTTAATTTTACTAAAATAATCCATTTACATCACTCACATTGGAATATAGCATAACTATGTAGGAATGAAGTAAATAACCATAGCATTAAATCCATCACATAACATAATCAAAGATATGTCCAAATACTAGATAATCCAACATGGACAATTCATTTCTAATTATTTAAGCATTTAACAATGGTAGTTTACACATCATTAAAAAGGTACTTAAAACACATAAGTGGACACAGTCATAAGCATGACTAACCACTGCTATAGGAACCTAGTCCCATGTAAAATGATAATAGTGCATAGTGCAATCTCTGCACACATCTCATGGTAATCATGGAACATGAAACCACGTTGATCTTAGTAACCACTGGCATAGACCTTATTGAACTATAAATCACATCATAATCTCATAAATCAGCCATACACATAATCAAAGCAACTAATATAGTAACATAAATCCAGTCACCTCAAGGGTGTAGACTACTCATGGTCCCAATCACACTGCCCTCTCTAGGAGAGATCAACAAGGTTGCATCCATCAGGATGACTTACAGATGTCAAAAGGAAGAGGTGCTACAAGATATCAAAGTAAATTGATACACTAAGCACACATTAAGTTTGAAGATTCAAGATTCTAAACTTTTGACTACCAAGGGACTTGAGAGCTACTTGAAATGTTCAAAATTCAATTGTCACTTGACATATGATAGAAAAATGCTTGCTAATGAAGAAATTCATTTTCCATTTCTTCCCTTTATTTGGTGCTATTTCTTGTGGTTTCACAATGCACACCCCATTTGCATGTAGAAAATGGGTACCCCCAGTTTTAAATTATCATACTAGGCTCCTATTCCAAAGCCCCAATAATTTTGGCCCCTCCCCTAGGTTTGGGTCAAAACCTAGTCTAGGCAATCAGAGATAGAGAAAAAATTAGAATTAAGGGGGAAATTTTCACTTTGGAATAGGTGCACAAATTTGCACCTTCAAGAGGTGTGCATATGCACACCCTTTATAGGCACGTAGATGTGCACCCTCTAGAGGTGCACACTTGCATACCCCTCCTGGGTGCACATCTCTCTAAGGCCTATATAATGCCCCAACCCCCCCTCTTATTCACTTACTCTATGCTCCCTCCAAGCATTTCTTGTTTTTAGCTCCACACTCCTCGAGCCATCTGCCACTTTTTTATCTGGTCCCTTGCATCACCAAACACAAAAGCTCAAAAACCTAAGGAGGTGCACACATGTGCACCCATAACAAGTGTGCATGTGTTCATCTCTTTATTTCAAAATATAAACTTTAAAAACATAACTAAAAAAAACTAAAGGCCCCCTAAAGAGGTGCGCATATGTGCACATCCATAATGTGTGCAAGTGTACACCTTTGCATATAAAAGAAACTAAAAACATAATTATTTTCCCCCATTGCACCAAGGCATTGTGAATGTGCATAGTTGTGCACATGCACATGTGTGCACCTTGCCAAGGTACATACATGTACTAGTGCACAACTGCACAAAATAGCCATTTCAAGGCTTAACAAGTGCACTGGCACACTTGTAGGGGTGTGTTAGGTGCACTAAGTTGCACATTAGGATTTTCTAGGGGAGAGACTATATTTTTTTATCTTTTCTAACTATTTTTGGTCTATTTTGTATTCAGTCTAGGGTCTTATTTAAGGTTTCATTTTTTCCTTCTAATATCCACAAAACTAATGTTTTCCTCTTTCATGCAAATCAAGTGGCATCGTCATCATCTTTCATGGTGCATAAAATGACACTGAAACCTGTTGCATTCAAATATCAAGGAGCACCAAAAAAGTCATAATTCCAAGATGGGCATGCAAAAATCCAAGGCACTGAGTTGGTCCACATTGGTTAGAATGTCTTTCTTATAATCTATAACAAGCCCTAGGAAAGGTCTGTTATGGTATCGATATTGATCTGGTTGGGGCTAGTGAGTATCATCACACCCTACATCAATTCAATTCTTAGAATTGATAATGATATTGGTAGAATACTATGTTACCAAGGAAAAGGTAGTAAAAAGTGTCACTGGAGAGATAGTCTCAGACCTCCAACCCCAAAACATAGAGAAAGTGTTTCACCTCCCAAGGGTGGACCAATATCTACAAATCTCATATGATGGATTAGAGTGATGGTATAAAGATAATGAGAAAGAGGCTAAGGAGCTAGTACAAACTTCACTTCTAATTGACAGGACACCTTTGGGCTGAAAACTAGACAAGGTGGATATGAGTAGAGGATACATGAAAGATGTAATTAGATACTTGATTGTCCTCCTCAACAGAGTTATGGGTCTTTTTCCAGTTGGTAACCTTCAAACATGGATGGTTCACTTCATTGAAACCATAAGGAATGCAAAGATGCCCATTGATTGTGCCACCATCCTAAGTGATAACTTCGATGAGAAACTAGTCATCATTCAGTCTAATACTCATTTCTACATGACATCATACATGGTGTACTTGTTATTAGCTAGAACCATGAACTCTCTAGGGCTGTACATAAATGGAAGCATGTAAGATGGAAATTATTAGTAATATGTGGTATATCTACAACTAGAAAAAAAGAAGCTCCCACTATAGAGTGTGGAATACATAATGGTTAATGATGGTTCATCTTCACCCATCATCAAATTCATTGAAGGTGATTATGAAAAAAGAATGTCAGTAGAGGCAATAACTAGAATCACAGAGATAGGTTCCTAATAAATTCAATTCAATACCTTCATGTATTTTTTAGGTAGTTTTTACTCTTCTATGCCCTAAGAATCTCCCAAGATATCCTTTAGATAGGCTGATGCTTTTGGAGATAGCTCACTAACTCACTTCTACTCATGATAAAGTGAGGAAATAGTATAAGAAGACATGGGTTTGGCTAATTACAATTGACTTTTTTTAGGTGAAGCATAAACAAGACATTTCCACCTTTGAATGTGAATGGGATCAATATCCATTGGAAGAATACAACTCCCCTCACCTATTCATTAACAACATTGGGATGGTCCAACATCTGACAGGGAAGTAGTTTATAAATATCAATGCCCTAGAAGATCACTAGATGAACACAATAAATGACTATGATATCTATATAAGGGATTATTTTAGGATGATTCTATGCTTAGCAATGAATGTGTTGAAGATAAAGGTTCTTCTCAAGGCCATAGAAAAGAATGTACCATAAGTTATGGGTCCTTTGTAGAAAAGAGACAAAATCAATGATAGTTCGATCATGAATGTCGAGATAGGGTGAGAGGAAAATGATGACATAGATCATGGAGCCAAACATATAATTAAAATGAAAAGGGAATGGATCTAGAAGCCATTTCAAATGGATCCATTTCCTTAGGCCATACCGCTAGAAGCCATAGCTAGACCTATTAAACATAAAGGTGTAAAGGTCACCATACCAACCTATCCTGCTCAGTCCCTAGTAAGACTAGAAATGGTACATTAACACAAGCAAGAGGTTGAGTACTTCAAGGTTTCTATGAGAAAGAAGAGGAAGAGGGTATTCCCTAGGGAAAAGAGACAAGTGGCTAAGGCCCAAATAACACTAGCTCAATAGAAGCAAGTTGAACCTTAGGTTGAGCAAGAAGAGCCTCAAGAAAAGCCAACAAATCAACCTCTAGAGAAACCATTGCCACAAGTGAGCCTTTAGGAGAGGATTGGAATTAGTTGCCTCCTCTACCTCAAGGACCTCTAGGAATTCCACCATTACCATCATAGGATATGGTTATTCTAGAAAAAGGTTCTATAACTCCACCTCCTCTGATCACTCAAATAGAAAAAAAAGAACAAAAAACTAAGAAAGGATAATTTTGAAAGATTCATGATAATGAAGTATCTAAGGAGGGACAAATACTAGAAGAAACTCAAAAAACTCCATGAGATACAGAGACTAGGTCCTTAGCCCAATAGAGCATAGAGACTCCTCCTAAAGATCTTCCTAGAAATGAGAAGACTCCAGAAAGAAGTGATAAGGGAAAGGATATTGCTATAGAACCAACCTCTTCATCTAAGTATATATCACCAATGAGCACCATACCAACATGACTAAAGAAGGAGGTTATGTTTTGATAAAAAAAGGCAGCTAGAGATACCAGAAGAGGAAGTAATGAAGCAGTTAATTAAAGGGATAAAGAAGCCTAAGCCACCTAAGGGCAATGCAAGAATATTGGCCTTGATAATGAAGAACCAAGACCAAGACCTTCTTGAACATATCATCATTCCTCCTCATGCTAACACCGAAGAAATGAATCCAAAAGATTACCAAATCAAGAAAGTTATGTTGGGAAAGCCCACAGCGGGCACAACTAAAGTAATGATCACCACAAGCATGAAGGTGGTGTTTTGACATATCAATCAGGATGAGATTGAATTGATAACATTGCATAAGAAGAATGAGCTATGAATAGGACACCTAAATTAAGTAGTGGGACATATTGATCTAGAGAAACTAGAGGTTTCCCTTGCAGATGCATTAGGAAGGAAATACTCAGAATTATAGTTGGATTCATTTTTGGAGGCATGTCAATAATGGCATGATAATTTGAGGAGAAAGGAGTGCAAATAATATAGGGTAATTTGAACCTGTTGCACCACATCTAGTCTAGTGTCAACAAGTTGGTTTATATAGTGAACTAAGATTTTGGACTAATGGATGAAGTACATACCTAGGCCACAAACTTATAGGCATTAAGATCAATAAAGGGTCAGAGGTATTAGATGCTTTTGGAGGTATATGCCACTGAGGAGATAGATAAGCTCAATGATTGGATCGCAAAGATATCGATAGGAAATATATAATGGAGGGATTGCGTGATGAAATCCAATAGATAAAGGACAAAGCTCAAGAACAATTTTTGGAACTAGAAAGGTACTATAGCACCTCTAACCTTGAGTTTTTTGAGGATGAGTCAAAGACAAGCTTTTTGTGGTGCAATTAGTTGTCCAATAGTTTAGAGGAACATTTCAAGATGCTTTGTCTAATGATGACATAAGATAAGCATTCGGGACTGAAGTAGCATTGTTGGAGCTAGACACCAAGCTTGAAGATTTTGTAGAGACAAAATAGAAGTTAGTAATTACTGGCAAGTAGTGAAGGATAAGGACAAGGCTTTTGATTTACCAGAAGCTAGCCAAGTAGCATAGATGATAGAGAAATTTAAGAATAAATATCTAGACATAATTTTGGTCTAAAGGGGGAGAAAACCCAAATGTTGGAAATTCTATTTTGACACTTAGAAGATTTTTTGGCTTTTTTAGAACCTATCACCAAGGTGCATAGGTGTGTAGGTGCACTTTTCATAGAGGTTTAGCAACAATTTTGAGGAAGAAGCAGTACACTGACAGTTAACTGCTATTTACTAATTTAGAGCATTCCATGCACTAAAAATACATTTTGACAGTAGTTCAACTCCAAGAAATGCCTAGAGAAGGTTGAGATTCCATTTTTATAACTTCTAGATCATCTTACAACTTCTTTCTCCTTATATTATTATTCTTTCATTCTTTTGTGTCATGCAAAGGCTCATGCACCCATTGACTGATATAAACAAGGGTGTAGGCATACTTAGCACCATTTAGAGAATCAGTTTGTATATAATTAAATATATTTTATTATTTTTTAGCATGCATTTACATTTTAACAACTCTCACTCCTAACAAAAAGGGAAGATATGATTTCTTATAAATACATGGATGCAATGTGTACTCTAGGCCATTATTTTGATGCAATAATATATGATATTAGTGTTCTCATTCTAAGTGTAGTTATTCTTGTTATATTGTGTTATTTTTGTGAATGCATGCTCATGAATAATAATGGAGCCAATGGTTTTATTGTGTTGTTATGATTGTATGAATTTGAAGTTCTAGTTTTGCTTTGTGTTAATGAATTCCACTATTATGACAAATTGGAGAAAGGGCCATCTATTGTTCATGCATAACATCTTGTCTCATATGAGAAAAAATTTTGTGCCCTTGTGATTTGATGAAATGTTAAACATATTTTGGTTTATATTGAGTCTCCATCGGCGATTGCATCAGTGGAGTTGAGGAAGCATTGCTCCTAATTTCATTGGTTTCCTACTTGATCCTTTTGATAATTTAATTTACAAACATGTTGCCACCTGGTTTATGTTCGTTAGGAATTTTATTTTCAATTATTTTCTTCAATCTCTCATTACTCTATCTTTTTTATTGTCTTTTCTAACACTTGGTTAAAATAAGAATTTGTATAGTTGCATCGATAAATTGCATTCATCATAAAATAGAAAATCCAAAAAACATATCTCTTTTGTGGTTACACTTTCAAGAAGAAACAACTTGTCCAAGATTGGTTTGGACCAGCAAAGGCCTCCTCATGAACATACACATTTACCTTCAATTGAGCAAAACTAGTAGGGTTGAGAAACCCACCCAGAACCTTGTTGTTAGTCCTTGATTAGTTTTTTAGGGAAGGGATTCGAAAGGATCTCTACCATTCAACATCATGCAAAATGATAGCTCAATAGCTTGTAAATGGAAACCCCAAGTGTTGTAAAAATAAAAAAATGACATCTAAGAATATTCCTAACTTTTTTCTATAGGGAGTGGTGTGTATTAAAAATAGGCTTTTATTTTGACATAATTGATACTTTTCCCTAACACCAAGGCATATTGGTGAAGAATAAATTTTGAACATTTATATTTGAGCACATACACAATACCAAAAAGGATTCTATCATCTAAAAATTATTGCAAGACCACCAAGGGAAGGGAAGAAGTAAGGAAAAAACCAACAATTTTTTCTCACATATATACCATGCACACAAAGTTTCTCCCCAAAACCTCCACCAACATAATAAATAGGTAAGGTATTAGGGGGTCTCCCTCCTAATACCTCTAGTAGAACCCAAAGATTATCTAAGGACACACTGAACAAAACTGAATAACAAACCATAATCATACGTTCCCCAATCAAATTAAAAACCTTCTTATTAAAACAAACCTTTCAACAACCTTGAAAAGGAAATCCCATTCGAACCTATTGTAAGATTTTGATATGTCTATTTTGAAAGATGTTCTCAAAAGCCTATGCTTCTTCATAGAGTGGAGAACTCCATGGATAGTGATGATATATATTGGATGTGAACTTGGATTGAACTAAAGTGAAGCAAGGAAATATCTAATCTTCTAATACAATACTTGCACCATCCATATCTCATAAGTAAAACATATTCTAGATTCCTATTAAAGTTTGTTCTAATTTGTAGATTGAATTTTCATTGATTTTTATATAGCCTAATTTTCATCTCTTATGAACCATTTCATTTCTATATATAAAATTGAAGTATTCATATGAATTTGACTACTATGCATTTATTAGATCTCTTCATTACTCCTTTATATCCTAAATATGCTTTACTAAAATTTATGTAAAAAGGAATTGAAATATTTACTACACCTCCATTGAGATGCAATTGGTCCCAACCAATATTGAGAGGCAAGGTGAATCTGTACAAATTCTCCAAATGGTTTGTTGACCAATTATTCCAAGAAAACTAAGAAATAACCATTTAACTGATATAACAATGATAAATACAGTAAGGTAAGAGCATAAAATCTCACATACAAAAGAACACATCAAGTAACACAGTGGTCTATATTGTGAGGCCTCAACCCGATCCATCATAGCACCTCCAATACATTTTTATTTTGATACATTATGACTCAAAATGTTGAGACATTGCCTAATGGATTATACATTATTATGTTATTTCATGTCATGTGATGCTTTACTTTAATATGCTTAATCATGTTATTTGATGGTTTATGAACATGCATACTGATGGTGTATTATAGTAAATGAATTTAGGATTAGGAATACGATTAGTACTTTATTTATGCAATTTGTAATGATCAAATATGTGTGCAGAAATGAGGAAAAAATTATTTAAATGAAATATTTATGTTTTGATTAATGTGATTATCCATAAGAATTCTAAATATATACATGTTATTTTCTCAAGCTACTAATGTGTGAATTGAGTGTGCAAGATTATTAGATAAGAAATCTAACAGAGAATTGATAATTGACCCTATGTACAATCTATGAAACCTAGGGTTGATTCTAACGAAATATGCAGACCCCATTGTTTCATATTTTATTTGTATCATAATTGGAATGTGTGTATCATTCTATAATTTTAAAGTGTTTAATGTTATGAAATAGTGATCTTATGGTCTCACTTGACACTCGTATTTTGTATATGTGTATTAGCATGATAATTAGGGTTAGCAAGGTAACTTGATAATCTAAGGTGGATTAAGTTAGTAACCTAAGATGAATTAGTTGGTAACCTATATTAATTACCCTAATTAGGGTTTAGTGGTAAGTTTTCATTTCTATGGTTTTTAGAAATTTCAAATATTTCAAGCCAATTATTAGGTCCTAAAATGATCCTAGAGGCCAAAATTAATGCAAACCAAGTGTCTACAGTGTATGTGTATGCGTTGGGGGCATTTTACACCCCTCTAGACCCATTTTTTTACTTTCATGACCACCTAAATATCCCATTTTTCCTTTAGTGTGAAATAGAACTTTTTCACGAGTTTTCCAAGTTTACACTCCACTAAAAAGGTTACTTTAATGATAGGATCAAGTTGGAAGACCCTAGAAGGCCTTAGTCAAGTTTGGAGCTATTGCAATTTTAAGTGGATGGGTTTAGAAGCCTATTTAGTTGAAAATTTGAGGGTTGAGGAGTGTTCACCTAATCTCTACATTTAGAGAGAGTAAAGCCAGGATTGAAGGAGGAAGAAGGATTAGCTCTTCTCAATATTTCAGTTGCCATAACCATTTTTGAAGGTAGGAATTCTTCATAGTCTTGTTTCTTCATGTTGTGTTTTCATTTGCATAAGTAGGCCTTTTTATTGCGTGTGTATTCATATGTATGACAAAACATGTAAGGGATGGGATTGTTATGGGCTTCTTAATTATTTTCCTTTTGTGTTTTACATTTTGATTTTTGAGGGAAACTGTAAGGGTTGTGTTGGCATTACTCACCCTTGAATAGGCAAAAGTGGCCATGTACTGGAGGAGGGCCTTAGTTAGACATCAGGTTAGTGCAAAGTCTCTCCTCATGATGAGAAGAGGGAGAGAGTAGGGTGATATGGGCCCCTACTTGCCAATACAAATTGTTTTGTATTTAGGGAATTAAGAAGTGAAAGAACAAAAGTTCTTGTGATTATTAGCCTTAAAAGAGGCATCTATTCTAGTATTGTTATTGACTTGTACTACCCTAGAAAAATCCACCTTCTCCATAGTCTTGGTTCAAAAATGAACCTGTTGTGCAAACTTGGGATTAGAGTAAGTGGTTGAATGTGTCTTTGTGTTGAATCTGATTGTCTCCTGGTTAGTTTTAGTTCTCCATGGTTACCTTGATGTAGTTTGCAGGTTTTGTAGTGGCTACCTTGATATGGAACCAAACAAGAATTTAGAGTTTTGGTGTTTCAATTCAAATTTTTGGGAGACTTCTCCTCAGGATAATGATCCTAATGTAAAATTATTGTTAACCTTATTTTTGAAAATGACTATGATATCGGGTTTTCTTCCCTAGTTCTTTCCTAATGGAGTCCTTGAATTAGGTGTTATAAAAAAATGAATAAAAAGTAGCTAGCCCACATGTGTTGAAAAAAAAGGAAATTTCCTTTCATATGGAATTCTTTATAATTCAAATTTGTATGCATATGATTAATGGTAATTAGATACAATGGTGTTTCATAAGTTATACAATTTGATTACGAATATGGATTAGAGGAAATTCAATTTATATGGTTAGTATTTCATTTTTATTATAGTAATTATTGAAAATAAAAATATTCCTATTCGAATGCATAAATATAGTGTCAAATTTTATGCTATAATTTATCCTAGAAAAAAAAATCCCCTTTGCCATGTAAACAAAATTGTTTATGAAAAACTCAATATTTGGTAAGAGAAATGATACTTAAGAAAATTTATCATTTCTAGAGCAAAAATGTTCTTTTCCTTTTGTATGAGGGGTTCTAATTCACTTTGGAACAAAGCATATTCCAAAAAGATTCCCTTTTAAAAAATCATTCTCATTTAATCAATTAATAGTTGTAATTATAAAATACATTACATTAAATCAATAAATAAAAATAAATAGAATAAAGCAATTGAAATAATTCTACCCTATCTCATCATTACCTTATCTCTACCCTCCAACCACTAAACTTAATCTTAGTCATCACTTGGTATAGGCTCAAAATTATGATGTCACCCCTTTACATGGATTGGAGGCAACAAGCAAAGTCAAGGATAAACATAAACTCAAGAATTTAAGGCAATGGGGGTGGGGGGGGGAATGATGAAAATTTGACGTAGTTGGATTACACCTTCAAACCATTCTCCACCAATTAATGCTCCTTGGAATGTCCTTTTTTCCCATTCTTGTTGTGAATTTTTGTGAGGGAACTATGTGCCAATTTTGGGGCAGCATCCTCTTGGGTCATGTGAATACCTCCTTAGGAAATCCACCCATGACACATGGGGGATTGTTAGTGGTAGTTTCAAATGAAGGGGGGGCGACATCATAAATGGGTTCCAAGTTTAAAGTTTTGAAAAAGTGGGGAGATGTGAGTCAGCCACCCTTTGACCACTCCCCATCCCACCCCAAATGCATAAGTCCCACACATTTTTCCTTGGGTAGTGTGGAAGGGGGTTTGGGATATTGTGCCCACATCAAGAGGAGTAAAGGGATAAGGGGTAAGAGTAAGGTAAAGGGGGTTGGGGTTAGGTTAGGTAGGGCAATGGGTGTTAGGATTAGTATGGTTACTTAGTTAGGTGTTAGTAAAGGTTAGGTAGAAAAATTTTAGTTAGTGGGGATGTTATATTAGAGATAGATAATGTATCTTCTCTTTCAAATTGAACCATGAACTTGGTAATAAGGTGAAGTTAATATTAATATTAGAAAATTTTATTTACTATTTTATTTGATTTAATGAAACATTAAAGTTTCCTTGAGTAATAAATATTTGGGGTAAAGTATTAAGGTATTTCTAAGGGAAAC
Source organism: Cupressus sempervirens (assembly GCA_028749045.1). Classification (NCBI taxonomy): domain Eukaryota; kingdom Viridiplantae; phylum Streptophyta; class Pinopsida; order Cupressales; family Cupressaceae; genus Cupressus; species Cupressus sempervirens. Next base: position 377,562,544 of record CM053788.1, on the reverse strand, counting down.
CTATGTCTACATTTCAACCTACCTATAGTTTAACTTGAAAAATGAATTTATAGGGTCATGTCAAAACATAATGTGTCATGTGAGTCTTAGTCAAACATGTATCAACATAGTGGACTTAATTTCTTTTAAAAAAACCAAAAAATCTACGTGTTTCTACTTTGTTATTTTAGGCATGACATATATGTAGAAACCCTTGATGAAAGGATGAAAACCATAAAGGAGATAATATACCCACTAGCCTTTTACTATAGAAAAAAGGTTGTATATTTAGAGGCTACATTTGTTCCTTCTGAGAACACATCTAGTTATGAATGTTTGTAATGCATTAGGATTATATTGTTAGGATTAAACCACAAACATAAATAACAATTACATGCAAATATTAAAAATATCAAAAAGTAATAGTTCACATAGAGAGGAACACAAGACACCAAGATTTAATGTGGTTCACCCAATCCTTGTCCAATAGTGTTACGATCTAGTGATTACAACTTGATTAGAATTTGTAATCCATTACAGCTCAATACTGTTGAAAGAACCAATTTTTGTATCACAACACAAAAATAATCCCTAACCCTAAGACCTTTTATACAAGTATTTTTACTACTTTAGGGTTATAATTAATAATTACATGTTGGCCCAAAATTCTGATAAAATAGGGCTGAAATTTTTTTTCAGGGTGATGCCTCGAGTCCCAAAGAATTTATGAAGTATGTACAATACTTTCCTAATCAGTCACCACAAACTAACAATCTCCCACTTGGGTACTGATTAGACTCCACAATAGACAACATATATGAGCATGTCAAAGCTACCCTATTACATGATTCAAACACTCCTTCTAGGAGGTACCTTGTTATAGGATTTACAATATGCTTTCTACTAAAAAATGTCTTGTTAAGAGCTTACAGATGATTACAATAGTAAGAAAGCAATCAAAATTTGATCCAAAATATGTGGTAAACCTTGCCTTATAGATCTCTAGTGTATACCATGAATATGTGTGGATCTTATCTTACCATGTTGGTATTCTCTATGATATTAGTTGTATCACTTCTTCTCTTCTCTACTCTATCCTGATTGCAATATCTTGTATGTTCTTGTTTAGTTCTACTTCTACCCAACACTTCACTCAAATCTTATCTATGCTTTATTTTTCACACTTCCTACTCACCAACCTTCTCAATAATGAATTATCCAAGTTGTATATATGATTTAAAATATTTGGATGTTGAAACCCTAAAACATCTAGCAAAATGTCAATACATTCAAATTTTTAATTGAATGTCTAAGTTGGTCATGGAATACTAGTGACACCTACCTCATAGGGTCTAGGCTAGTAGCCCTATTAGGCCTATAGCAGGTCTAGGTATAGCATCTATTTCCTTTCTTCTTTCTTTCATTCCATCATAACTTCAACTATATCATGGCGTAACATCCTTCTCTTTTTGCATGACAACAATGGTGATTAACCATGGTAGTTGTGACTTGCTTTTTTTCCTCATATTCACACCTAATTTGACCATTGTACATGTCTACCAGTGGTTGTGAGATGACATGCACATTTATTCTTCCTCTTTATCATAGACCATTCAATGAAAACATCTTGGTGTGCTACGTGTTCACATCACTAATTAGCTTTCTTTGTGCCATTAAGACTTGTAGGTTCACCAATCTCCCCCTTGACATTGATGGAAATTTTCTTGATCATTCTTAATATGCTCTTCATCCAAATGCTTTCTTCATTCCTTTGACAATATAGGTAAACACTTTAGCAGTGTGAGGACTTAGTTGAAAGTATAATTTTGTACCTTCTTTTCTCCTTTACCATTCTCCCTACAGTGTCTAACACATTTTTCTTTCAATTATATTACCAAACACTTTTAGAGAAGTTTTCATATTATGTTATTGGACATACTGGTATTTTGTTATCCGGATGGGTTGATACTATCTTCATTATTTTCTTATATATTTGATGAGATACCTCATACTTCGGATATTTTATGTGTTACTGTAATTTATGGTTTTTCATGTGATGATTTCTAAATAATTCTATATAATAATTATAGTTAGGATTATGATAAAAAAAATTATATATTATGGATACTTACCCCATACTTGCATGTATATGGTGTGTGTGTCAATTTTAGTTTTATGCTTGTCATGACTGATGTGGTTGAGGGAGGAAGTCATAGCCACCTACTAGTGATGATCTACATGATGTACCACTCCCTGCCATTGCATGTTTAACTTTTATATATATATATATATATCCAAATCCCAACCCCCACCCTATTTTTGTCCTATAGTAAAGGACAAGTATCTATTTACTCTATCCCCTGAATTTGTCAAGGTGACATGAATTTGAGTACTTAAGAGTTGAGTTTGATTTGTATGCTTTTCTTGTTTGTCGAGTTTCTTTTGAGTATGTGGTCTTCTTTGTGACTATAAGTGTAATTAGTCAGCCAAGGCAATTAATTAAATTACTAATTTTAAAGGAAAACCTTAGGAAGGAAAACATTATTATATTGAATTTAATTAATTGAGAATTAATTAAATAAAAAGCATTTGAATTAAAAGACTTCGTTAAAAAGTCTAACTTTAGAATCGATAATAAATAAATTTTCCTTCAAAGATAAAGTTGGTGAAATAATAATTATTTAATTTAGCCTTTGTAAATTTAGAAGTTATTTTATAAATAACATGAATCAAATATTATTTGGAATTAAATAAATAATATTATTCTCTCAAAGAATCTTGCTAAACTAAAATCAAGTGAGAATTATAAAATAAAATAAAATATTAGAAGGCACTAAGTGTGCATGAAAGATTTAATTAAAATAAAATTATTAAAGTGAGAGGCTATTTGGGAAATAAAAACCCCAACTAGGGTTAGAGGCCTTTTAATAAAGGATTGTGACTCATTTCTCTACACACAAGTTGGAGGAGCAACTTGAGAATTCATAGGCAAGAATTTCTATGTGGGCTTTTGGAGGCAAGAATTTCATGAGCACAAGAATTCAATAGCTTGATTAGCATTAGAATTAGGTAGGGTTTTTTAGAACCAATTTTAGAAATTCTTTCAAAAAATTTGTCTTCTTCGTGCCTCCAAGAATGGAACATTACTATGATAGATTTGTAGAAATTTTCATTGGTTTTATTTTCATAAAATCTGCTAGAAGAATTGGTAACCCTCATTGGAAAGATCAATCATTCTTAGTTTAGAAATATCTGTGAAAACAAGAGATTGAATTTAGAAAACCATTCCACGGCTAGGGTTTGAAAACAAAAACACAAAAATTAGTTCTAATTAGAAAAAAAAATTGATTGATTGAAGTTAGTTTTCATCTCAAATCTGTAAATGAAAATATGTTATGTGTGTTTGTGTGTGTACACACACACACATATGAATATGAGTTACCATAGTAATAATTTACTCTGGTAATCATATTTATTTTACCAATAAAATAGTATTGGTTCTACATTGGGATCAGTGCATTTGAATTGTTTAAAAAAATAATTAAAAATTATTAGAGGGGTGGAGGCTACCACCCACCAGCCCTCTCCTTTCTTTCTTCCCACATGAGTTGACCTCAAGCCACACATGACTGCCAAATGAAGACCATGGTTCCCCTTAAAGGCAGCGATCCCAAATAATGGGAGTTGTTAAAGTTTTTTTTTGTTAATTTCTTTTTCTTAAAAGAATTATTTATTATAATTTTTTTAATAATATTATATTATTAAATATTAGCAATTATAATCTAGTTTTAATTACAAGTTAATTTAATTTTTAAACATAATCAAATTTTAGTATTTTTAAAAAATTAAGCTTAAATTACTTTAAACTTAATTATTATTAGATATTATTTTATTTCCTTTAATCTTAAATAATATTAGGATTACAGTTGGTGGATAAATTAGAAAATTAAATATTTACAGGAAAAACAATCTCTTATGCCCTAAATTATTATTAATTTCTAGAGTAAATAATAATAGTTGTTATAATAATCAATTAAAGACATGGTTAAGAAAATAAGATCATTTTAAACTATGAAAACCAAGAACAATATTATGATCAAATTAAACTTTGAAAACCACCAATGAGGAAAAATTATGAAAATGAAAACTCCAATTATTACTTCAATCAAACCTTAGGAAATTTCATAGAAAACTTCATGTTTTTTTTCATTTTTTAAATTAGTAAATGTCTAAGGCCTTATGCATTATATTAAAGAAATAATTAAGAATACAACTGTCTCCATTCAAACAAGTACTACTATGAAAGAATGAAGAAGAAAACCTCTAGACTTGCCTGAGACATTAGTACAATGCACTTTTACAGCTTAAAAGGGGCATACCCTAGTTTACATGCATGTTCAATTTGTCTATATTTCAAATTGAAAATATCATAAACAACCTCATTGAAGAATTTGACAAAATGATAGCTTATAGTAATGTTAGAGTGGATTGGTAACCATGACATTCCCATATTTGATAAAAAGGATAGGCTCCCTTCCTCCCTTCCTGCAAGCATTGACAAGAGACTATTTTGAAACATTGGTATTGTAAGATAATCAATATAACATCTTATTTAGCAACTAGTTTGTGCTTAGTTGGTGTGTTTGTCTTTTTACTTAGCTAGCTATTTATGAGATGTGAGGTTATCATGATCTATGTTTGATTTTTATTAAAATAACTGAAATTACCCTTGAATCTAGCCAAATTTGTTGATACTTTGATAGCTTTAATTGTCATTATGATTCTTTATATATATCTATTTCAAATTTTGAATAACTGTGTTGATAAATAGAGAAAAGGTGTCATCTATATGAAGCTACTCATCATGGTGATAAACTAAATATAAACTACACTACGAACTAATTAATTTTTTGTGAATGAAATGCTAAGAGAAGGAAGGAACCAAGAGAATCACAACTAGATAAATCAACAATGGTCCAAGCTTTAGATCAAAATAGTATGAATGAGGAAACAAAAATAGAATCAATAACATATGGTGCACAACTACTACTATAGTGATGAGATAAATAGAGGACTTGAGTCATCAACCATTATGATAATGTAATAGAAAACATAATCCAACTAATAATAAGAGGCAAGGAATTGAGGAAAAAGCCAAAAGTCCACATCAAGACTGAGATACCAATTAATATATTACTATATTCAAACAATCATAAATGGTGGAATCTACAAATACTATATACCTAGAGAACCACAATGGAATATACAAAGTGGATCACAAATAGAATCACTGAGATACTAGAAAACATAAATAGAGCTTGAGAGAGACAAAATCTGAAATACAAGCTATCTAAATAAGCTAAATTCCAAGAAAAGTATAACTAAAAACCCAACATATCACCAATAACTTGAGAGGATAACAGAAAACAAAAGAACCACTCCTAGAAGAAAAAAAATAAAGAAGGGAACAAGCCTAACAAAACAACCACTGGAGGAGGGAAAAAAAAAGATGACCATAGAACTAAGCTAGATGTCTTCCACCCAGAAATACCACTCCATGCCCCTCCAGTCAACATAGATGCACATGTAGATGGAAGCCAAAAGAAACATCCAATTGTGGTTAATTTTCTCCATGGACAACATAAAAGCCCTCTTGTCTTGCATAATCAAAATTGAGAAAACTTCAACCAATAGGTCCACAAAATAGTATTTTCTCCTTTTGGGGATGCAAAGGTTAGCATCAATGTTTCCTAAGGCAATATCTAGCTCACTAAGAAAGGGTTCCTTAAAAAAAACCTATTAGAAATCCCTAAGCATCAGTTTGTCCCTATCCACATGCAAGATGGTTACAATAAGTATGGCCACAATGTTAGAATTATGCTTGGGCTTATCAACTAAAGCTAAGAACTCACCCACGATGATCTTGATGGCTCTATGAATGAGATGATCCTTGGATTTGACCAATTTGCTAATCCTAAGGACATAAATCTCCCCCCAAAATACCATCTCTCTATGACTAGACTTCATGCTAATCGATGTATCCATCCCACAAACCTACAAGTTGAAAAAGCTCAAAGAGACATCTATTAAACCCCTACATCTCTTGACAATATTGGTTACAAATTTGGAGACTTAACCTATAGGTGCTTCAGTAGTAGGAGCATCATCATTAAGAGATGCCTTCCCTTTGGGAGCCTATACCAAAAATTTGGAAGATCTTGCAACAAGATATCTATAATTGAGTGATGCCTTGATATGTCCTTCACCAAATACATTGTTTGTTACTCATTGAATTTTAGAGAATAGGGTAAAAAATACTAAATTGAATGTGATCAATGGTATGTGTGTGAAGATATCCCAACATTTAGAAAAAGGAGTCTCAAGTTTCAATGATAAAGTTATTAAGTCACCCCTATCTCACTTTCCAGAAGGGACTAAGTTTGATGATTAAAAAGATAAAAAGTATGAATCCATGCTAGATAGTGGATCCATCAAATCAATTCAATAAAATTTAATTATCTAGGTGAATATGGTCTAGAGCTATCCCTAAGGATTGCATAACTAACCAATTAATATACTTGTTGTAAATAAATTGTTGTAATATTATGTTTTATCTTGTGATAGGTTTTGAAGAAAATTTGTAGTTTGGCCTAATAGGAATGGTTATAAGAGGCTTGAGAAATGGTCAATTTTTATGATGACTTTATGTGATATGTTTAGTCACGGTTATTCTTTTCTCAACTATTGTTCTAAACTTGTGTGTTATGTGATGAGAACTAGTATGTCAATGTAAGGTCATGTGTTGTGATTCTTTTGATGTAACCTACTAAGGTTTTTGATATATGAGCCATTTGTGATTCTAGTTGCTTTTATAGAACTGAGGTGTTATGGTGACTTTTTCTTGAGATGCATTTATATGAGCTTAGGGTAGGTTATCTATGTGTATGTTGGGAAGTGGCTTACAATGGGGGTTAGAGCCCTAAAGAGGTTGCTTGGGTAACTCATTGCATTTTTTATTAATAACTTATAATATTATTGTTAATGAAGTTAAAATGAATTAACAAGATGTTGATTTGTTACCTCACCCATGCCTCGAGAACTAGTGAAGGTTAGGATAGGATTAGAAAGGATGTTTGGTTGCAACCTTGCTTCATCACTATTCCTTATTTGTATGAAAGGATATTGATACCACATAGAGTCACCAGTGGGTTAGGGATGTGAGAGAGTACCAATGTAACCTTAGAGTTGACTCATGTGATGACACTTCCCCATATTATTATTAGTTTTCCTACCAATTTTTATGCCTCTAGGATTAGATGTTACCTTGTGTACTTGGTACCTTTGAGATAGAATTCTTTTCAAGAACTTGAGACTTAGATTCTTGTTGTGACTTTTGGCTTTCTATCCATTGGGGAATTTAGATTATCTCCTTAGCATGATGGGTGTGGGGACACTTAGGTTCCATGAGGTTGGGTGGTGATGATTATTTTCCATTGAGACCTAATAACTAGACCCTGATGTTAGATGTACCATTGATGTAGTTATTTCATTAAATAAGCATCATTATGAGTCAATTTCTCTTGGGTTCCCTAGGGGGGCATCACATCTGGTATCAAGGCCCGAGTTTCTACAAGAGGAACTCTAGGTATATTGTGTGCCTACCAGATAACAAGTAGAAAAATTACAACTAAACCTAAGAAAATAAAATTTATCAATTTCAAGCTTGAACAAAATTGGAAAGCACTTGAACAAAAAACTTATCAAAAATAAAAAATGCGATAATGGAAAAATTAGGAGAAATTATAACCTTGGTTTCAAAAAGAAAATTTTCATGTAATTTTACTTTATGATTCCATACCTTTGGTTGACTTTAGTATGTCATTGTTTTTGCCTAGTTTGTAGAAGGATGGTGAGCAAGACTAGATTAGGTGTGAGAGGTCATAGCTCAAGACAAGGTAGAGGTTGAGGAAAAGGTAAGCATAGAAGCCCTCACATGACTGATTGTGAGGGTCCTATTTAGGAGGAGAATAGGGATTAGAATAGTAGAGAGCACATTGTTCACTCAGAGGAGGCCAACACTAGGAAAATGCTGAATATTATCTTAGAGTACCTACTACCTCATAAGGGTATTGACAAGGTGGAATCACATCACTCTAGGAGTGACAAGAGATAAAGATCTAGGATCCCTTGGAGAGATCATCCTAAAGATATGAAAAGGTCTATCAAGGCCTCCCATATGAAGGACCTAATGTAGGCCAAGCTTAAACCTTTAATAGGAGAATGTAATGCCCCACCAACGGATCCAAAGAATTAACCTAGAATTTCACTAAGTTTGGTAGCATTTTTTTTTTTAAAACATGAAAGTAAATACCACATATAACTTATGCACCATAACGGAAGCAATAGCAATGTCCATCTAAAAGTAAACATAACATACACAACTGGTTACATTCTTTAAGATCCCTTAACGTTGAATTACATCTAAATCAACTAACATTATTGAATCCATCTAATATAACAACCACATGAAATAATAACGATAAGTCCAATGTTTATACATTACATTTCTAAATGCTCAATCATCCACTGTACATGTCATAGGGTACGAAAAGCTTAAAAGAATATACATACGTGAAATAAGGTACATCGTCCTGTCCATGATACATCAAAGTAAAGATAATCACATGATACACTTGATACATCATCATAGAAGATATCAACATCCATCATAAAGATCAAACATAATAAACTAAGTGCACGGTTCCTCCCAACCGTTAATAGCATCATTAGACCATCATGGGCACTAGCCATCCCTCTGTGCGTAACATTCCAAATCACCAAAGAGATCATCGGTATTAACATAGTAGGAATGTCACTCCTAACATATACTATATCATATGAAGAAAGTAATCTAACATGCAAATATAAGCATAAAATAACATCATCTAACATATGCTAATCATCAATGAAAGGATACATATCCACCATCACGAAGGACGCATCAGCCACGATGTCTCAATGAATCTCAAATGATAAGAGTGGAAAAACACTACCACCCAACCACGTGGTTCCTAAGTGGTCCACTCCCACCGTGCTGAGGAGATAATCTCAAGTCCCAAACAAGCTATCCAAAACACATAGCATAAATCTCTATAAGTCCAGGAATCCTAAAAGTATACTAACTCAAAGGTTCCATCACAAAATTGACATCTAATCCCAGAGGCACACAATGAAATGTAGGAACCTACTATGCAAGTGGGAAAGTGTCATCGCATATATCATGTAAAAGTTACCCTGGCAGTTAGCTAAACTCTACGGGTCCATACTGATCTCATGCGGCCACTAGTATCCTCTCATACTGACGAGGCATGATATGGAATGCAAAGTTGCAACCATGCATTCTCTCTACTCCCATCCTAGTTTGTACAAGCACTCGAGGCATGGGCGAGAACAAAACACTTATCTTTTTAGGTTCATTTGGTTAGTATTAGGTGTGAGTGTTTTCACTTTTTTAACCAACTTACAATGAGTTACCCTGGTAGCCTCTTAGGGCACCGGCCCCCATTGCAAGCCACTTCCCAACACTACATGCAGATATCCTACCCTAAGCTCATGGAATCATAAATCTCAAAATCACAAAAGATAATCCATAATAAAATCATCAAATATGCATAAAAGCATCAAATCTCCATGAGCAAGCATCTATAGAAAATCATGATCACAACAGCTCTCTATTGGCAACTGAAGTATCACTGATAATCAAAAGTATCCATTGGTTCTCAATAACCAAAATATATCTCAATCATATTGATCGAAGACTCCAAAATGGTTGAGTCAAACATGTCACAACATGACATCATCAAGAATAAAACCATATTTTAGTCCCATCATGGCGACTAAAAAGTTTCCAAGGATAACTAATCGATTACTCAAAAATATAGTTAAGTCAAGTGTCTTAGATACATAAGGATCTCAACTATAACAAATAGTAAATACCAACATTACATAGAGCATTCCATCACATTACCATGGTTGGGTTTATAAAGATCAAGATTAAAACATCATCATGACATCACAATCACATCACCCCCAAGCCTCTAGTAGACGTCCTATAACTGGTCAACACTAGTCAACCCAAAACCCAAAATAGTAGCATAAAGAATACACAATGCAAACACATGTTTTCATTTTGCTAAATTTACAAACTTGAATTAAATGTAGAGGTTTCAGTTTACATTTCCAAGTTTGGAGAATGAATGGAGGAACATTTTGTACGTTTTTCCTAACACATGTATTGTTTTGGATGGATAAAAGTTTTCCTTAATAGGTCTAAAAATCCATCTTCCAATTATAATATTTGTTTGAAAACATCCCCCACTAAACTACCAATTAAATTTCATATACTTTATTTAATAATTTAAAACAATTAAATCTTAATAGTTGAAAATTATTAAAGAGTTCACCATTATAAAAATGAACCTTTGATATAAATCTTTATCAATTCAAATTTATTAATAACATATTTACATACCACATATATATATATATATATATATATATATATATATATACATACATATATAAATATATAAATAATTATTATTATTGCATTTTATAAAATCGAATTACAATAATTTTGATTGATACAATATAACATATGAAAAATTATTAACAATAAAAATTCAATTTCATATATGACATGAATGACTGTTATACAAATGCATACATATTAATGAGTACCACCGACAATATGCAGGACCCACGATGTTAGTGGATACTATGTACCCCTGCTGTCGTGGTACCTGTGACAGTAGGTACACTGTGACCGCAGTGGGTACAGGGGCGTAGGTCTCATCCCCCCCCCCCCCCCCCCCCACTTATACATATTTTTTATTTTTTTTATAAATCGCATAAGCGATTTCATTCACCAGTTATTATATGCGATTTTGATTTTTAATAAAAAATTTCTTGAATAACGTTTTTAAAACGTATTCAATCAATCATGGTACGATATCATTCAATTTTTAATTAAATATATATATATGTATATATACATATGTATGTATATATATATAAAGGTTTATATATATATATATGTGTGTGTGTGTGTGTGTGTGTGTGTGTGTGTGTGTGTGTATGTGTATATATATACATATATATATATGTATATGTACATATATATATATATATAAATTCTAATTTCAAAATTTTCCTATAAACTTTTGATCTCAAATTTATCCAATAATTTATCTAATGGCTTGGCTACAATTTAAACCCTAGCCCCGTGTTATTTTCAAATCTATGCTTATAAGATTCTCAAATAAATTTAACTACCCATATTAAGAATGCATACAATTAAATAGAAAAATCTTCAGAAAACATATGGAAGACACGGAGAAGACAGGGAATGCAATATGTGGAAATAGCATAAGTAAAATCACAAGAATCTACTTGGATTTTAATGCTAATTCGCTCTTCCTCAGAAAACCCGCAGAGCAAGCTCCTCCCTTCTTCAGAGTTCCCGAGTCCTCCAATGCTCCAAATGCTCTCCAAACACTATGTCTAAGCTTCTAGGAATGTCTGAATATAAAGAGCTCCCAGGAAACACCTATAATGTCTCTAGAAACAGCTAGAAGGTGTCACCAACTAAGCATGTGTCTTTTCCAACCTTCTAGATAAGTCATAAGGTTGTAGACACCATGTGCTTAATTGATGCACTAACCCCCGTGTTGTTGACATATGAGAAATAGAAAGGTGCATTAAATCCTAGACAAGCTTATAGCTCCAATTTACTTTTTATATAATTTCTATTAAAAATTTTATAACTTTCATTTTAATTTTTATAACTTTTATTATTATTATTTATTTATTACTTTATTATTATTTTATAATTATTATTAATTTTTAATTTCTAATTTTCTTTTATTTAATTCTTTTTCCTCAATTAATTCTCATTTAATTAATTATAATCAAAATATCAAAAACCATGATATTTTATATTAATTTTTTCAAATAATTAATCTATTAATTAAATCTATTTATTAAGACTTAATTAATAGAAAATTCACCATAGACCTCCAAGATAAAATATGAAAACCCATCATAGAGAAATTCACACAAAATTAGTCTAAAGGGTTAAAAATCATGAAATATGTCATCCGACACATTCGGTGGGTAAAATATCCAGATACTTGTCCTACCTTACTAGGACAAATGGTTTAAGGGTTTGAGATTTGGACTTGAGAATTTATCTCCCTTCTCTTATCATTGAGATAATATAATAGGGTATGCTCATCCTGTCAATTCACAGAAGTCGATACTCGATACCTACAACCTACATAAAAAGCATGCATGTACATACAATATATATAAAGCTAAGCTAAATAGACAATGGCAGGAAATGGTGCATCGTGTAGATCCCGACTAAGCAGGTGGCTACGACTCCCTTCCTTAACCACATCAAAAATGCCATACAATAAGAAAACACACACACCATACACATGCAAGTATGGGGTAAGTATCCATAATAAAACACATGAGATAATAAACCTTCTAACTAATCATCATCAATAACTAAAGCAATGTAATGATCATCATACATACATGAAATGTAAAGTCTAAATGATCTCATCATATACCAACTGAATCCATAACATAATGTCAGATAATCTCAAAACAATACCACTAGTCCATCATCATAAGGCTAGTCTAACATAGTTTGATAATAATAGCAATAATGTCCAGAAAAGATGTAAACGAGGGCAGGCACTATAGAGAAGTTATTGGCTATGATGCAAAGAACTGGTTGATTTATTTGGATAGATTCTTTGTAATGCAAGACTTTGACTCTAATGTCAAGAAAGGTATGTCATTACCCACTTATATATCTTTTTGGCTACCTAGTGGAAAATAGAGGAAACAAAGCTTAGGTTTGACATGAGTGCCACTATATGGGATTTATCCCTTGAAAAATTATGTGATCCCTTTTTACCAAATCAGTGGCACCAATAGAGGGAAGATGACTTTTACAATCTAGGATAGCATACCATTATCATGGTGGAGTATGAACACAAGTTCTTTGAACTCATGTCATATGTAGGGATCACTAATAGTTCACCACTAATGGTACATCACTTTATTTTGGGAGTGAAAAACCATATCATGGGGGTTGTGAAAGAATTCTAGCCTAAGACCCATAATGATGTGGTTCAACAGGCTATACATATGGAGAAGAATATCACTTTGGGATATGGTGGTTTTGTGGTGTTACCTGCTAGTGGAAATATACCTTAAGGATCTAGCGTCACACAAAACTATGGAGCAAGAAGTAACAAGGAGCTTCCTTTCTCTAAGGGAAGTCAAGGCCATCAACAACAACATCAACAGAGAGGATCTTTTCTGTTATCTTAGAGTTATGGTGATGGTTATAACTCCTAGAACTTGCATAGAGCTCAACATAATAAGCATAATCAGTACAATCAACCAACATAGAGTACCTACTCTATTTCTAGTAAGGGAAGCCACCAATAATCTAGTACACCTCTAGAGGAAAATGTTCAAGTAGAGGTATATGATGTTTCTCATGTGGAGAGTTGGGCATATTGTAGCCAACTACAGACAACATTCTTCATAGTATTCTAGATAGAGACTTGTAGCTTCTAAGCATATAGTGGGTGATGCAAGGAGATCTCATAGAGTCTTTGTAGTGGTAGACCATCATCAAGAAAATCATGAGGGTACCATTGTTGATACTATTAGAGCTATCATAGGTACACCTATTTCTATTTTATTTGATTCTAGTGCTACAAAATATTTCATATCACCTTCTATAGTAGCCAAGTTCAAGCTTAATGGGGTTAAGAATTACATAGTTTGGCAAGTGGAACTATCTTTAGGAGCCAAGGTAGCCATAGATTCCCTAGTGCATAAATGTGGGTTGGACCAAGGAGGATTCACTACTACAGTAGAACTTTAGGTTATTTCCCTTGGATCTTATGATGTGGTGTTGGTTATGGATTGGTTGGGGGTGCATGGAGCTAGCATCAACTATAGGGGAAATATTATAAAGTACAAGGATAATGAGGGTAAGAACATAGAGATTGTGGGCATCCACCATATCCTTCTCATTATTTCTAAGATTTAGATTAGACAAAGCATCCAAAAGGACTGTCAAGTGTTTTCCATTATGGTGAATGAACAAGAGGAGGAAATAGAATCTAAGGACAAGAATCTAGGTCACCCCATATTGTAAGAGTTTATTGATGTGTTTCCTAGTGATATTTTGGGGATGCCACCCAAGAAGGACATTAACTTTTGTATTGATCTCATTCTAGCAATAGAGCCCATATCTAAAGCCCTATATTGGATGACTACTTAGGAGTAGGATGAGTTATGACTATATCTAGAGGAACTCCTAGCTAAGTGTTGCATTAGAATAAGTATTTCTTCATGGGGAGCATATGTGTTATTTGTAAAGAAGAAAGATGGATCATTAATCTTGTTTATTGACTATAGGTAGTTTAACAAGCTAATGATTAAGAATAGATATCTCTTGCCAATGATCAATGATTTTTTTTACCAGATTAAGGGGGCCAAGGTGTTCTATAAGATTGATATTAAGTCAGGATACCATCAGTTGTTCATTCATGATCCATACATCTATAAGAAAACATTATGTAGTTGGTATGGTCACTATGAGTTTAGAGTGGTTTCATTTGGTATAACAAATTCTCCATCAATATTCATGTCCCTAATGAATGGAGTATTCCATTCTTACCATTATTGATTTGTACTCATTTTCTTAGATGAAATATTGATTTATTCTAGATCCCAAGAGGAATATGAGGAGCATCTTTAGTTAGTCCTATAGTACCTTAGAGACAACTAGATGTATGCCAATGCAAAAAAGTGTGCATTATTCCAATCAGAGATAGAATATTTAGGACATGTTATTTTAGGAGATGGTATCTTAATGGATCCCATGAATATCCAAGCTATAGTTGATTTTCCTACACCCATTAATGTTTCTAAGATTCATAGCTTTATGGGGTTGGTTGGGTACTACTAGAGTTTCCTTTAGAACTTTTCTTGAGTTTCTTATCCTATCACTTCCCTTGATAGAAATGGAAAGAAGTTTAATTTGATCGAGAAGTGTGAAGAGGCCTTATGAAATCTTAAAGTGCTTCTAACTAGTGCACCTATTCTAGCAGTACCTGATCTAGTAAATGATTTCATGGTGTGTACCAATGCTTCCCTAGAAGGGATTAGGATAGTCCTTGTGCAGAAAGGATGGGTGATTGTATATAGGTCTTGTAAGATCAAGGATCATGAGCTGAACTATCCTATTCACAATCCTTATCAGCTAGTTGTATTTGTTCATGCCTTAGTGAGATGGAGACACTTCCTATTGGGGCATCATTTTGAGCTACATAGTGATCATCATAGTTTATAGTATATCTTCATGCCTTCCAATCTGAATGCTAGATAGAATTTTTGGATGGAGCTTTTGTGTGAGTATGATTTGAGGTGAAGTACATTCATGGGCAATAGAATGTGGTAGAAACCTCCTTGAGTTGTCAGAGACATGAGATATCAACTTTGATTTTTATTGTCAACTTGAAAAGTCATATACTTTAGTCTCTTCCTATAGATACATGGTATAAGGAAGTGAGTGCAAATATTGACTAGGGTAGACCTTTGGAGGGAAGGATTTTGAGCTATGTGTTAGAGTCATGTGGCCTTTTGTTCCATTCAAGGAGGACTTTTGTACCAACACTAGATGATATTCATACATATTGATCATATATGAAGATCATTGCACACCTTACTTGGCACACCCAGGTGTCAAGAAGATGCATGCAGACTTGTGATGGTTGTATTATTGGTTTGAGATTGTTAGGATAAACCACAAACAGAAATAAAAATTACATGCAAATATAACTAATAACAAAAAATAATAGATCACACAAAAATGAACAAAAGGCACCAAGATTTAATTTGGTTCACCCAATCCCTGGGCTACATCCACCAAATAGCAAGTCCAATATTATTACAATCCAATGATTACAACCTAATTACAGTCTGTAATCCCTTATAGCTCAATACTGCTACAAGAAGCAATTTTGCATCACAACATAATGAAAATACCCAACCCTAAACCCTTTTATACAAGTATTAAACTACTTTAGGGTTATAACATGTTGGCCATAAATTAGCCATAACTTTAGTGGTGAATCTACGAATGGCGAATCTATGAATAGTACCCAAAAAAAAATTTGGGGCGATGCCCCGAACCCCACTAATTATGAAGTATGTATAGTACTTTCCTAATCAATCACCATAATCTAACAATCTCCCACTTGGAGACTGATTAGGCTCCACACTAAACAACAATCTAACACTTGGATACTGATCCTGTAGCAATACTACTACCACATGGGGCTCCCACTGGATCAAACCAACCTGGACTTTGTTTTTCTTTTATTCATCTTCAGTCTAAAAGACCAACCAAAGTTGAAGAGGGGTTCAACTTCTCCATTGTTACAACCTTTGTCAACATATTTGTTGGATCTTCATTGGTATGTATCTTCTCAAGCTTTAACTATCCATCCTCCAAAACTGACCGAATGAAATGGTACCACAACTGTATGTGTTTGGTCTTAGAATGCAGATTTGAATTCTTTGCAAGATGAATGGCACTATGACTATCTGTGAACAAATAATTATCCTTTTGAGGATGTCCCAATTCTTCATAGAAGAACTAAATCCATATCATCTCCTTGGTTGCCTCTATAGTAGCAACATACACTACCTCTGTAGTTGATAGAGCATTAATCTTCTGTAACCTAGAAACTGAGCTCACAGTTGCCCCACCAACAATAAAGACATAACCTGTAGTACTCCACCTGGTATCAATATCCCCTGCCAAATCTGAATCAACATAACCTTGTAAATTAGTAGTAGATGCCCCAAAGTGTAAACACTTATTGGATGTTCCTCTCAAATATTTGAGAATCCACTTGATAGCATTCTAATGCTCAAATCTCGGATGACTCATATACCTACTAACGACTCCCACTACATGGGCAATATCTGGCCTAGTGCATACCATAGCATACATCAAACTTCCTAAAGCTAAAGCAAAAGGTACCTTGGACATCTTATCCTCCTCTTCCTATGTCTTATGACACATCTCCTTAGTCAATTACAAATGACTAGGTAAAGGTGTGCTGACAGCTTTAGCATTCTTTGTAGAGAAATGTTGCAACACCTTCTCAACATAATTAGCCTAAGATAGTGTCAATGTTCTATTCTTCTTATCTCTAAAAATCTTCATACCAAGGATTTTTTTTTCTTCCCCCAAATCCTTCATAGCAAATGCATGTGCTAATTGGCATTTCAACCTCTTAATACGATCCATGTTAGACCCAGCTACAAGCGTATCATCAACATATAAACATAAAAAAATGTAGCTATCATCATCCAACCTCTTAAAATAAACAAAATAATTTGAATGACACCTGTTATAGCCATGATCATGCATAAACCTCTCAAATTTTAGATACCATTGTCGAGGTACTTGCTTCAAGCCATATAAACTTTGCTTCAATTTGCACACTAAGTTCTCCTTACCTTTGACCTCAAATCTCCATAGCTGTGCCATATATATTTCTTCATCCAAATCACCATGAAGAAAGGCTATTTTAACATCCAACTGCTCTAAATGCAAAACTTTAGTAGCCACAAGACTTAAAATAGTACGGATAGAAGTCATTTTAACAACATGAGAAAATATCTCATCAAAATCAATTCTCTTTTTCTGTGAAAATCCTTTTACAACTAACTTGGCCTTAAATATTTTCTTACCTCCTTCCTCTTCTTTCAACCTGTAAACCCACTTATTCTGTAAAGCCTTTTTACTTGTAGGCAACTTGCATAGATCCCATGTCTTATTCTTTAGCAAAGAGTCCATTTCATCTTTCATTGAAGACTCCCACTGAATCTTAGTATCCACCTACACAGCTTCATCATAACTTTCAGGTTCACCAGAATCAGTAAGTAAAATAGAATACAAAGAGGGAGAAAATATTTGTGGAGGTCTAATTTTCCTCGTTGACCATCTAACATTCACTAGTGTGTGTGGTATTTTTTGTTGCGGTTGTTGCACATCATGAGGAATGGCTGGAACATTAGCTTTTGGAGTATCATCCAACACTACATAATCATCTTCTTTCTTCTCATGTTGCTACAACAAATCTTTGTACAACACTTTCTCATTGAATATGACATCTCGACTTCTAACAATTTTATGATTTTCAAAATCCCAAAGCCTATAACCAAATTCATTCATGCCATATCCAACAAAGAAACATTTCTTTAATTTAGCTTCTAGCTTGGTTCTATTTTCAGAGTCTAGATGAGCAACAGCTTCACAACTGAAGGTCTTGAGAAAAGAATAACTCAACTTCTTACCAGTCCATGCCTCCTCTAGAATACCACAGCCCAAAGGAGTAGAGGGACCTCTATTAATCAAATATTTATCAATATTGATAGCCTTTGCCCACATGTGTAAGGGCAACCTAGCATACAACCTCATGCTCCTTGCGTCCTCCATTATAGTCCTGTTCATGTGTTCAGCCACTCCATTTTCCTGTGGAGTCCTTGGAATAGTTTTTTATCTATGAATACCATTAGTGGAGCAATATTCTTCAAATTCATGACTGCAATACTCACCACCATTATTAGATCTGAGAAATTTTAATTTCTTACCAATCTCATTTTCAACCAAGCATTTCCATTTCTTAAAAGTTTGAAATATATTAGATTTTTGTCTAAGGAAATAAACCCATACTTTTCTAGTTGTGTCATCAATAAATGTAACATAATAATGAGAGCTACCAAGGGAAGATACCTGAGCTAGTCCCCATACATCTGTATGCACAAGCTCTAATTTCTCCTTTTTGTTTTCCTTCCTAGTCTTTACAAATCTCACTCTCTTTTGTTTTCCATACACACAACTTTCACAAAAATCCATATTAACACATTTCAGACCAAGTAAAACTTTCTTTGAATGAATTAATTTCATACCTTTCTCACTCATGTGCCCAATTGTATTAAGCCACAACACTATATCAAAATATATAGCAGCTATTTGTTCTCCTTGCTCAATTGCAGAAATTATTCTTAAACATTCATTTTTCTTTGAAACAATCAAAGTAGAAGGAACAATATGACCTATACAAAGATATAAGGTGCCTACTTTCACACCTTTTCCTACTACAAGGGAACCTTTTAAAACCTTCCAATTTTTATCATTAAAAGTAACTACACAACCCTCATCACCGAGTTGCCCTGCTGAAATTAAATTCCTACTCAGCCTTGGAACATGTCTTACCTCATGTAGTAGCCAATGATTCCCATTCTGCAACTTAATCTTAATTTTTCCCTTTCCAACAATTTGATAGGGTTCATTATCCCCCAAATAAACAAGCCCAAAATCCCCTTGGACATAATCAATGAAATAACCTCTATGAGGTGTAGCATGAAATGAAGCACCAGAATCTAAAACCCATTAATCATCAACACTTTCTAAAGATAAAAGCAAAGCATCCTCTTCAGATTTGTTACTTACCACATTTTCCTCCTTGTCTCCATCTGATTTATCTCCTTCATTTTTCTTTCGATTCCAGCAATCTTTCTTTTTGTGCCCTATTTTCCCATAGTACTAGCAATCATTTGGTCCTCTTGATTAAGACCACTTCCCTTTTGACTTTCCTCTTGATTTCCCATGATTTCTAGAGTTACTTCCTCTCTTAGTCGTTCTGCCCCTACTTTGTGCATTCAAAGCACTTCCTAATGTAGATCCACTTAAGGATTTCCTACAAGTTTCCTCACTCAAAAAAACATCGATCACATCATCATATTTTAGGGTACTAGATCCAGGAATAGAATTACTCACCACCATTACCAAGCCATTCCAACTTTAAGGCAAAAAACACAAAATTAAGAGAGCCCTAATTTCTTCATCAAAATTGATACCCACAGAAGATAACTGACTAGTAATAGTATTAAACTCATTTAAATGATCTGCAACATATCCACCTTCTGCCATTTTCATATTAAATAAACACTTCATGAGAAATACCTTGTTTGAAGTAGAGGGCTTTTCATACAGTGTCACTAGGGTTTTGATCAAATCTTTTGTCATCTTTGCTATTGTAATATTAAATGCCACCGATGGTGCCAAGCATAACTGAATTCTTTCGAGTGCCTTTCTGTCCAAAAGATCCCATTCAGCATCTGACATAGTTCCCTGATTCTTGGCTTTGCCTTCCAATGGCTTCCATAAATCCTTCTGATATAGATAGTCTTCCATTTGCATCTTCCATAACTAGAAGTTCTACCCATTAAACCTATCAACCCTTAGCTTACCCTCATCTACCATCGCTCCCACTCAACCATGAGACTCCCACTTGACTGTGAGACTTTCCTGCAGAGGATAACTGAAAGACAACCTCGCTCTGATACCACTTGTTAGGATAAACCACAGACAGAAATAAAAACTACACGCAAATATAACCAATATCAGAAAATAATAGATCACATAGAAATGAACACAAGGCACCAAGATTTAACATGGTTCACCCAATCCCTAGGCTACGTCCACCAAATAGCAAGTCCAATATTATTACAATCCAGTGATTACAACTTGATTATAGTTCATAATCCCTTACATCTCAATACCGCCGCAAGAAGAAATTTTGCATCACAAAATAATGAAAATACCCAACCCTAAACCCTTTTACACAAGTATTAAACCACTTTAGGGTTATAACATGTCAGCCATAAATTAGCCATAACTTTAGTGGCGAATCTACGAATAGTACCAAAATTTTTTTTTTGGGGTAATGCCCTGAACCCCACTAATTATGAAGTATGTATAGTACTTTCCTAATCAGTCACCACAATCTAACAAAGATGAAGTATGATATCATTGATTTTGTGGCTAGATGTCTTGAGTGCCAAAGATTTAAGGAAAAACACTAGTATCCTGTAGGGATTCTTCAACCTAATCTCATTCCATCATGGAAGTGGGATATTATTTCTATGGAATTAATTGTGGGATTACCTATGACTCCCCATCAACATAATGTTATCATTGTCACTATTGACCAATTAGCTAAGGTGGCACACTTTTCTTCGATGAAGTTGTCCTACAAAATGGCTTCTTTAGCCAAAGTATTTATGCACAACATTTTTAGATTGCATGGCAATCCCTAAAAGATAATTTCAAATAGAGATCTTGTATTTACATCTACATTTTGGAATTCATTACACCATGATCATTGAGCACAAGTAAATTTTAGCTCATCATATCACCTAGAGACAAATGGTTGGATAGAGAGAGTGAATTAGGTTCTAGATCATATGTTGAGAATGTATCTCATGGAATGATAGACTCTTTGGGAGGATTATCTTTCAATGGTTTAGTTTGCATATAATAATGGGTATCATAGTTTGATTGGGGTGGCACCTTTTTAGGCATTATATGGTCATCCTTGTCATACACCCTTGAGTTTGGATAGTCTAGAGGGTTTCATCCTATTGGGTCATGAGATGCTTCAAGATATGGAGCAACAATGCACATCCATGAGTATGTACCTATGACATATGATAGACATAAGAAATATGTAGATGTTCATATAATACATAAGCAATTTGTAGTGGGAGAAAAGGTATGATTAAGAGTGTATCTGTGAAAGAGTCAGATCTATTATGGAAAGGATTTGAAGCTAGTAACTCAGTTTGTGGGTCCATTTGAGTTTCTTTAGAGGATTGGTCTAGTTGCCTACCGTCTTGCATTTCTATCCAACTTGGCTCATATTCATAATGGTTTCCATGTTTTTGTACTTAGAGAGTATGTTATTGATGTGGTACATGTTCTTTATTAGAATATGTTATAGGTAAAGGATGAGAAGCTAGGTTTAGAGCCCATGTGCATTCTGTAGTGGCAAGAGTTAACCCTTAGCTATTGGGACATAAAGAAGGTAAGGGTCCAATGTGATTTTACTGATGAGTCATTAGCTACTTGGGAGGATGCAACTAGATTATAAGATTTATATCCCTACTTGTTTGTAGGCTTCTAGGAGTAAGCCTAATTTTAGTTGGGGGGAGATATAGTCCCTACCCTATTTTAATTTTAGTTATATTGCCAAACATTTTTAGACCAATTTTCATATTATGTTATTGGATGTAGTGGTACTTGGTTACCTAGATGGGTTGATACTATCTTCATGATTTTATTATATGTTTAACGAGATACTTCGTACTTGGGATATTTTATTTTTTACTATAATTCAAGGTTGTTCATGTAATGATTTTTAAAATATTTTATATAATGATTACAATTAGGATTATTATGATTTTTTTCATAGATTATGGATAGTTACCCCATACTTTCTTGTGTATGGTGCACAAGTCTATTTTAGTTTTCTACTTGCCATGACTGATGTTGTTGAGGGAGGGAGTCATAGTCACCTGCTAGTCAGGATCTACACAATGTATCACTCCTAGCCATTTCATGTTTAGCTTAGAGACATATATGCATATGTACATGCTTGAATTTTATGCAGGTTGTAGGTACTGAGCATTGAATTCCATGAATTTCCAAGATGAGCATGCCCTATCACAATATCTCAATGGAAAAAGTAGGGAGATAGTTTTCAAGTCAAAATCCCAACCATGAACCTATTTTTGTCATGTGGTAAATGACAATTATTTTTTTACTCTACCCTTCCAAATTTGTCAAGCTAATGTGAATTCAAGAACTTAATCTTGGAGTTTGATTTGTGTACTTTGCTTGTTTGTCGAGTTTCTTTTGAGTATGTGGTCTACTTTGTGACTGTAAGTGTAATTAGTCAACTAGTAATTTTAAAGGGAAACCTTATGAAGAAAAACATTAATATATTATATTTAATGAATTGAGGATTAATTAAACAAAAGTGTTTGAATTAAATAATTTAGTTAAAAATTCTAACTTTGGAATCAACAATAAATAAATTTTCCTAAAAAGCTAAAATTGGTGAAATTATAATTATTAAATTTAGCCTTTGTAAGTCTAGAAGTTAATTTTTAAATAATGAGAATTCAATATTATTTGGAATTAAAATAATTAATATTATTCTCTCAAAGCATCTTGCTAAATTAAAATCAAGTGGGAATTATAAAAATAAAATAAAACATTAAAAGGCACTAAGTGTGCATGAAAGGTTTAATTAATATAAAATATAAAATAAAAATAATAAAGTGAGAGGCTATTTGGGAAACAAAAACCCTAACTAGGGTTAGAGGCCTTTTAATAAGGGATTGTAGTTCATTTCTCCATGCATAGGTTTGGAGGAGCAACTTGAGAATTTGCAGGCAATAATTTCTTTGTGGGCTTTTGTAGATTGGAGTTCCATAAGCACAAGAATTCATAGGTTTGATTAGCATCAAACTGAGGTAGGATTTTGTAGAAACCCATTTTAGAAATTTTCTCAAAACCTTTGTCTTCTTCGTACTTGCAAGAATGAGAAATTACTATGGTGGATAAGTGGAAATTTACATTGGTTTTTTATTCATAAAATCTGGTAGAAGAATGAGAAACCCTCATTGGAAAGATTGATATTTTTGGGTTTGGAAATATTTGTGAAAACTATATATTGAATTTAGAAAACCATTAGATAACTAGGGTTTGAAAAAAACAAAACCAATTCTAATTAGAAAAATAAAATTATTCATAGAAATTAGTTACCCTATCAAATTTGTAAATGAAAACTTAGTATATATATGATTTACCACAATGAAAATTTATCGTGTTAATCCTGTTTCTTTTATGAGTAAAATTGTATTGGTTCTACAATGGGATCGATGCATTTGATTTATTTTTAAAATATATTATTGGAGAGGCAGTAGTCACCACCCCCACCCCTCTCCTTTCTTTCTCTCCATATGAGTTGACCTCAAGCCATGTGTGGCTACCAAATACAAGTCATAACTGCCAAAGGTAACACACATTCTACCCAAGGCAATGATCCCAAATAATGAGAACTGATAAAAAAAAAAAAAATTCTTCATAAAAAAATTAATATAATTATTTTATAATATTATATTATTAAATATTAACAATTATAATCTAGTTTTAATTATAAGTTAATTTAATTTTAAACATAATTAGGTTTTAGTTTTTATATTTATTTTAAGCTTAATTATTATTAGTTATTATTTTATGCCCTTTAATCTTAAATAATATTACAATTATGATTTGTGGATAAATTGGAAAATTAAATTTTTACTAAAAAAATAATTCTCTTATGCCCTAAAGTATTATAAATTTCTAGAGTAAATAATAATAGTTGTTATAGGAATCAAATAGAGACTGGTTGGTTAGAAAAATAAGATTTTTTTAAACTATGAAAGCCAAGAACAATATTATGATCAAATTAAACTTTGGAAACCACCAACTAGGAAAGACTATGAAAACAAAAACTCCAATTATTACATCTATCAAGCTTTAGGAAATTTTATCAAAAACTCATGGCTGGAAAACTACACTTGGTGTAAATAAATTGTTATGATGTTATGCTTTATCTTGGGATGGATTTTAGGGAAATCTCATAGCTTGGCCAAATAGGAATCTTTACCAGAGGCTTGGGAAGTGGTTGATTTGTATTATGGCTTTATGTGATGTGTTTAGTCATGATTATTCTTTTCCCAACCATTGATCTAAACTCATGTGTTTTGTGATGAGAACTAATATGTCTATGTAAGTTCATGTGTTGTGAATCTTTTGATGCAACCTACTAAGGTTTTTGATAAATGAGTTATTTGTGATTCTAGTTGCTAGTATATAACTAATATGTAATGGTGACTTTTTCTTGAGATACATTGATATGAGATTAGGGTAGGTTATATGTGTAAGTTGGTAAGTGCCTTGCAATGGGGGTCAGAACCCTAAAAAGCAACCTAGGTAACTCATTGTTATTTATATTAATAAGTAATAATATTCTCATTAATGGGGTTAAAATGAATTAACCAGATGCCAGTTTGGTACCTCATCCAAGCCTTGAGTGATAATATAGGTTAGGATGGGAGTAGAGAGGATGCTTAGTTTAAAACTTTCTTCATTAGTGTGTCTTGTCTAGATGAAAGGATATTGATGCCACATAGAGTCATTATAGGGTTGGGGTCTTGAAAGACTGCTAGGGTAATTCCCAACCATTGATCTAAACTCACATGTTCTGTGACGAGAACCAGTATGTCTATGTAAGTTCATGTGTTGTGATTCTTTTAATGAAACCTATAAAGGTTTTTGATAAATGAGTTATTTTTTATTCTAGTTGCTTATATAAAACTAAGGTGTAATGGTGAATTTTTCTTGAGATGCATTTATATGAGATTAGGGTAGGTTATCTATGTGTATGTTGGGAACTGGCTTGCAATGGGGGTCAAAACCCTAAAGAGTATGCCCAAGTAACTCATTTTTATTTATATTAATGAGTGATAATATTCTCATTAATGGGGTTAAAATAAATTAAAAAGATGTCAGTTTGGTACCTCATTCATGCCTTGAGTAATAGTATAGGTTAGAATGGGAGTAGAGAGGATGCTTAGTTGTGAACTTGCTTCATTAGTATGTCTTGTCTATATGAAAGGATATTGATGCCACATAGAGTCATTACAGGGTTGGGGTCTTGAGAGATTGCCAAGGTAACCTTAGAGTTGACTCATGTGATGTCACTTTCCCATTTACTTATTAGCTTTCCTACGTGTCTTGGTTCCTTTGTGATTAGATGTTACCTTGTGTACTTAGTACCTTTGAGATAGAATGCTTTTTAGGATCTTGAGAATTATATTCTTGTTGTGACTTTTGGCTTGCTATCCATTTGAGACTTGAGATTATCTCCTTGGCATAGTGGTAGTGGGGCTACTTAGGTTCCATGAGGTCAGGTGGTAGTGATTCTTTTCCATTGAGATCTGACAGCTGGACCCTAATGTTGAATGCCCCATTGATGCAGATATTTCATTCTTTCTACATGATGATTATGTCGTAAGT
This sequence comes from Cupressus sempervirens, assembly GCA_028749045.1. Taxonomy (NCBI): domain Eukaryota; kingdom Viridiplantae; phylum Streptophyta; class Pinopsida; order Cupressales; family Cupressaceae; genus Cupressus; species Cupressus sempervirens. The sequence continues at coordinate 377,536,473 of CM053788.1, read as the reverse complement.
TTCAACTCTCATATTTTTTACTTCAATTGTTGAGAACCTATGGGATGATGTATATTATCTTAGCATTTCATACCACACGACATGTGTAGTGGATGAGTATGCACCTTTGTACTTGTATATTCTTTTATGATATTTTTCACACATGGTTATTCCTATAACATGGACTTGTTTAATTATTAAACTTAAACTTAATAGAATATTTATACATGATTCAATGTTATGGAACCCTTTAGAAATGTAACTATAATAGCTTTTCTTATGTATGTATGTGATGTGTATTTGAGTTATTGATTCTGCATTATTGTCTCATGTATGTTTTATTCTTTCCAAAAAAATTGTTTAGAAAACTTAGCATCATTATAGGTTAATTTCTCTTAGAATCCCTATTGGGGCATTACACTCCCCTTTTTGTCTCATAGGGGATCTCCCCTTGTCATCATACTTTCAATTTTCATCTTCATCTCCCCCTAACCTTCTTCATCTCTTCTTTTCTTCTCCTTCTTCTATATTTCCTCATGTATTCTTCTTCACTTCCCCTTTTATATATTCTTTAACTGTGTTACATATGGTCTCCCCCTTAATCTCTCGTCTTCCTCTTTTTATCATCAATGACAATGGGTCATAAAATGTTCAAATACCAAGCTCTACCACTATCCAATTATTCATTCCATGAGGTGTGGAGTTTTTTGAGAGCAAGTTTCATGCTCAATATCCCTGCTACATTGTTCTCCATCTCTTCTAATGTAGTTACTGTATCAATGACCATTATTACCTCTTCCTCTATTATATGCTCTTGTATAATTCCTACTAGTGTGGATAGAAATAGTACAATTTTAAGAATGTAAAAGTTTATTTTTCCTATTCTTCCTTCATCCTATTGATTAGGTGTATCTTTTCATGTATTTGGTTGGTGTAATCTATTGAAAAACTTGTCACAACATAAAAAGAGTTATGTGTTAGATTTATCCCTTCATGAGCTTTCTTCAAGGTGTTCTCTAAATTGACCATGTATCCTTGGCGATCTGTCACTTTTGGTAAGACTGGTAAAATACCTCTTCATTTTTCTATTGTTGTATAATTTTCTTCCATAAGCTCATTTAAGAGCTGCTCAATTAGGTGTGTGAGCTTTTACTTCTATCCCCCTTCTATTATTTTATCAGTAACCTTGTCAATATCTAAAATATTAATTATTTTTTCTGGTTAAATTATGAGGTATGTGTTTACATCATACTAAGAAACAATTGTTAATCCCATGATTACATCTCTTGACTTTACCAATTCTTGAGTTCATTTCATCTTCTTGTTGGATGGCTTTAATATTATGAATCTATGAACCAATTTATAGGTAGTGATTAATCTATTTTTTTCTCATCTCATCTATCTTTCCCACTCTTTTGTCAATTTCTTCTTTCACCTTGATAAGGTCTTCTCTTGATTTTGCATCTTTTTCAAATAATACTCCTTCATATTTAGAGATTAAAGATGACGAGGATGGGGATGGTGATTTTTTTCTTTCCTCCTTTTCTTCTTCCCATGTTCTATGTTTCCCTTACTCAAATTAAGTTTCCTCTTGGTGGATCAAGACTGCATTATGCTCTTGGGTTCTAGAGCTATAGCTTTAGTCATTTGAGACTTATCTAGTGTGACCTATTTGAGCAATGGATCATTTCTATCCTTTTATTTTTTTGCCTCTTGTATAGGTGCATTATCTTATGCTTGAGTCCTATCTCTTTATGGGCTTTTCCAATCTTTATAGATAATTTCGCCTTCAAATTTCATCACAGTTGGTGCACTCTTATTTCCTTCACCTATTTTTTCTTTTGTAGAAAATGTATCTATTAATAGAAGTTGAGTGTCTATTTTTTGGATTTCATCCAGACTAGTGTTGCATCACCAACTGGTGTCTTAGTTTGTGTTGTTCCCTGATCTTCAATAGCTACATGTTCTAACTCCTCATTCATTTCCCTACTTTTGGGGATAGAATCCTTTGGTTCTTCATCTACCTATGTATATGTATCATCCTTAGACAAGTTTCCCTATCATATTAGTGCTTTTCTTCAACCTTTCTATCTTTTCAATATTGATTACCTATGGTTTCTAAGAATCCTTCATGGTCAAGATCATAGGATTGATAGGTTCCTCTCCTATCTTGTCTTTTGCTTCTCCCTAACTAAAATGTAGTCTATTTTAGTTAACTTTTCCTCTATTTTTCTCTATGTCTACTATCTTGTCGTTGAATCCCTTCACAAATTCATTAACTCTAGGGATTTTTCTTTCTTTGGGACTTCCAAATTATGAAAGATAGTGTGTACCTTTCACCTTGTGATGTGAGGGGATTGTCGTTGACATGAATTTCATGCATCTCTTCAACATAACCCTTTTCTTCAGTGGTTCTGCTTGATCTGATTGGTTTGATCTCCATTGGCCTTTCTTGTTGTAGAATTATTTTTCCTTTTAAAGGAAAGTGAGTTTGGGTATTTGAGATTTAGTTTTCTCTTCCTTATTTTTTTCTCATTATTCCTTCAATTGTGAATTTATTATTTCCAACAATTTATTTCCTTTTCAAATGTGTCATTTCCCCATCTTGTTATTACTAGTACAATTTTTTCTCTGGAGATAAACTTATCTTTGTATTCCTCTGCATAATTTCTTCTTGCTGATGGTGCAAACTACACGGTCTATCCTTTGCTAGTGCATCATCCAGTATCCCTTTGAATTTACTAATTTTATCATTTCATCTCCTCTAAATGATCAAAATCATTTCTTTTAGCAATTTAGCTCTTATCTTTCATGGGGTTCTTCCATATGTTGTTAAGCTAAGTAGAACAACACTTATCACTTTGTTTTTCACTTCACTAAAGATTGTGTTTTTACTCCTTATTGTATAGTAGTTTTCATTATGTACAATATCATAAATTGAGAGTGGAGAAGGTAGGTTCTTTCCTTTCTTCATTGGTTTTATTTTCTTCATTGGTGGTTCTCCTATTGATGGCTTTTTCTTCATAGGTATTAAAGAAGTTGATTTTCTTTTAGCCTTTTCTTGTTCATTCTTTTTTCTTATGTATGTATCCATCTTTACATTTTGAGTAGTACTGGCTACTTGCTTACTAGTATCCTTTATAATTCTCTTTGGTTTTGGTGAGGACTCCCTTCTTGAATCATTGTTGATTTAAACATTTTCCTATTGTTGCGGACTTGCTGATGTTTCATTGGTGAGTCCCAACTCTTCTTCAATGTTTATCTCATCAATATTTCTTTCCTAATTTTTCTTGTGGCTAGATTTCCTAGCAAATTTTTTCTCTATTTCTTTTTCCTTCTTTTGTTTCATGACATTTCTTCTCCTCATCATTCTTGTCTCAAGCTTTGACAACTTTGGGTCTATTGGCATTATCAATAGAAAGTCAATGGGAGGTCTTGTCTCTTCTTCTATCATTTCATATTGAAATGTTGTTAACCAATTCATTCTTTGTTCAATAGCCTATATCATGGATTAATTTGTGCTTGCCAGAAAATACAATTCAATTTTGTGCTATTCAACTAGGGTAAAGGGTGTTATTTCCCTTTGGTACATGTCCCTATGAAATTTATTTAAGTATGATATAAATAGGTTATCTCTTTTTTTTCTAATGGTATTATCATTTTGCAAACTTTTTCTATAGTAGACATATTCATTGACCTGTTGCAGGGAGGATGTCAAAGGAATTCTCTCTTGAAATAGAAAAATATACATATCGATATGGCTCTATAATTTAATAGATGTATCTTGTAGTTATCCTTGATTTTGTGTAGTTTGATCATCATTTTCTTGTGAATCCATCAACTTAGGTCAAGTTTGGAATGGTTGTGGATGATTTTATATGTGTCACATGTTGCTCAACTTGGTACACTATTCTCTCTACTAGAGTAATAGATTATGCACATGATTCTGATCATAAAATATCTCATTTCTAGGTCAAGAATGTCATCGATTTTACATGCTCATCCATTTTTTCTTGCTCAAGTCAATCTGATAGGCTTGTCCAATAGGACTTTCCCTTTTGTTTGTTTCAATCCACTACCATTGAATCTAGTTACCCTATTTATAACCTCTTTCATAATCTTATAGGACTTTTCTAGTGACATATATTAGTCATGTACCCTACCTAGTATAAATGTTACCCAATTGTCCTAGAAAAAGTCAAGGATATCCATAGCATGGTGTAGTGTAGTGTTTACTAGATGACTCAGTTCTTGCTTCAAAATCCCATTTTCAAAGAGTGACTCAAATAAACTATGGATTTTGTCATCACAAAGCTCCAAAAATTTTATCTTTAGATACACACCCACATTTTCTATAAGCAATACATTTTCTAGTAGTCATGACAATGCTCCAGTCATGCTCTTCACATCTCCCTTTAATGGAATAATATCATATTCAAGGTGGTTTTCTTCCTTGGTTCTAACTAATTCTACTTCATTAATTCCTTGTACCATTGTGAATTCTTACTAGTGGATGACTAAACAATAATGAATAGATATCACATGTTCTCTCTTTGATTTTTCTTCTATTATTTTAGGATATTTATATCTTCACATGATAATGGAGCACAATGTGATGAGCCAGGTTTTTGCAAATACACAACTCAAAAGTTTGAATTTGCAAAGTGTAAATGGATCTTTCATAGCCTATTTATAGCTTTCAATAAGTAATGTTAGCTTGGCATTAATATGATGTGATAAAAAAAATTCATATCTACCAATTAACCCATAATTAAGTCTTATGATTTGTGTGACAATAGTTGTATTATCTTATACTTATGTCTTACTATAGGTACTCTATACTTTGCAAGTTTTTTATTGCTTTGAAAAACATGACTTAACGATTTTCACTAGGAGACCTATTTAAGATATTTTCCATTGAAAGTAACACCTTTAAAATGTTGGTTAGCTTAATTAGTTTGAGAAGTCTCACCTTCAACTAGTGAGCTCAAAACCTTAGGAGACTTCACCTCTATAACCTCACCAACCTTCTTGGTCTAGAATTTGTAGAAGTCCTTTCTAGATTCCTCATTGTCCATAATCTTTTATCTTTCCTTTATCATCAAGGTTCTACTTCTTAGACCTTTTCTTCAATCTTCATTCTCTAGAAAGATGATATATTTTACCTCAATAGTAAGAGATCATGCATGTTCCCCTCCATGGTCCTAAATGGTTCCTTTGACCATTCTATAGTTTTCATTTTTCTACATGATGTTTTCTATTTCCATATATTGAACACACTACTATAGGAAACTTGTTCTTCTAGGTAGGATTTGATGTTTTCTAAGATGATTAGTTTGATATTTCCTCAGGTCTTTTTGCAGCTTCACAACACACACACCCCATTTTTTACTTAGAAATGGGGACCCCCCTTCTCTTTTAGGATAGAGGTAACCCCTCTCCATGACTGGGCATCTCCCAAGTCTCCTCTAAGAGTAGGCTTGTTGTAGGTCTAATCTAGAAATCTGGTCACTAAGGGTCGTTCAAGAATTATCATTCAGGAAGATCAAATTTTCACTAAGTAAAAAGGTATGCACCTACACACCCAACACACATGTCTACCATAAAATGTGAACTAGGTGCACTACCTTAGCCCTTTTTTTTTGGGTGTACATATGCACCTAGTGCACCTTTCCATGGTGCGCTAAGTAGGCATACCAAAGTGTGCACCTATAAATAGAGGGAGCCCCTATTTATACTCATTATGCTCACTAATCCCCATTTCAGCACACCATTATACTTTTCTACCTACACTAACTCTAGCTTTCCACACCCAAGGCACAAAGGTAATATTCAGCATAGCAGCACACCTTGCCCACCTATGTAGGTGTGCCACATGTTCCATAGGCCCCATACACTAAGCATTTTACCAAGAGATGTACACAACTATGTTGTGTACCTATGTAGGTTTGCAGCTATGCTAAGTGCACAATATTAGAATAGACCAACCCTTGCTAGACACTAGGTGCACCCTCCACACCTATGTCAGGTGCACTAGGTGCTCTAGTGCACCAATTTCCCTTTCTGTCAAATTTTTACTATTTTTGTCAATTTCTTGTCAGTTTTAGCTAGTTGACAAGCATCATTTTTCTTTCCAAAATATAAAATACTAATGTTTTCATCTTTGTGTGTGTTAGAATGATGTCCTCATCCTCTCCAGCAACTAAGATTGCTCCAAAATTTGTGCATTTTAAATTCCAAGGCATGCACAAGAAATCAAAGTTTATAGATACACATTCCAAAATCCAAGATACAAAGCTTGACCACATACACTAGAATACATTCCCTATGCTCTACAAAAAACCACATGAGAGATCAGAGATGATCTCCTCTTTCATTCAGAGAAATTCGGTGAATGTGGCATCCCATTTGGTATCAATGCAATTCTTCGAGTTGATTACAACATTGGCTCAACATTATGTACTCAAAGAGAAATTGGTCAAGAGTGTGACTTCAGAGATTTTATTGGACATAAGGCTAGACAACATTGAAAAATTATTCCACTTACTAGTAATTGACCAATACCAAAAGATCACATATGACATAGCCAATAGGTGGTCTAGAGAACATGAATGAGAAGTGAAGAACCTAGTGCAATAGAAGTACCTTATTGCTAGACCCCCTTCCAATAGAAGGATAGGAAAGGTGGACATGACTAGAGGAGACATGGATGGTGATATAGGCTACTACATCATCCTTTTGAGAAGAGTGATGGGACTTCCTACAATTAGTCACTTAGAGACCTAGATGGTCCACTTCATAGAGATAATCAAAAGGAGGACCCTTAAGATTGATTGGGGCACCATAATTAGTTGTTACTTTTATGAGAAACTCACCTCAGTGCAAGAGGATCCTTGATTCTTAATGACCTCATATGTGGTCTACTTGCTAGCTACCAAAGCAACCAACTATCTAGGTTTGGTCAAGAGGGGGAGTTTGCAAGAATCCAATGCATGGCCATATATTTTATATCCACAACTGGTGTAGAAAAAGCTTCCACACAAGAAACTAGAGTATATAATTGTCAATGATGCTTTCATATTCACTGTGATCCATTTCATCGAAGGAGATTACACAAAGAGGCTATTAGTAGGAGTTGCAAGCAAGGTAATACAAGGGGATGGATGCTTCATATTTTCAATACCCTTACATACATTTGGGTGGTTAGGCTCTCTTTTTCCCTTAAAAGTTTCCTTGTTACCCATTGGATAGATTAGTCCTTTTGGAGATTGTCAGGCAATTGACCTAAGTGTATGAGAGGGTTAGGAAGTTTTACAGGAAAACATGGGTATGGCCAATAACCATAGGGTCCTATGAGGTAAAGAAGAAATATGGTACTAATAGATATGAGGTAAACTAGGATAAATATCCTTTGGATGATTATCTAGTGCCCCTCCATTACTTTGACAATATCGAGATGATTTAGTAAAATATAGGAAAGGAGTTCATATTCAACACCACCATTGAAGATAATTGGCTAAATTGTGTAGATGAATACAAAGTTAAAATTAAGAAATATTGTAGGATGAGTCTAACACTTGCAGAAAAGGCACTCGGCCTAAGCATAACTCTTAAGATGTCAAATAAGGATAGGCCAAATGTCCTTGAGCCTCTCTACAATAGAGAAAATATCATTGATCATCCTATCATGAATATAGATTTGGTCAGAGATAAAAATGATGATATCCAACACCAATCTTGATGTGTCATTGAGCTATTAAAAGAATGTGTTAGGAACCCTTTCTTCTTAGGACTAGTACCAAACGTTCGAACCCTATAGGCACATGCAAGGCCAAAGAAAGGAAAAGGGACCAAAGTCATTGTCCCTATTTATTAGGAGAAGTCCCTATTTACTATTGAGACCATATATAGGAATAAAAAGAGGTAGCATACATCCAAGAAGATGACAAGTTCAATGGGAACAAAAAGAGAAGTTCTATTGAGATATGTGAAGCTCAACTAGAAGAACCTACATCAAAAATAGAGGCCTCTCCATTAATTCCCAAGAAGAGTATAAATGAATGGTAGTGGTAGGGATAAAAAGGAGGAAGTTGAAAAATAATATCATTGTCTCACCTTAGATCCTTAATACAATCTCTAACATTGAAGAAAAGAAAGAACAAGACGAAGAGATTAAACATCTCCCTTTCAATACAAGGACACATTCAATGTAGGTGGCTGAAGAAGAAAGAAGAATAAGTATTACACAAACATCCTTGGATACAAAATATCAATCCATATATATTAGAGATATCACAAATCAAGAACATGAAGGTTGGACTGAGTCAACAATGGGGAGCTAGTCAGATATGTTTGATTTTTCCAATTTTGACTAGATTTTTCTTAGGACAAATTTAGAGAAAGGAGAAATAAGGGACACACCAAGCGAGGATCTATTATATGATGAATAGAATACCATACCTTCTCTCTCACAGGTTCTAGTAGTCATGCCTCCTCTTCTTCCTAGAAGACTGGAAACACCTCCTCTACCTCTATCAAAGCAAGAAACTATACAAGTGACTCATCCAATGATAGAAGGACGAACCTAGATTATCCCAAAGGAAGCTCCACAAGAGGTTCTAGTAGAAGAAACTAAAGGATGGGATCCCTTGGAAATGTAATGATTCTCCTCCATCCCTTTGAGGATAATATTTACAACTAATTTAGAATAGGCAAAATTAGATGAGACCTCAAGGAGTTTTGATAAGGGAAAGGAGGTCATGGTCACAATAGGTTCTTCAATAATAAATACATTTCCTCATCAGGTATGACCCTAAAATGGTTGACATGGGTAGAGGAGATCTAGTGGAGCAGGTATGTACAAACAAAGCTAGAATGAATATTACTTTTGAATCAAGTTGTGCAAACACCAACATCTCCTATGGAAGAGCCACACTGAATGGCCTTTATTTCAAAGAATAGGTAGGATGACATGGTTGCACATATATAGCTATCCCTCCACTTCATGCCAATCTTGAGGCCATTACACCTTAATATTTTTAGATATAAGAGGTTGTTTTGGGGAAACCTACCAAGGACACTGCTAAAGCATTAATGTCTTTAGGTCTAAAGTAGGTATTCCAACAACTAGATCAAGGAGAAAAATAAATCCAAGTTTTGAGGAGACAATTTTTTTTTAATGGATTTGTCAGAGAGCTAGAGGGTCCCATTTACCCAAATCACCCTAAGGTTGCATTAGTGGTTGTCCTAGAAAATGAGCTCTGACCCCAGAATCTAATAAATCATTTGTAGATGCATGTAAGAGATGGTGCTAAAATTTTGAGGAACAAGGAACAAAGATCATAGAAGCTAACATGCATATACTACATAGTATAAAAAAGAATACAAATAACCTAGCAATAGTGGTCAACTAGGATTTTGGGTTGATAGATGAAGTGTCTACTTGGATGAATGACCTAGATGCATTGAGGAACATAAAAGGGAAAAGGTATCAGATTTTGTTCAATGTCTATTCAAAGGAAGATGTGGATAAGATTGATGATTGGATTAAGAATATTCAATCGGGGAATAAGGTCATATTTACCTTTATACAAGGATATCCAAGAGATATAGGCAAGAGCTCAAAGCCAAATTTTGGAGGTAGATATATATGATAGCATGGCTAGTTTGGAGATTTTTAGTGATGACTCCAAGACTCAACTATGTTCAAAAAAAAATATGGTGTAAAATCTCTAGCATCCTTCAAGGAAGAATCTTATTAAGATGATATATAGAGAATATTCAAAGTTGAGGAGGCACTAAAAGAATTGGGCTCTATGATGGAGGATTTTGTCGAGGTAAGGCAAGAGGTCCAAGATTTTTATATGGAAGTGAGAGGAAAGTATAGGGACCTCAACATACTAGAGCCTCAAGAGATTTCCACCACCATGGTGAGAATTCTAGGGTGGCACACCTAGACATCATTATGGTAGAAGGTCAAGAAGACCCAGATGCTAGAAATTGAAATTTTGGGAGTTAGGAAAATCCTACTAGTTTTTTCCCATTGATACCTCAAGGTGTGCAGGTATGCAATTTTGCAAAGTGTGTAGGTGCATTGACAAATTTTTATCATTTTTGGTTGTGTCAACAATTAACTACCAATTTTTTTTTAGTGTTCCATGTATCAAAAACATATTTTGGTGGTAGTTTAACTAATGGAGACCCATAGTGGACCCCAAGTTTGCATCTAAAGAAGTTCCAAAGATTCTCAAATCATCCAAACTCATCTCTCTTTTTATCTTGTTCTTTATGAGTTTTGGAGTCATATAAAGGTTTATGCACCACATAATTAATAAAATAAAGAGTGCAAGCCTACTTAGCACCTATTTAGGAGTTTGTTTGTACATAAATTCCTTACAATTAGTATTTTTAGCATACTTTTTACAAGGAAAAAGGCCTAGATCCAAAAATTTCATGAAGGATGGGATTTCCTATTAATACAAAGATGTATATGTATTCAAGGTTGGTATTTTGATGCAATAAAGTATGATATTGGTGTTCTCATTCTATGTGTAGTTTTTCTTGCTATAATGTGTGTTTCCTTTAAGAATTATGTTCATGAATACCAATGGAGCTAATAGTTTTTTTTTTATGTTAATGGTCATGAAATCAATTAGTTCTAGTATTTGTCATATTTTCTAACAAATTACTTTGTTGTGATGAATTGGAGAAAGGATCACCTTTGACTTTTGTATAGTGATTTATCTCATGTGTGTGCACTTTTTGTGGCTATTTGATTTGATGAATTGTGAAACATAATTCTACTTCCACTAGTTCTCTTTAATAATTGCATTAGTGGAGTTGAGGACATGCTCCTCATTCTATGTGTATTTTTTCTTGCTAAAATATATGTGTGTTTTCTTTATGAAATTTATGTTCATGAATAATGATGAAGCCAATGTATTTTTTGTATGTTAATGCTCGTGCAATCAATTAGTTCTAGTGTTTGTCATATTTTCTAATAAATTCCATTGTTGTGATGAATTGGAGAAAGGATCACCTTTGAGTTTTTCTTTTAGATCTATTTCATGTTTGTGGACTTTTTATGGCTCTGTGATTTGATAAACTATGAGTCATCATTCAGTTTACAATAGTTTTCTTTGACAATTGCATCAATGGAATTGAGGATGCATTTATCCTAATTTCATTATATTTCTACTTGATCCCTTTTGAAAATTCAATTCATAGACACGTTGTGGCAATGACTTATGTCCTTTGAGAATTTTATTTTTAGAAATTTCCTTTAATCTCTTGTTACCCTAACTTTGTTATTTTGTTTTGAACACGTGTTTAGAATGGGAATTCATTTAGTTGCATTGTTAGAACTTTGCATTCATCATAAAATCTGAAAAAAAAAATATTAGTTATGGTCATGTTCTTTCAAAGTTCTACAAGATTTATAGATACTAGCAAAGGCCTCCATGTAAATATTCACATTTGTCTTCAATTGAGCTACCGAGTAGATTGAAAAATAGTAATCTAGAATCTTGAATTTGGTTAATTTGATCAACTTTTCAAGAAAGAAATTCTCAATGGTTTCTGCATTGTCATCATGTAAAATGACTTCCAACATATCTACAAACCTCATCATTGTGCCCATACTTGTTACAAAATAAACATAATCCATCAAAAAAATTCTTAGTTGGATGAGATTGACATTCTTATGCAATATGACCATACTAGTGGCAATTGTGATAATACCCATTGCAGATATTCTAAACAAATTAAACTTTTCTATGCTATTATATATCTGATGTGTCTTATTTTACCACAATAATGATAGGTTGGTTTCTTAGGTTTCTTACCTTTAGATAATATTTTCCCTTGTCTTTTGTGGTTCTAGTCCTTGCTTCTAAAAGACTCACCTTGTTCAATTTTGTGGTCACCCTCACATCCAAGACCAGTTGTGCTTTTGGCCTTTCTTTGAGCTTTGAGTAGTTCATCTATCTCCTCAAACTTGTCATTGAATTTTTGCAATTTTTCATTTCCCTTATTTGTGTTCTTTAGTTTCTCGGTCAATTTGCAGATTTGTTCATCCTTTTGTTATTAATATTCCTCAATCATTATATTTTCTTCTAGTACTTCTCTCAATGTATCCTCATCTTTTTCTACAACCAATCCAACATTACCTTTCTCATTTAATGCTTGATTTAGCTTTGCAAAAATTTCTTCTAGTTCTTTCTTTAGACATGAGATGGGCTTTCTTAGCTTCTCATTATTAGTCATGAGATTAGTGATAGTTTCTTCAAATTCATCTATTCTATTATTGTCTTCTATTTTCTCAATAATTTCATGACTCTCATTCAGTTTCTTGATGAGTTTCTTTATCTTTCATAATGATACTCTTAATTAATCTTTTAGATTCTCAATAGCGTCATGAGCTTTATCAAGTTGCTTCTTGAGTCTCATGGTTTCTATTTGATCTTACCTCAATATTTCATTGGTAGGGTCTAAGATCTAATACCAAATGTTGGTCCCAATTGGTATTGAGAGGGTGATGAATCAATATGAATCCTACAACCAATCTATTGAACTATTATTCCAAGAAAACTAAGTAATAAATACTTAATTGATATAACAATGATAAAAATAGTAAGGTAAAAACATATAATATCACACAAAAAATCATACATTGAGTGACACGGTGATTTATACATGGAAACCCTCAATGAGAGGATGAAAACCATGGTGGGGATAACATATCCACTAGCATTTACTACAAATAAAAATTTGCCCAATTAGAGGCTACAATTGTTCCTTCTGAGAACACATTTAGTTATGAAGTTTTACAACCTTTGAGGGTAACATGAGCTTGTCAAAGATACCCTATTATAGGATTTAAACTCTCCTTTTGGGAGTTAATTTATTAAAGGATTTACAATATTCTTTCTTTTGAAGCATGTCTAATTAAGAGTGTACAAATGATTACAACGGTAAGAAAGGAATCAAAGATTGATCCAAAATATGTGGCACACCTTTCCTTATAGATCTCTAGTGTATACTATGAATATGGTTATATATTTTCTCTTTTTTTACTATCATTCTTAGTGATATTAGTTGTATCACTTATTCACTTCTCTACTTTTTCCTATCTATAATAGCTCTTTGTATCTTGTTTAGTTCTACTTTTGTGCAACAATTCACTCAAAATCTTATCACTACTCTATATTTCACACTTCCTACTCACTAGCCTCATCAAGAATGAAGTGTCCAAGATATTTATATTATTTTAATTCTCTATGTATTGAAACCCTTAAATATCCTAGCTAAAGTTGATGTAATCAAGATTTGAATCGCATGCCTAAGTTGCTCATGGAAAACCCATGACACCTACCTTACAGGGTCTAGACTAGTATCCATGTCAATCCTATAGTAGGAAAAGGTATATCCTTTATGTCATTTCTTCTTTCCATCATTTCATTATAACTAAAATCATGTTACAGTGCAAACAATGTCTTTCTATTGTGTCATGTCAATGGTGAGTCACCATGCTAATTGTGACTTGTTACTTTGTCTTGTCCTTATCTTCACACCCAATTCGACTGATGTAGATGTCTACTAGTAGTTTTGAAATGGTGTGTGCATTAATTCTTCCTCTTTATCAATTTCCAATTAATGGAAACACCTTGATGTGCTAAGTGTTACCATCACTAGTTACCTTTCTTAATGCCATTGAGAGTTGTCAAATCAATAGATGGAAGTACTAGCACTATATCTTCTTTACTCCTTTATTTCCCAAATGCTTCATTCTTTCTTTCCTTTAACTCACCTAAAATAAAAGCCCAATGTTCCCTAAAAAAGAGGAGGTCCTCTCATTTCTCACCTTTTTTTTTCACATTCTATTATTTATACTTCTTATAATTGGATTTAAAGTAGAAAGTTTTTTTCTTTTGTTTGTTTTATTTTTATATATAAAAGATGTACATACAACTTAAGATTTTAATTCTCATATCTAGTCTATTTTCTACTTTATTTATATATGAAAAAATTTACTTACAATTTAACATCCAACTTACATTTATTTTCATATTTTCTCTTCTATATATTTGTATATATAATCTTTGAAATCAACTTAATATTTTGTCTTCTATATATTTTTATGTCAAAGGAAATCCTCCTCCAAAGTTTTAAAACTCTATTTCAATATAAACAGTCAACCATCTTTAACAAGGATACATAGCATATAGTTCTGACGTTGTTGTGTTTGTAATTGTATTGGTTATAAACAATGGTTTCATATTTTAGTTTTGGAAAGTTGATGTAATAAAAATTTTGATAGGTTTGTAGATCTTTATATGGAACAACTATGTTTTTAATGTTCTTTCGTATATATTTTAAAATTTTAAAGTTCCTTTTAATTATGAACATTGTAACTTGCAAGATTTAAGATAGAACATGTAACCAATTCAATATTTGTAAATGATTTGAGGCTTTTTTGAATTATATATAAGAATATTTCCACACAAAGATATTTAAATTCCATGTTGAGTTTGATAGAAATTGTGTCATTATGTTTTTGAAATTATATTTTAGAAACATTTAGCATGCACTATTGTACAATTGCAATGTAAAAAGTATAATCTGATATCACTCACACTAAAAGAGATTTAAATTCTTCCTAATACACACTGTTAGAGTACTCATGTCTATTTTCTACTTTATTTATATATGAAAAATGTACTTACAATTTAACATCCAACTTACATTTATTTTCATATTTTCCCTTCTATATATTTGTATATGTAATCTTTGCAATCAACTTGATATTTTGTCTTCTATATATTTTTATGCCAAAGTAATTCCTTCTCCAAAGTTTTAAAACTCCATTTCAATATAAATGGTCAACCATCTTTAACAAGGATACATAGCATATAGTTCTAATGTTGTTGTGTTTGTAATTGTATTGGTTATAAACAATAGTTTCATATTTGAGTTTTGGAAAGTTGATGTAATAAAAAAATTGATAGGTTTGTAGATCTTTATATGCAACAATTGAGTTTTTAATGTTCCTTCATATATATTTTAAAGTTCTAAAGTTCCTTTTAATTATGAATATTGCAACTTGCAAGATTCAAGACAGAACATGTAACCAATTCAATATTTGTAAATGATTTGAGGCTTTTTTGAATTATATATAAGAATATTTCCACACAAAGATATTTAAATTCCATGTTGAGTCTGATAGAAATTGTGTCATTATGTTGTTGAAGTTATATTTTAGAAACATTTAGCATGCACTAGTGTACAATTGCAATGTAAAAAGTATAATCTGATATCACTCACACTAAAAGAGATTTAAATTCTTCCTAATACACACTTTTAAAGTACTCATGTTCCTATTTTTATAGTAAGCCTACAAAAAAAATTCTCAGAAAAAGATTTAATATTTTAGTTAAAGTATTTTTCCATTTCCAAACATAGAAAACTAAGTTGTCAACCCATTTTATACTTTGTAGTGCACCTTTATTTTAAACAAGTTAGTACATAATACTAGGGGTAAATTGTTTGAATGTTTTTGATATAAAAGAGGCCAAAACTAGGGGGTTGGCCCTTTACAATAGTGGTGGCACAACCAACAAAAACTAGTTGACAACCAATAGATAACCACACACACACCCCTAACGAATTACATCAAAAAACATAAGTAGCAATATAATGGTAATTAACAATAATATGGGCCCTACCCTTAAAAGTAGTAGAGTTTAACAAATTAACAAAATGCATATAGGTGGTCATTGTATCATACCAGCTAGAGCCTAGAACCAAGTTCAACATAAAATAACAAAACCATCATCAAAGGATGGATAGCAATAACCAACAGAGTACCAAAAAACACCAGGCACTAGAGATCCATTAACTGACATATTTTTTATTTCCTTTCCCATCCAGGAGTACCTGGGCCTAGTCTTTAGCAAGGAATCTATAGAGAAGCTTTGAGTCCTCCTTCCCAAGGCCCTCCTCCTCTGATGCATTAGCCAATAGCTGGAGAGTGGTGACCACCACATGAGTAACCTTAAGAGTGAACTTTGAGAAGAGGGTGAGGCCCTCCTTCACTACATTGCACCTATCTTTTAGCTCCTAGAGATCCTTCTGAGTAACAACCCCTTTCTCCTCAGTACCCAACTAAAGAGCCCTATTGTTCACTAGAGAATTCCTGTTGTCCTACACAACAAGATTATTAGTGGGGGCCTTTAGGTTTTCCAGACCATTTTTCTTAACCAAGGAGGATATAGTGTCAATTGAGTCATTAACAACTTTGGGGTTCTCCTGGTTGTTAGTAGAAGGTAGGGTGATGGTGAAAGAGACATGGACAGGGTCAAGGGAGGGGTCCTTGGTAAGATTGTTCACCTCAAAATCCCAATTCCCATCCAGAGTACCATCCCTTTCTCCACACCTTTGTCTATCTCTTCTTTCCCCTTCTCTTGGCCATCCCCAAGATCTTGTCACTCTCCTCAAAGTTGGTATCTTCCTCCTCCTCCTGAGATCGAATAGCCATTTTTTTATATCTACCATGAGTTTTAGCAATTCTTCCTAAGCTTCTTGTGCTCCCACCAATTTCCTTATCTAAATCCCCAATTTTCACCTCCACCCTCTTATCCATTTTAATTCTTTTATTGGTAGTCAAATTTGGAGCTAGAGTTTTGTTCTTGCTACCCTTAATAGGGGTTTGGCTAGGAGAGGGCAGAGGGGTAGGGGCATAGCTACCACCTCCAAACTCCAAATGTAGGGCTCCCCCATAGGGGAGGGAATTATCAATGGCTATCACATGAGGAGGAAAAAGGGATAAGTGAAACTAAAAAAGACAAAACATGATTCCTTGGTGTAGGATAGTGAAATTGGCCCCTTTCTTCCTTTTCTCTCTAACATCCATCATAGTCTCTTTAAGGGTGTGCATCATAAATAATGGAATGCATATTAAATCCCTATTACAAAAATAAATAAGTAGAGGGAAATGGTAAAAGTGATACACATTGTGTCTTCCTTCCAGCATCGGATACTTCATAATTATCATACATGCATCATCCTAGGGCTCCAGAAGCTTATCCCTCCTAAAACCACCATGATACTAGTATAGGGCCTCATTTCCTCTAAAGAAACTAGATAGGCTAGCTTCATCTACCACCTTCGTAATCTTTTGTTATTTCCTTCCCATAATTTTGACCAATGCTTGTTAGAAAACTATTAGGAATTGGTCAAAATTTTAACCAATGCTTGGTAGAAAACTACTGGCATTGGTCAAAATTTTGAACAATGCTTGGTAGAAAACTGCAGGGCATTGGTCAAAATTTTCACCAATGCTTGGTCAATTTTTTTTTTGAGGCTCACAATTATTAAGGTCCACTTCAGCAATGGCCCTTCCTATAAAATTGCTTTCTAAAACCTTTCTAATGAGATAATGTGTTATGAGCTCTTCATCAGTGGGATGGAACGTGAATCCAGGAGGTAGTTGTACATCACCCATATCATGGTTCATGATATGGGTGATGCACAACTGCCTCCTGATTCATGTTCCATCCCACTGATGAAGAGCTCATAACACATTATCTCATCAAAAAGCTTTTAGATGAAAATTTCACAGGAAGGGCCATTGCTGAAGTGGACCTCAACAATTGTGAGCCTCAGGGAGGGTTCAATTCCCTCCTTTATTAAATTCACTATGCATATAATCCCATACACCCATTTGATCTCAAATGATGATATGTACTAAATGTTGAGTGTCTATGCTGAGTGCTCCAAAACCATCCATTTCATGCCTTCATCTATACACAGTGTCTTTCTAGTTTCTTTAATTTAAATCCCACATGTCCCACCAAGTCCCCAAGTCCACTCACCAAGCTGACAATTCAAGTGCGCTCACCAAGTTGACTCTTTAAGTTTTCTCACCAAGCCCATCCCCTAGGTCAACTCTCTAGGTTAGTTCACCATGTCACTCCCACCCAGTAACCTCAATGAGTTGACTCTTTCAGTCAGCACACCAAGTCTATTGTCCAAGTACGCACACCAAGTCAGATCACCAAGCTAGCCCACCAAGTCATATCACCAAGTCGACTATTCAAGAATGCTCACAAAGTTGACTCTTTAAGTTTGCTCATCAAGTCACCCCACTAAAGTGCCTCATCAAGGTTAGTCTTTAAGTCCACTCACCAAGTTAGCTCGCCAAGTCACCACACCAAGTGGACTTGCTAAGTCAGCTCGCCAACTTGCCCCACCAAGTCGACTATTCAAGTATGCTAGCCAAGTTGACTCTTTGAGTTCAGTCATCAAGTCACCCTACAAAAGTGCTTCATCAAGGTTAGTCTTTAGGTATGCTCATCGAGCTTGCTCACCAAGTTAGCTTGCCATGTCATGTCTCTAAGTGGCCGCGATAAGTCAGCTCACCAACTTGCCCCACCAAGTTGCTACTTTAAGCCCACTCACCATGTTAGATCATTAGGCCGGCTCACCTAGTTAGCTTGCCAAGCTGACAATTGAAGTACGCTCACCAAGTCAACTCTCTAAGTTCGCTCACCAAGTCCACCCCCTAAGCCAAATCTCCAAGTCAACTCACCAAGTCACCCCCACTTGCCCCACCAACTCGCCACTTTAAGTCGACTCACCATGTTAGCTCGCCAGGCCGACTCCCCTAGTCAGCTCACCAAGCTGACAATTCAAGTACACTCACCAAGTTGACTCTTTATGTTTGCTCACCAAGTCCACCCCCTAGGTCAGCTCACCAAGTCACCCCCACCTAGTCACCTCAATGAGTTGACTCTTTAAGCCAGCTCACCAAGTCAACTCACCTAGTGGTTTTACCACCTTGCCTCGACAAGTTGGCTTGTTATGTGTGCTTGCCAAGTTGCCCCACTAAGTTGCTTCTCTAAACCCACTCACGATGTCAGCTCACTTGGTTGGCTGACCAAGTCGACTATTCAAGTACACTTGCCAAGTTGACTTTGAGTTTTCTCATCAAGTCACCCCACCAAAGCACATTACCTATAATAACAAGTTTGCATCATGATACCAACATTCCAAGAAGATATGCTCTTAGTATCCTAGCGGTTATTGAAAACTATAGAGGAGTCAAGTAACAATGAATACATATAAGAAGATTATGCAGAGTGTTACAAATATGAGACAGTAAATTTATTGTTTTGAAATGAAATAGGGTATCCCTCTATGTTTTATTCATTCTTCTTTGAGTAGTGGGTAGGGGTTGGTGGCCTGATTCTAGTTAGTAAGACTCTTGTATCGCCAGTGAGGTTTGTTGTCAGTGAGACTTATATTATATAACAATTTATTGTTTATTTGTTTGGTTTTTTAGCTTTATATGTATTTTTTTTGCAACAAAGTTGCTTTCTTTTAATGTTTTATTTGTTTGACACACGGACAGCTTGTTCCTGTATCAAGATATTGTGATATGGTCCAGATGAGAGCTCATTGTCAGGAAAGTAGATAGCTCTACTAATTCATATACGAATCCATATCTGATATGCTTGTTTGTGTATTTGGTGTGTTCGGGGGTGGGGATGAAGTGGTTATATTTGAATTAATCAAATGATCTACACTCGTCTATTTTTTGCCATATGTTGTATGTCAACTGTATTGTATTTGGGGTTTCATAAAAGATTATTCTATCTATGTTCAATGCCCTTCTTATATCTATGCCCATGTAACATAGATAGCAGGCCATTGAATAAAATGGCCATATAGTATAAATATTCCTTTTTAGCATGGTGCTCAACAATTGCAAAATTAAGAGTGCAATAAAGGAATATATATCCTTCCCACGACAATTCATGTCAAATGGGATCAATTAAATTGCATGTTAAGCTTTGAGTTGACTATAAAATAATGCAGCACTCAAATCTAAAAGAAGAATCTCAGTATTGGACTAGCCTACATCACAACCCCACAAATCCAATGCCACAATTCCTTGAACAATACAATTATATAGACATGATTCCATGAAAGTTGTGAAACTTAATTGAATAGTATCATAAGTGTATAGCCACAAGCCACAACTAAGCCAAGTGGGAAAATATTTTTTTCTAAGGCCTTATTTTTTTCTATACTAATCATATCAGCATATAGCGTATAGGCTACTGAAAGTAGGAATCAATTCTGATTGTAAGAAGACTGAATGATAATTATATCCCAAGATATTTTGGAAGCAAGCTAGATCATGATAAGAGAAAATACTTTCTCAAACAAAGATCTAGTTATAGGTTTGTCCATCCAAGACAAGCATCTATGAATTAACTAGAGGCATAGTAGAAATGTAGTTATATATGCTTGTTACATAATTAAGACTATTAATATATATGTTATTTTCAAGGTCCTATGGTAGCTGATAGCTCTTTAAAGCACTACTTGAATTAGACTAAACTAAAAAATGTTACTTTACCTTGAGATAGTTATAACAATACTTTGACATGTGATATCAATAAGTCCATCATCATAATCACTAAGGCTACAACGATCTATCCATATATGCCATGAATTTGGCTTTATTTGAATTCCATCAACATTAGGCCCTCGGCCACCTTCAAATTCTAAATTGTTTATAATGATATGTTCACACTCTTTTAACTGTAAGCCCTTGCCCACCAGCTTTATTCGATGCCAATGTCCATCAATTGTCTTCTATGAGGAAACTCTCAAATAAGACAAATGATTAATCATTCCTGACACTTCAAAAACAATCTAGAGAGGTTCCTTCTATTTACAGCCTGCACGAAGGGTTCTAGGGCCACTATCTATCCAGCTAACAAGCATTTTGTCAAAAATATATTATAGCCTCACTATTTTATTTCTATATGCAATAAAATTTTGATATTGTAATGTTCAAAAGACTTCACTTACAATCACTGGGCACATGTAAAATTGTGCTGGTTGACTAAAATTGGTGAAAACATTTTGAGGCTATATTTACACTTGCCCCCAATAAATCTTTTCTAATCTATGAATTTATCATTTACAAACCAATGAATCCTAAAATAGAAGTTCACAATATTTTGTTTTTCTAGCACATTGGACCATCAAACTATTGGACTTTCAACAAATGACAAAATCTTTCATGTACAGATGCTAAAAATTCATGTTTTGTCTATTTAATAATGAGTGAAATAAGATGAACAGAAATATGTGGAGATTTTGGAACCTAAGAATTGGTAATTCAAAAAATTTAAGACATGCATTACTTATACTAGTTTACTTTGAAACATCTAAGCCTAAGAGGGTTCCCTAAATTTTGAAAACATTTTTTTCATGTTGTTGCACAAAAGCACATATAACACTAAGAAGTTCTATATGGTCAAAATTTGACTCCTAAATTTCCTTGATGTTGCACAAAACATCAAGTTTGCATGGCTTCAAAAACTTCACCAGAGATTATACCACCATCTTCAACCGATTATGTTTGGCTTTGATTTGAGCCCTTTAGCAACATAAGGATCAACAACTTGCATTGAGAGTTGTGAAACCTTGTGGACGGAGACTGCTTTAAGTTGAGAAAATATACAATTAAGCTATGAGTTCATTGCCACATAATATGGATATCCAAAGACCTCTAATATGGTATCTACCATCAATTTACATATTATTGAAGTCTTTGAGATCCTATGAAATATAAAGCTCCATGCAAACTTGGCAATAAGAACAAGGTAATTAAAATTTATCCACTTCGACCTACACCACATAACCAAAAGAGGTGGCATTGTAGATAGGAATGGCCTATATACTAGTGGTTGGTGTAAAAATTCAAGTCAAAATTGGCATTTCATGCTTACAGGTCAAAGACCAAAAAATCCTTTGTCCAAGCAATAAAAAATTTGTGGACATAATAAGGGCGATAACTAAGAACATCTATGATTGACTATTATAAAGTGATCAACCTAAAGCTTTTGTTAATTTCTAAAAAACACATTTCAACTTAAATCCCATGAGAGGACCACACAATATAGATCCAAATATTGAACATTTCCAAGTGACATCCTCCTAACAAAGAACCCAATGAACATAAGCTATATCAATCATTTGTAGGCGAGGCCAACAAATCCAGCTTTCAGGCATCAATATACATTTATATTCACATTAAATATGGATAATCAAGCTTTACAATGCTTGCAAACTCAAGAACAACTACATGCTCCCCATATTAAATGGTCTAGTTATTTGTGGACTTTCACATTTGTAATCAAGTACAAGGTAGGGAAGATAAATGTGGTTACTAGTGCTCTGGTTCTCAAATGATTTCATGTACAACTATGACTAATGAGGTGGTAGGTTTGAAGCATCTCAAGGATGTATTACACTAAAATCCAGCCCTTCGAGCCACTAATAATCCTTGTAAAGAATCAAATATAGGCATTATGAGTTCCCATTTGGACTTCATGATGCATGATCAATTTTATTCCAAAGAAAAGAAATTGTGCTATCCTCGAGCTACCACGAGGAAGACCATATTATGTGAAGCACATGCTAGTTAGCTATCAGAATAATATGGGAGAAATAAAATCCAGCAACAACTAGAAGAGTGTAAATATTTGTCTTCTAAGACTTGAGATATTGCGATCTAACTGAATAGATGTTACATTTGAAAAGAGATAGTATTTGATAGAAAATTTCTGAGGCAAATTGGGAAAATTCAAAAAACAAACAAGGGTTATTACAGCTTCAAGGCCACATCTTTTTAAGAGTTTGGGGCTTGGTTAAAGATAATTAATTATGAAAAATGGAATGGGCCAGGAAGAAATGTGGTCTTAAAGACCTTAATTTGGCTTGGTTGTGGAGGCACCTAGACCCCACATGAACCTGCTAGGGGTTGCCATTCCAAACCCCAACTTGGCTATGCTAGGTAGAAAATGTAATGTTCCCTTCTAATGCTACCTTGAAATATTAATATTTAATAAAGTCATGAAAGTCAATAGTTCATTTAGTTAAATATTATCTGTCAAAAGTAAATCATAAGGATAATATCATTTGATTAATTTAGTGAAATATTGTAAGTGACTTCCACATGAGTTAAATGTAAAGTTAATTAAGTCACTTTATTATTATTTCCCTGCATCTAAATCAAATAAAATAGGAGAAATTAAAAGACACAAGAAAGGAAATTGAAGAGACCACCAGAGG
Source organism: Cupressus sempervirens (assembly GCA_028749045.1). Lineage (NCBI taxonomy): Eukaryota > Viridiplantae > Streptophyta > Pinopsida > Cupressales > Cupressaceae > Cupressus > Cupressus sempervirens. The sequence continues at coordinate 377,513,343 of CM053788.1, read as the reverse complement.
GAAGACTAAGTGTCTCTATAGTTAGTTATAGAAGAAGAATGAGAGACTCATTCAGCTTGCTTAGTTTGGTAAATTTTTTCTCTTGGAAAAGTTTGAGAGCATCTTTCTTTCAATTCTGAAACTTGAGGATACAAACCCTTTAGGATTTCTCTAAGGATTGGATAGAGACCCATTTTATCATCAAAGTGGATTCATTCAAAATTCACCAGCGTGCTTCACTGTCTACTTTAGAATATAATTGCAATAATATACACCCATGTTGGGCAAGTGATTTTCGATACCTTCTGAAGGGAAATATTTTATATTTGCCATGGTAAATTTTATTGGATTTAATGGTTGTAGTGGAAAGTAATTATATTTGCAAAGTGTGAACATTAAAAAATATAATATCTGATGATTGCAATATATTATTGGCTCTGTTGTTGGAATGACATGTATTTCCAACTGAGACTTAAATCAGGTTTCCTGATTATACTTGAAATGCATCCCATATTCACAATTACCATGTGGGAGAAGCAATGTCATCATGAACGATTTATATTTTTCAGATGACTTATGTTGAGACAAGAGTTTTCTTATGTGTAATCACCTGGTAAAGAGTAATAATACCTTTCTGTGATATATTATAAGTTGTTGGAGACTTCCAACATTTTGTGAAGATATCAAATATAGGTTCTCGAGTTGTTCATGGCTGAGAAATATATTTTCATTCATATTAGAAGTGTTAATTACTTTAAGTAGCCAAACGCTATATGTTTCAATTTGTGGAATTACTATTGTGAGTTGGGTGCAGCTCCTTTCAATAGTGGGTGTCTTGATTCAGCCCTGATCTTTTCTTTCTAAGAGAATCTTGTTCATGATTTTTTCCTTTGGCATGGAAGATCAATGTTGAAACTCAGAAGCTGGGCACACCATTGATGTTGCTAATCAAAGGTTTCTAAGTGAGAAGGCAAATATTTGGGGCAGCAAAGGCAAAACAAATCATAGAAATATCATTCGCAAAAGTGTTCCTAGATAATTCGATGAAGCCATCACATTAAGCTTAATCAGCAAGAATTATTTCGAATTGTGTGAGACTTTGTAGGTGCAATATACTTTCTTGGAGTAGTTACAACATGAGAATGAAGTGAACCTGAGTGGCAGGATATCATTAGAGAATGATTGTTTAAAAATAATAGCAGACCTGCGTCTGGAGCCCTATTACTATTCAAAAGACCAATTTCTGCTACTTGTTGTGTGAGGGCTTTCTAAAATTCATGTATATGATAAAAAATAGAGAGAACCATTTAACTTTTCATGATTAATATTATGATAGAAGACACATACCTTGAAAGAATCTCTCACCGGAAAAACTTGTTCCCGAAACCAAACACATATAGATCTATCCACCTATTGTCCCACCCATTGTTTTTCAAGCATCACTTCCCTAAAAAGGTGTATCATTTAAGAATAGCTATACCATTTGATCAACATGAGGAAAAAGGTAGAAAATAGGGTAAAAAGAGTTCATAAATGCTTGATTGAAAATCTCTAGATAAAAGAGAAAAAAACATATTTTCCTACAAGGTAACAGTATTTAGAAACAAAAAATGTAATGTTGTCAAGATAATTGGTTAATGAAAAACATATTGCAGTTTCTACTCTTATACAACAAACCTACACTGGAGGAAAACTTCATAGAAAAATGTGACTTTGACACAAGACAAAGCTACCAACTCAAAGATTGTTCATTTACTAAGTTACTAGGTTCAGACCCTAGAGCTCAGGTCTAGATCTAGATTTATCCAAGTCTAGATTCAAGCCCGAGTCTAGATTCGAGCCCGGGTCCATGACGGGTCTGAGCACAACCAATCCAGCCAATCCAGCCAATCCTATTCTCGACAATTCTGCCATCTCTTTTTCTTGTATTCACATAATCCAAATCAAGAGTAAGGTTAACATCTAATGGAGGCTTAGAACTTTTAGCTTACAAAGGACATTTGAAACAAACTTCCTTGGATTTTTGTGGCAATGTCATTGTATAGAGCTCTAAGTTTAACTATTTCAACATCAACTATTGAACCAAACTATTTTGGTGTCATCTTCGAAAAGGCTAAACCATCCAAGAGAAAGGTTTTCACAATAAAGGCAACATATGAAAATCTCATAGTGATCCAGATTGCAATTTAAACTAGCAAACTAGGCAAGGGATACAAACACTGCAGTCAGATCAGCTCTCTTAAGCTCTCAGAACATAATGTAGCTTTTTTATAAGAGCTAGTGTTTTGTTTAGCTAACCCCCAAGTTTTTGCCTTATGTTTTAATTGGATGTGAATATTTGAATTCCACTTACACTTTTCCTACACCATTTCACTACCATGCAAATGGAATATTACTATAGTTACAATAAAATATTATTATGTTTAACTACAACATCCTTCAACCATGCAAAAATATAAGGTTGTGCTTCCAATCATCAATAAAAGAAACACTCAAGTACCAATGCTTAACTAAGAAACACATTCTTTCACATAAAACAATACAACTAAGTTGATTTTACATCCTTAGTTATTAATTATTATATGAGAATTGCATTGCATGTCTATCCACATTGGATAACATCAAATACATAAAAATAACTTCATAAACTTTTAGGTATAATATATGAACCGAGTTACCTCAAGTTCATATTCATCATCAATTGATTCGCCACTATTGTCAAATTCTACCTCATCTTCATGTATTATCTTGCTTGGCAATGCATTCAAAATTTCTATCCATACAAACCCAATACACTTAGTTGCCTACAACAATCATAACAACTAGAATTTAGGCCAAGCTTTTGTTCCAATTTTCCATACTAAATCAATGTGAACCTAAGAAACAGTTAAAGATGGTTTGAAAATAAATTCAACCATGTAAAGAACAGAAAAATGAATATGGAGCTGGTCTGTCAAACCAATTTAAGACATAAGAGTACAATGCACTTTGAAATCTTCAACAATAAGGATCTGAGATATGCTAGCCCATATGAATTTTATATAGGAGAAATTTGTAAAGGCCACAATCACAACAATGTAAACAAGCTTGGAATAATCTTTCAAACTTTTTAGCACCAAGTAAGCACAAAAATATAAGAATGTATTTATTAAGTAACAAGAATGAACCTAGTCTAAACTTGACCATAATTAATGAAAAGAACGTGCCATATAAAAAATATGCAAAGGTTAAAAAATCAATGTCATCACATAAAAAAAATAGTCTCTAAAGAAAACACACCTCTATTATTTTTCATAGATTTTGGATCCTTCTTTTCTTTGGCAATCCCCACAACATCAAAATAGAGATCATTCATAGATGTTGCAACCTAGCCCAAACAATTAGAAATGTGTGTGTGTGTGTGTGTGTGTGTGTGTGTGTGTGTGTGTGTGTGTGTGTGTGTGTGCAGTTAAGAACAAACATAAATCATCGAGAGGGTTTCCTTGTTTGATTTAGTTAGCATCTGCAAATTGATAATGTGAATAATATTACAAAACCTTCAAGATTTCTATGCACCCAAAAAGAACACTCACATTTGAAAACTCAAAGTCTGATGTACTACATATCTCGATCAGTTTCATCCTATCAACTTTTAACTACATCCAGATAAATAAGTTAATTTTTTGTATAGCAAGTTCCAAAACTTAGGGTGGGTATATGGATAAACAAGAAACCAAAGTTTAGAGAAGACTAACTTGAGGCCATTACTGTAGCATTGTCATATGTGTGATGATAAAAAACAACACAAGAGTAAGGGTTTGAATTTTGTTTAAGTTGTTCACCCAAAAGAAAAAGAAAAAAGAGAAAAAAATTGCTCCTAGGTTATATCCTTCATTCATATTGAATACAGAATCAAAGGATTATTATTGGCCTAATAACAAGCTTGAAATATGCAAGTAGAAACAAACCTTATTTCTTCTTGCACATAGGTAAAAAGCTACTGCAGTGAACACTGGATGACCAAAATCAACACTTGATCTCTGGGACTCTGGTACAGCAGCAATTAATCTTTCTTTGTATCTATATAAGGTTAATATTAGAATTGCATATTCAATCATGATTTTGGGCTGACAAGACTCAGGGATCATATTCTAACCCCACACTTATCAGAGAGCTCAAGGTCAAAGTATAAGAGCATAGGATTTCATTTGGTATGCTGTTAGGCCTTACTCTGATGAAATCATTATAGCCACCTTAATAATTTCCCCAACCATGGAGCATACTATAAGCCTTTGAGCCATAAATTTCAAAAGATTGGAAATCCAAGAAAACAAACCATTTGGGTCTTGAAATCTGAACTAAGGAAACCTGGTTTCTCAAGTTCCATAGAGCACTATATAAATATTTGACCAGTAAGTTACAAAAGGTTCGAAGTTTAAGTAAACAGACCATTTGAGAGATGAAAATTGAGTCAAGGAAAATGGAACTTACAAAGACAAGACTCTTTGGGCAGACCCAATCAATCTAAGACATCCAAACTGGATTCCAAGTTCTCGGATGTCCAGCTTTGGCCTGCAAGGAAAATTAAAAGTGCAAACTCATCATCATTTTTTAATATAATCCATTAATGTCAAAATAGAAAATAGACAAAGAATTGCAACTACATTTTGCATTCAAGGATCTGGTATATGCCTTCTCAGACATGCCACTTAGCCTAATGGCCTTCTGTCTATCAAAGGGAACTTATAATATGTACAAACAATGCATTCAATCATTGCAAATTGAATGTCATTGTTGTAATTTTTCTAATAAAATCATAAAGAATGAGAACTGGAAATCCATGAAGGGTAAGCAATGGGAATCATCTAATGTTCAAGGAATAATTTCTCCTCTTGTTAAATTATTTCTTCCTGGGCAACATAGATCCAGTCCTGAGGAATGCAGTGTAATGGCAAGGATAGATGACATTAATAAGATTCGACTAAGATTCGACCCAATGTTATATTATCTCATTGTTGCAATGTGGCATGATCTTTGTTGTAAGGATTATGCTATAAATTTGAGAAATGACCCAATCCTTTTCAATGTAAAATCAAATGAACCCATCTGAATAAGGTTCAAGAAAAATTACTTTGTAGCAAAAAGTTCAAAGCAAAGAACTTATTTGCAGACCTTGCCTTGTGGATGAAAAGGGGTTTAAAAAGGACTCAATGATGAATATTCCCAATAAATTGCATTCCAGATGATAAAAATTGCACTAAATTTGACGCATTGCTTAGGTAAACATACCACACCAAAAGTGGAAGAATTAAAATGCACATGTCTCAACTCCTCAACTTTCTCAATAACCTTGTTGTCTTCTACAAGGCCCAATTTTCTTCCTAGCCCATCCATGTCCATGTTTCTCTACAGCGTATGGCTGGGAAATGAATGTTACCCTCCTTCGACCACTCCAACTGAAGGACTTCTCACCCTCTGCAGCCCACGAGCCCGTCCCTACATTCTACCAGACAATGAAAGCCCCATCAAATCCATTTATTGTTCACTAATTTGACCATGAATTTTTTTTAAATTCTATCCCCAATTCTCACACTCTCAATTAAAATTTCTAGATAAAGTAGCTACAAGAGGCACCAAATATTTGGTAGAACACATAAAAGTGGCCACTTTATAGAGCACATCATTAGAATAGTTAGCTATGAAGGCAATGCCTGAGAGTACGTAGTGTTTGGGCACAAGATTAAGGAATGGTCCAAAAATCATAAACTTCAAAAGTAAATAGAAGGGCAAAATCAGAATCCTAACATATCGATGTGTTATTTAATAATGTGCCTACAATATCTATGGTGGTGACTTCAACAATTGAGAATGTTGAATATCATGAGTAGCTTATCTTCCATACACACCAACACGGGCATTTAAAATCCACTTCATCTCCACATAAATTTTTTAAACTATGCTTAGAACCATTTATTCAGTAACTTACAATTAGATATTTTCTAATGATGTTTAGTTTCTTATGAACTTCCATAGTAAATTTAAAAAGCTACTATTTTGGTGTATTGACTTCACGTATCTTACACAAGCTGACTTGTGTTCTAAATGGTATTAAACATTAAAAATCCTACAAAGTGTGCAAACATTCGGGGTCTGAAAAATTTGTTAGCTAAACATTATGCATAGTTGGTTGTTCCCTCCATGTCAAAGCATATTTCCCATTTAGAAAAAATTGATGCAATTTCTATTATATGTGACAAAGATAACAACCATTGGATACTTCAATTACATCACTCCAAATTTCTATTCTAATAAAAATCAGCTCATTTTAAAATTTTAATAAAACAATGCCTACCTAGCTTGAAGAGAAACTAGACAAAGAAAGCATGGCAGAGGGTATACTTACATAGCTCCCGTGTACCTCACAGTCAATACTTATATTAATGAATTGAATAACCAGGCTGTAGCTACATTTTATAATGAGATTCACCCATAGTAGAATTCTAAAGTTTACAGTGCAATTACTGATAATAAATATGTTTTTCAGTCCAAAATATAAAATTTATTCCCACCAACATGTGCAACATAATTTTATTATAATTCTTACTTGATTTCAAAATTGATTTCAAATAGGATGTATGAAATACCAAGAATCCATCTTCATGTGTTGTGCATTAAAGAAGAAGATTGTAGCAAGTATCAAAGTAATGTCAAAATACTTGATATAAACTTGGATTTCCTCAGCATCCACATCCACTAAAGCTATTCATGCAAACTTTGACACTTCACATGCACACTTTGCAAGCTATAGACACAATGAGCTTGTATAGAAAATAATAAAATTAATTTCAACAAGTCCACAATCCATCAAAAACTCCTTATAATTAAAAAATAGGGTAGGCATTAGAGAGGAAACATTACACTTTCATCAAGCTACATGCAAACAATATCTGTGGCCCTTCCAAAATGTATAACTAGAACTTTGTCCAATGTATCCTTAATGTGCTTGTCAACTTCTTGTTTCCTCATGAGAGTTTGTAGTAAGTAGCTCATCTCTTTAGAAAAAGGAATTCAACTTCACCCTTTTTCTACAAACAAACACTGGCTATTACCACAATGCAAGCAATAAAGGACACCTCAAGCTGCTATATAACATGCAAAGTAGAGAATGGATTTAATAATAAACATCTATCCTAGAGAGATTTAGAATAAGGTCATAGGAGGAATGTAAAATAGCTCATTGTGCCAGATCGAGACCAAAATTTAGTACCATAACTTTTGAAAGATATAGATGTCACTTTTTTGGGAATCAACTACATGTTTATTGAATGAAATCAATCTATATGATGCATCTTTTCACACGGAATGATTCACAAGAGACCATCTCTTGTGAGGTTGAATGTTCTACTTGTCATTGACTGCATCAAGATATGATCATATCAGTGATGTAGTGGAATTAAAATGGAAAAAAATAAACACCACATAGTATCAATCAGCACCATAAGGTAAACCAAGTCTTCTTGAGAGTCCAACCATCCAAAAAGTATTTTTGTTGGAGCATGCTAAACAATGGAACTCCCTCATGACCATTCCTACTAATCTTGGTGCCTAATTTGTTTACAAATATGAATGCTCACCACAATATGACAATGAAAATGCTATTTGTTGGGTAGTTCATCCACGACCATTAATACCTTCTTATAACTATTTATTAAATCCCAACATTCTAATACTCACAAAATCTGCTCTAAACTTTGTTAGTGTAGAGTCAGGTTGGCTCTACTAGGACCCAAACTCGGCCAAGTCAGCCAAGCTTGACAAACTTGTAGAGTTGGAACTAAGAAGCTTCACATTTAGATTGTGTGTTCAAACTTGTATGTGATGAACCCATAAAGTTCAGTCCACTTGGCCTTGATGGCAATGCTGGCAAGCACCTAGCCTAGATGGAAGTGTTGGTTGCCAACTATGAAGTTTCATCTCCTTCTAGAAAAAGTAGGAAAAGATTAGATTGTTGCCAACCATGTGGTCTTATCTGGTGTAGGAAGTAAAGAAACAAATTTTAGTCTTGAATCTTCTAGTACAAACCACTAACTTCTTGAAGAAGCCCAGTTTTGTCTTGTAGTGACAGATGTCTCTGAGAAGGAAACAACAAATTGTTGCCAACTATGAAATTTTGTCTTCTTGAAAAAAGTTATAATTATTCTTTATTTTATTTTGTTTTATTTTTTATTATCTATGCACAATTTGGATATTGGGACGAAACTCCAGGAGATCATCTTTTCTATTGTATGTTGTTGTTTGAGCTCTACATGGTCTTGGGATAAGACCCTTGAGAGTTCTCATCTATTGTGCATTACTATTCAAACTCTCTCTATTGAGTTTTGTGTAATTTGAAAGCTTAAATTAGCATTGTAAAGAAATTCTATATCAATTTCAAGAGTAAATATATTCTTAAATTTATAGATGTTGGCTAAAAATGGGATGCTTTGAGACTACATAAGCATAATTGACTATTTATTTTCTTGAATTGATGCTATGTATAGTTATTTATTTTGAGCTTTAAATAGTTTAGAAAAACAAAGTTCAGATCATACAGACCTTAAGGTCTTTACAGTGGTACGTAAGACAAAATCCTACCAATCTAGGATTTTAAGGATGATTATAGAAATGGAAGAATAGGATAATGAAATAGAAGCCTCTAAAATTTTTGGATGGTATAGAAAATATCAAAAGATGAAAAATCTTTTAACTTTTGCCAAATATTTATGTTTGTCAGGTAATACTATACCTGTGCATGAGGTCATCGCAATCTTTGATGAGTACACAAATGAACCGGAGAAGGTCAAGGCTACTGAAATTTTTGATAGGTACCATTGCACTACATAAGAAAAAGGAGAAAGGAAATGGATCTTGAATCAGGCACTTAATCAAAATCAAAAGACTCATTCTTGAAAGAGAAAGAACCCAAGATAATGGGACTTGAAGCATTGAAGAGTACATTAGAGTCTAAAATTAAAATGTTAAAACCAAAGACAAATGAAAAGAGAAGTTACAAATATGAAGCTATTCAAATCTTTGAAGAGTACCAAAAAGCAAGCAAGAGGGGTTTAAGAAACAAATTCCCTTTGACGAATTCTTAAGTGTGGTCATAATCTTGAGGCATCGTAAATGAACTTGATGCACTACATCAAAAGAATAATGAAAGAAGAATCAAAAGTTAGCCTTGAAGAAGGGTTAATGAAAGAAGAAAAAAGAACAAATACTAAGATGAATCATTTTACAAGTTTAGCAAATGATAGAAAGTGGAGTAAAGAGCTCTCTACTATAGGAGATAACCTTGGTGACATGTCTTTGTCAAAAGATGTTTTATTTACATCAGTGGTGGATCTAGTGAACTATTTGCATACAGTGGATCAACCACCTTCCAAAGTGATTCAAAGAGCAATGGTTCCAATAGTGACCTTCTTGGGTGAGCATAGGTTGCTAAATCACAAAGATAAGAAGGTGGGACTTGTTTTTACTCACTACATGAGTGAGTTTATAAGAACTACAACTCCATGGGTTCCTGAGAAGGATGATAAAATAAGGGAGATCTTTCAATTGATTGTCAAAAGTTTTTATTTGTTAGGTGACATCAGCTATTTCATAATTTCATCATTGCTATCAGGAGGATCATGAGAAATACATTCATGATTACATGAGGATCATTCTAGCTTCAATTATTGCTGAAAGGGATGTTATTTCCTAGCCTATCATATCTTTGTTAATGGCTATTCAAAACCAAATACATATTATTTCTACAACTACTTATAACTTGGTATACAATGTTTTCAAGCAACGTGAAGGGAACCTGAAATCTTACTTGTTTGATGAAGAGTTAATGGAAGAGGAGTTCAAAATAGAAAATTAGTCATTTGTTGTAGTCATATCCAAGGAGCAACCCTCACTTGGAAATGCAATTTTTAGACATGGGAAAGATGGTATTTCAGTTAAGAATTACTTCAAAATTGAACTACTCTGATTACAAATTATTAGTATTAAGAAGAGTCGAGAAGTAAAACAATACTCAAGCCCATGCCTAAAAGTAAAAAAAAAATCAGATTTATGCATTTGGGCCTTTCCAAAATTTGCACAAGAAAAAAGATCAGACAAATCCCTTATCGGCAAGTAGAGTCAAAATGAAATAACTCCCCCATGACAATATCACAAACACATAACCAATGGTCTTGAAATCATCAATGCATTTCATAGATGAGAACTCTATATACCATGCTGGCAACATTCTTCATTAACCCTGAAATGCAATACAATGATCTTCAACATTCAAATGAAATCTATAATTAACATATTCCTTGAATATGATAATCGGCTAGACATTTGCTACAGTTTCTAAACCTAGGTAAGATGCCAAATCACAAGGGTAAAATCTCCTCGTTACCTCAATATGGTGGGAGAAGGAGTGAAATCGCACCTATTTCCAATTGTGGGAGGGATTAAAACTGCATTTTCTCTTCCCACTGATACATGTGTAGGGGCAAAATCTTGGTACCTTCCTTTGAATCTAGTTGTAGGAGTAGCTCTCCCTTTTCCATCTGGATTGGAAGTAGGGGTAAAATCTTCTCCTTTCCTCAATATGGTAGGCATAGAAGTGCTATCACACCCATTTCCAATTGTGGGAGGGGTAAAAAATGCATCTTCTCTTCCCACTAATACATGTGTAGGAATGGAATCTTGGTACCTTCCTTTATATCTAGTTGCAGGAGTTGCAGAATGATAATTTTTGACTTTCTCAAGCAATTTTTGAGAAGGGATTGCATAACAACAATTCAAATGTACCTTTTGGAGAGATATCAACTCTTTGGAGAGCAGCACTTGACGTGGGCCTGGGTGATCCAACCATTGGCAGACAAAGTCCAATTTCTTGAGATCTTCCACATAGGCCATCATGGCCTTCCTTGTGATCATTAAGAAGCCTTTGTCCTCTGCCATTGCTCGTTGTTGAAGGGGGAGTTGCAGCTTGCCCTCACCTTTGCATTGCAAAGATAGGAAGCACCTCTGTGCTCCCACCATTGATCCTATTGCCCTCGTTCTCTTTGTTCCCCGCAAGCATGGGGGACTTTTTGTGTGTCATGGGAGGAATTTTAGCCCTCATTTCTAAACCAAAGTGAATGCTTGTGTAGCTCCTGCACGAACAAAACATAACAATGAAATGGGAAACTTTTTTTTTTTTACATTTTAAGCTTGTGTTTGTCAAAATTTTGACCAAGACGGGCATGGACTTTTAAAAAAACATACTTTTCCTTCTATATTCTAATCAATTTAAAATATTCTAATAGATGGTCAAAAATTTTGGTCAAAAAATGGGGTCAAATGTACTAGTGGGTACAAATGGGAGACATCCCAAAAAAAATTAAGGATTATGAGCAGAATCTTAGAATGCTTATCAAGGAAAGTGGAACAAAAATGGAGTAGGTTACTTCAAGAATTTGTGCTACTCCGGTGAGCTTGGGAAAAAGAACAAATGAAGGAACCATATCTTTGGAGGGTCCTAGCAAGAGGACAAGATAGAGTTTGAGGAAGAAAGCCTTGATTGTTGCTACTTCTTCAGCCACTAACTCCATCCAGGATACATCTATGATTGGTAAGGAGGCAGTTAAGATGATCATGAAACTATAATAGTTTCTATGGGTCTTCTTTTCTGGTTGGTTTCCTATTTAGGTCCTTTTTGCTGGTTGTTAGATATGGTTCCTATGTTTGGTCCTGTTTTCTAGTTTTTAGTTTAAAATTGTATTGGAGGTTTCAGGTCCTTGTAAAACTTGGGTACTTTATTTGGACTATGTAAGTGGTTTTAGGTCCCTATAAAACCTAATTTTGGTGCTACTTCTAGTAGGTTTAAGGACTCTTTTCGTGATGGTTATCTTGCTTTTTCCTTTTTGAGGATATGAAAGGGTTTCAGGGTCCCTTCAAAACCTATTTTTACCTTAATCTAAAACATAATTTCATTCATAGTCAGCCACCTATCCTTCCAGCTGCAAATAATTTGTTGCAAAAAATCCTCGTCATAGTTGTAGAAGTTGATGAAAGCCAACTTTACAATGCGCCAAGATCACCTGCATGCAAATGGCTTGCTGAAGAGAAACCAAACGAGAAAGGAGCAAGAGCTTGAAGCAATTCAAAAAAGTGAGAAAAGATATTTCACAATAACAAAAATGAAATTGCTATGTGAATGGTGTGAATTTACAATGAGAGAGCCCGAATATAAAGGCCTCAAGGAAGCTTCTAGAGTAAGCTAGAAAGTGCAAGGAGATAAGTGTGACAACAAAGCATATGTCCACAAAAGCTGGGATATCCTTGATCAAGGTGAGAGGATAAGTATGACTAGATAGGAACAAACTCTCATGTTGTCAACAACTCATCAAAAACTCCTAGATGACAACTAATATCTAAATGCATTTAACTAAGTAAACTTAAGTAAAAGGGTAAAGAATAATTATTTACTCTAACACCCCCCTTTAAGTGCAACTTAGGGGAATGCCTTAAGCTCACAATGTAAAGAAATGCAACTTCTGAAAATAGGGAAAGAGGAAAACCTCATGAGAAAAACCCTCCCCAAAAAGAGGTAAGTACAAACATGCTGAAAAAAACATGAAGGAAAGGAGGCCTCAACAAGATCCCCCAAGGACAACTTCCACCAAAAATGTTTCAAGAGACTCTCTCAAAACCATAAGTGCAACTAGCCCCCCAAGAACAATGGAGCCCCTGGAGAAAGAATAGAACCAATGAAACTCCAATGTAGAGGAAACAAGGGAACAAAACAAGAGAACCCTTGAATGAGAGTGAAAAATGGAGGGCCAAGCTGATGCTCAAAGGAGAAAATATGAGGTTCCTAAAAGGGAATCCCCAAGGTAGGTGTGATGACATTGTCATGAATTTCCACTATAGAATCTGCAAAAGGTGCACCTGGAGACTTGATGAATGGAGCTAGAGGATCAAGCAGAGTAGAAGAAGAATCCTACTGAAGAGAAAAGATCTCAATTGGATGTGGCGTGGAAGTCAAACTAGGGATCTTAGGAACAATAAAAAGGCTCAATTATCTTGATTGCACCACATAATGCTCCTACAAAAGAGAAGTGTGCTCTAACAATGGAAATGGTGGACCAAAGTGTGAGAAGGTGTAGAGACAAGTGGAAGGATCAACTGCCCTTGTAGCAATAAGACCTCTTGTTGCACGATCTTGAATGAAGACTGAATCAATAGTGAACTCAACTATCTTCCCTAATCCACTGTGTGTAAATTGAGAAATTGAGAGAAGGTTTGTAGATAGAGATGGAACATACAATACATCATTTAATATACCATCCTAGATGCAAATTGAACCTTTCTCATAGACAAGTATGGTAGTGTTATTCCCCATGAGAATATGAGGAATGGGAGAAGCCTTAATAGTGGAGAAGACACCTTGAGAAGATGTCATATGGTGAGATGCACCTAAGTCTAGTATCCAAGGGACCTGTGAAGGGGATGCAATAGAAGCCCATAATGCATGACCCTTTCCAAGATCTAATGTAGATGTTGAAGAGGTGGAAGAAGCTTGAAAAGAAGACCCTTGTGAGGTAGAAGAGGATGGAGAGGAAATAGTACTCTTTTGAAGGAGGGCTTGCAAATCAACAATCTATTTCTCATAGCCATCAAATCTCTTCTGAAAACAATGTGACTCATCATGAGATCCTTTCTAATAATAGGAATAAGTAGGAGTCTTAGTCTTCTTTTTCTCCATCTTCTTAGAAGAAGAGGATGTACCAATAGTGTGCTAAGAGGAGGAATCAGATATCTGCTTTAGCTTCTGCTCCTATGTATCCTTGGCAAGCAATGCTTGTGACCGTGAACCTATAAGTGAATCCATCTAAGTGATCTTGGGCTATTCCTGTGTCAACTGATCACAAAATTTCTCAAAAGAAGGCATTTGATGTATGGTACCCAAGGTATCCATAGTGGAGTAGAAAGTGGAAGGAAAGATCTCAAATTTTCCTCACAACTTTGAGAGTATCAAAAATATACACTCATCATCTATTTTGCTTTTCCAAAATCCCTACAAAACTATGCGCAAAGATTTGAACTTCATTAGGAAGTCTTTTTGAACTTCATCATGAAGTCTTCAATGGTGGGAAAGCTATTTGAACTAGCCTGTTTTATTCATATGTTGAAGAACCTCAAAAGGGCACATCAAAACAGGCTAGTTCTCATCCAAACATGACCATAAGAAAAAAAATTTGAGGCAAATTTTGACAAAAAAATTATAAATACAAAACTTTTTTTTTGAAAAATTTGCCCCAAAAAAATGTACTTCCTCTTGATTGAAGAAAAAAATCACAAAAAAACTAGGGTTTGTGTCTCTGAATTGTAGCTTCAAAAATCCTTCAAATTGAAAAGTAGTAGTGAGGCTCTGATACCATGTAGAAGTTGATGAAAGCAAACTTCACAATGCACCAAGATCACCTGCATGCAAATGGCTTGTTGAAGAGAAACTAAAGGAGAAAGGAGCAAGAGCTTGAAACAATTCAACAAAGTGAGAAAATATATTTCACAATAAGAAAAATAAAAATTTTATGTGAATGATGTGAATTTACAATGAGAGAGCCTGAATATAAAGGCCTCAAGGAAACTTCTAGAGCAAGCTAGAAAGTGCAAGGAGATAAGTGTGACAACTAATCATACATCCATAAAAGGTGGGATATCCTCAATCAAGGTGAGAGGGTAAGTATGATTAGATAGGAAAAAACTCCTGTGTTTTCAACAACTCATCAATAACTCTTAGATGAAAAATAATATCTAAATGCATTTAACTAAGTAAACTTAAGTAAAAGGGTAAATAATAATAATTTACTCTAATAGTAGCCAGCCATGGCCTACATGTAGGGGACAAACCCTCCTTCCTTTAACAATATCCATGTGGCCTGCCTTTTGGAAAAATCCTCCATCTTTGTGGACTTCAATGTACTAAGGTCCCCACCCATGGAAACAAACTCCTCAATAATATCTCCTTCCTTAATCTTAGTAATTCTCATTTGCACCCATAAAATCACCAAGGTAGGGCTAAAATTGTAGTAACCAATGATTAAGATGCTTTCTTTCTTATGCTTCATGAGATTGTGAATTCTAGAATCTACTAACCAGTTTAAAATATCATTACAAGGAGTAAAAAAAATCCACATATAACACCTTAATGATCTAGCCTAAGTAATAATGTGAATTTTCTTTGTAATCCTACCATAACACTGAACAATGATGGCACTAATTTTAAAGTCAGTGTTATTTACTACATTCCCTTTTTCCATGCCCTTTCATGAAGTGATTGACATAGTCGATCCTTGTAAAATGTCTTGTCAAAATCAAGGTGATCTTAATTATCATAAGAGAAGAAATGTTGCTAAATTTACCTCTTCTCCAAAATTGGAAGGTCATCAAACCTAATTTAGAGGGGTCTTTTCCCTACCAATGAGGGAATTTAAATAGTTAGGTAACATTTCATCAGTCTTCCAACTTTTAATGTTCTCAAAATCAAACCCCAATCCTACCAAGGCATCTACCATTGCATTTCCTTCCCTGTAAGTGTGTTGTAAGTTATAATGATCAAGGGTTGCAAGGTAATGCCATATGTCACCCAAGATGTGATGCAGAGTCGAACCTGGTTGATTACAACCTTTAACAGAGTCAATGATGATTTTAGAGTCCCCTTCTATGGTTAGTCTTCCGACATTTAACTCCACAAAAAATTTTAGCCCATAAAGTAAGGTAGTGGCCTTTGCTAGGTTATTAGTTCCTTGGTCCAAATGTCCTAAGTAGGTAACTAGCACATCACCCTTTTCATTTTGTAGCACACCTCTAGTTCTCACCTTCCCCCCCATAGAGCACAATTAAAGTTGAGTTTGATAGTGGACCTAGTGGTGGGGAACCAACAAGTATTTTTTCTAGCTACCATTTTTGAATTATCAAATTTTTGGAAGTCAGGGAGAATATTCCATCTCCCCACAATATCCTCCTCCTTCCTGCTTGGGGGTTCCTATGGCACTCTGAAATTAGTCACCATAACATTCTTCATGATGAGCTTTCCCAAAATCTCTCCCACCATCTGCTCACCCCTTTCGTCCTCCTAAAAGACCTAGTTATTTCTCTCCTTCCAAACACCCCAGAAAACATGTAGAGGGAGGAGATTCCAAAGGACTCTAAGACATGGGTGGTAGAAGGGGCAGCTTTAGTTCTCTATGAATTATTCCATACCTCTATTCATGACCCAAACCAATGGGAATTTATTCCATATGTAGGACTAGACCCTTAAGGTATAGGAGTATTCCCAAAAGAGGTAAACAATACATTCCTCTTCCTCCTTGCAGAGGTAGCATTTGTTAGTAATCAATATACCTCTCCTTCAGAGGTTGTTTGTAGTAAGGATCTTTCCATCCATGACCATCGAGTAGAAGAAATTGATTTTTGGAAATAACTAGCTATTCCATATCTTACTCTAGCGAATCAAGGTCTGGTCTTTCTCAAAAATAAGTTGGTAGGTAGACTTAACTGAGAACTAACCATTAGTCCTCCTGTCCCAAACTACTTCATCCAACTAGGCATGTAGAGGAAGTGTATGGTGGTTGATCATACCATCCAGTTCTTTAATTAGTGGGTCCTCTCTGTTAGGAATATCCAAAGTGGATAAATACTTCCATCTCCTTCGATCATCAATATAGTCCTCTACCTTCATACCCACCCATCTTTTCAAAAATTCTTAGAGGCTACTAAATTTTTTATAGATGAGTGTCTTCCCCCCTATCTAGTTGTTCTCCTAGAATCTTATTCTTTTACCATTCCCAACTAGCTATCTCACACCTTTCTATAGAAGGGACTTGTTTTCTAGGATGTAGTAGATCATTGTTAAGGAGGTTATATATAAAGTGAGTGTTGGCTAGGTATTAAGTCCTCATGATTCTTCCCTAACTGGTCTTATTTTTAACCAGTCTCCACCCCACTTTAGTGAGTAGTGCCTTATTCATATTAGAAATTCTTTTTATTCCCAACCCCGCTTTATCTTTGGGTTTTCACATAGTTTCCTAGTTGACAAGGATCCTTTTGTTTCTCTCTTTAATGCTAGACCAAAGTAAGTTCCTTTGCAATCTTTAAAATTTTCCCACCATATTCTGATTAATATTAAATATTGAGAGGCAGTATATTGGTATTCCCTATAGAGTGGCCACTAGGAGTTGTAGTTTTTCCACATTGCTAGGTAATTTACCCTTCCACCCAGTAAACATTTTTTGCATTCTCTCTAGGAAAGTGTTCCAAAAAGTGGTAGAGACCTCCTTGATAGTCAAGGGAAGACCAAGGTAGGTGTCTTCTAACTGGCATCCCAAAATATTTTTAACCTTAACTTGCAAAACCTTAGGAGTATTAAAAAAATAGATCTTACTTTTTACTAGGTTAATTTGTTGACCTAAACAGTTCTCTTAATTAGTGAGGAGGTCTTCCAAGATCTAGCTTCCTAGATGGAGGATTCTTCAAAGAGGAAAGTGTCATCCATGAATTTTTGAATAACCTCAAGCATCAATAAAGTAGCTAGTTGGATACCTTTCATGTCACCCAAAAGAGCCAATCTGCTAACTAACCTTTCCAACACTTCAACCACCATAATGAAAAGGCAAGGGGATAAAGGGTCACCTTATCTCAGGCCTCTTCTAGCATCAAACTTTCCCTAGGGGGTCCCCTTAAGTAGGACCTCAAATTGTGTGGTTTCCACTGTAGTTTTTATGATATTCACATTTTCCTCACTGAGCCCCACTTGTTCTAGTACATCATAAAGGAAGGTCCAATAGACTCTGTCATAGGCCTTAGATATATCAAGTTTAAGGGTCATACCCAATCTTTGACTTTTCTCCATAGAGTGGATGATTTCATGAGTGGTAATCACTATGTCTAGAATTTGATGACCTAGGAAAAACCCCTTCTGAGGTCTCTCAATAACCATATCTAGAAAGGGTTTAATCCTATTGACCAGCACCTTGGAGAAGACTATATAAGTGGTATTGTAGAGGCTGGTTAACCTAAAATCCCTTATAGTTCTAGGTGTTTGGATCTTAGGCACTAGGACAATAAAGGTTTTATTGATCCTTCTTAGCATCCTCCCTATTTTGATCATGTCCTTGGTGACCCAAATTAGTTCATTTTCTATCACTTCCTAGAAGTGTTGGAAGAAGGCTAGCTAGAAGTCATTCAGGCTTCGATCCTTTAAGGATTTCATAGAGAAAACAACATTCTTCACTTCTTCTTCCAAGACTTTCTCCTTTATCTTGTCATTTTCCTCAACCCCCAACACTATTGGGATGTTATTGAGCATACTTCTCCTAATTAAATTGTTGATCCTCTTGTCCTCTTTTTTGTAAGCATTTGTAAAGAACTCCACCACATGTCTTCCCATTTCCTCCTGCTCCTTTAGGGTCCTTCCTCCTTCCTGCTCAAGTGAGATAATGGTATTTTTATTTATTTGTTTTCTCAAAGAAGATCTGTGGAAAAAAGATGTACTCCTATCACCTTCCTTTAGCTAGGAAATGTGAGACCTTTGCTTCCAAAAGATATCCTCCTTCCTAATAGTGTCCTTCCACTTCTCCCTATAGTTCTCCTCCTCTAGATTGGTGGTATCAGTGCCATCCCCTATTTCCATGGTAGTTTATAGCCTTTTGAGCTCATCCTTAATATCCTTTTTGATTTTAAACACATCCCCAAAGGATCTCTTAGCCCAATCCTTAGCATTCCTCCTTACATTATCCATTTTTTAGTTAGCTAGAATATAGCAGTCTCATCCACTCTGATATTCCACCATTCTTCCACTTAATTCCTAAAGTCCAAATGGGATTTTCATATGATTTTATATCTAAAGGGTTTAGGCCCACTCACAAGTTCATTCTCCCAATTGAACAAGATCAGAGAGTGGTTAGAAATAGTTCTTGAAAGATTAACCAGGGAGGAGGGGATGATGTAAGGCTAGTCCCCTAAAACTAGGAGTGGGTTCAATCTAACTTGGATCAAGTCTTGGCCCTTGCTGCTGTTGGACCAAGTAAATGGGTTGGCCTATAGGTCCACATCCTAGAGGTCATAAGTGTTAATGAATTCCAAAATATCTTGCATACTTTTTGAGAAGTCATTGATCCCCCTGAGATTTTTTGAAGGGTATAGAGGGGTGTTAAAGTCCCCCATACACATAAAGCTTTTTTCCTTCATATTTCCCATATCTCTTCCAACCCTTTCCCAGACTTCACTTCTTCCAACCCTAGTATTCAAGGTGTAAATGTTCACCAAATTCCACATCAATCTATCATTGTTGAACTCTGTAACCATGACATTCTTTTTTTTATGGACTTCCCCACCCATTTAGGACACTAGGGTTCCACATAGTTGCTAGGTCTCTTGAATCCCCTTCAACTTCTGAAAGAAAGAAAAAAACACCAAGCCATAACTTATCGTCCAACTTAGTAAATTTTTGGTTAGTCATCTTAGTTTCCTAAATGAGGATATAGTCAATCCTTCCAATAAGGATAGATTCTTTAAGAGCATATTTTTGCTTGGCATTATTCAACCCCCTAATATTCTATGAGAGGAATTTCATTTCTTACCTTTCTTAATTGTCCCCAGTGTAAGTTATCTTCCACTAGCCACTTCCCTTGTCGTTTGCTTCATCTAAATCATTCTTCTATTAGGATGACCCACTATATTAGCTACCCCACATCTAGTTTCTTGCCACCCCTAGTTTTCCTCTTAGGGAATTCCTACTCTCTCATAACACTTTTTTGGTGGGAGGATGGGGCCAAGAGAGCCATTCTTCCTTCATCCTCCTTAATGCTTCTCATGACTTTGGTCACTACTTCCTTAGGAGACACCAATTTTAGTCTTTTTGAGGTAAAAATCCCTAGTGACCCAACGTATCAGGTTCAGCATTGTATATATACTTCGAGATTTGATTGTGTTAAGATTTTTACCATCAATGTTTTGAATCACACTACGTGATCCATTATCAGGATGAAGAGCAAGAGAAGCAAAACAAAATTGGAACCAATTTCACCATTGTTCACCATTTTGGGAACCCCCTCACCTTCATTAGTGGTAGGGAGTTCTTAATATAGTCACCAACATTGTGGTATGTTTCCTAGCCAAGGAACTCAGGGATTCTAAAGGTTTCCTAGTCGAGCATGCTTGCCTCCCAACAAAAGTGTTGCCAATAATTTCCTCTTCCATAGGGTCACCACTAGGGGTTCTAATTTCACCTTCCTCTAGAGCATGGTTAATAGTAACCTCTCCCACCACTAGGGAATTCAGTAGATCATCTATCTCCTTCCTAAATAGGAATTCCTCCATATCTGTCCCTTTTTTTGCTTCCACACTTGCCACCTTAGTCAACTTGTTAGCTTCCTCAAATTTACCATTCTCTTTACTATCCTCTGAAGACTTGCCACTAGGGTTTTCCTCCTTATTTTAAAATTCTATTCCCATAGGATTCATTGATGGTTCCCCTAACAAGGTATAGTCTTTAACTATGCCTGTCAAGCCCACCTTTTGTTTGTCCTTTAGAAAAGGGAAATTGTAAGCCAACAATGCATGGCCAAAACACACACATTTTTGGCAATACATGTTGACATTATCATATTCTATCAGTTTGAATCTTTTCCCCCACTTAGGGGACAATGTGACCATGGTTAGAAGAGTCATATTAATGGTAACACTCACATAGAATCTAGCAAAGACAAGTCTAGATTTAGGCAGAGTTACCTAGTTCATAGCAAGAAAATGTCCAAAAGTGTTCCCAATGCATCTCAAGATATTTTCATCCCATAACTCCAATGGTAGTCCTAGAAAATGGACCCAAACTAGGGCCAAGATTTGGAGCTCTAGGATGGCATCAAAGTTGGGGTGTTATTTTTCCAGCACCACATAGTGCTTGTTGTAGTATCAGGTCTCAAAAAGGATAGCCACTAGGTCATCAGTGACCATGAAGCAGAAGCAAAAGAGGCCATTGGGAATGACCAAGACATAAACACTACCCTTCATAGACCATTTCTGTGCCACCCACTTCTTGGTCATCTCTATTGTTGCCTTGAAGGAAATAAAATGACCCACAACACAATGTTTCAGGGAGGCAATAGTGTTGTCCACAACACTATCTGGAAATGAAATTTTTGGTCTAGTAACATTGTAGGTGACTTTGGGATCTTGAAGCTTGGTGTTCCCTTCCTTATCCCCCACAAGAACATTTTTTCACCATCCCTTGGGGGTGGGGAGAGAATCTATGGACCCAACCTTAATTCAAGTAGAGTCAACTCAAGAAACCAACAAAGGGGGCTCAAAAGTGTTGGTTTGACCCAACACATTAATTGATAAGGAGGGATAATCTTCTTTTCATAGATCCAATGCCATGTGCAGGTCTGGGCATACCAGAGCCTCCACCATGCCTAGGGTAGTTCAAATTTAAAACTATGAAATGAGCAAGAAAGGTTTTAAAGTGGGTTGCAAAGCATTTTTACCATCATTGTTTGAATGTTAAATGGACTCAGACCTTGATAATCTAAGATAAATAATAAATTTCCAGTTTCTATCAATGAATCTCCAAAAAATTATATTCAATAGTTAATGTCCCCTAAATAAGCTCGAGAGAAAATCAACACTGCAAACAAATATTATGTACTTCTTTTGACACCACATAACTCTCTTGTGCAATGTACAAATTTCTTGGTCTAGAGAAAATTTTCCACCAAATAAATATGAAGATAAATAAATGAATACCCACATGTCTGTATTGGCTTTTTTGAGTTAAGATTATAACAAGATTTTAAAATTAAAAAATGCATTGAATGACTATTAGATTTTATAACTATTTTAAAGTATATGGATGGATGAAGTGCATAGGGGTGGCTAGCAGTTCATAGATCAGCATCAAAATTAAGTTATAATATATTTATACAAATAGATTTTTTAGAGAATTTCTTTCATTAATAATAACTTTAAATTAGTGTAAAATGTAATTTTTCTCAAGTGAAAATAAGAATATGGTAATATAGATTAAAAGTAGCATACAAAGATGGGCACAGTAATCTTCAACATAATAATATACTAATAAATTACATAGGTAAGAATAAGATTTACTCTTAAAATAATATTTATAAATTTTAAAAAGATAAATATAAGAAACTTAAATTTAAGTAGAAATCTTAGCTAAACTAAGTCATATAATCTTTATACACAAAATAAAACTACTCATTAGACTTAATTTAGTTTTAAAAAATAAACTATGGAACCACAAAATGACTAAGATTAATTGATTGAGAGTTATTTGTGATTAATAAGAATTAATTAGGAATCTCTTTTTAATTATATTTGGCTCTACAATATCGTGAATCAAATATAAGGACAACTAATTTCAATTGAATATTAGATTCCAAAATTGGACACACTCCACAAAATAAACATCTTGTACCACGTAAAAGAAAAAAAAGGACAATATTTACAAATAAAATTCTTTACTATAGGAATCCATAGAGCATGAGCCAATTATATGTGACCAACACATATTGGATAGTGTCTATGTGCCACAACCAAGCCCAATCTCTTACTTTCACTACAACTAACAATCAATGGAAGACCTATATTCTAGATAAGCAAGGTTGAGTGCTTGATTCTAGATGGAGTCAAATTGGAAATAGAATACAATCAAGCACAACAAGTTCTAAAGTTAGTCATGTTAATGCTAACAACCCACAAGTTGGATCAATGCAAACTATAAAGAAAGAGTAGCAATTAATTTTGCATCAATTTATGATTTAAATAAAATTTAATAATGGTTTACCCTATAAATGAAATTGTTAACATACATCAAGAAGTAACATCAGAATTGTATGATACTATCAATTTCCTTGTAAATTTTTATAAATACTTGATCTTTGCATTTGCATCAATGACATCAAACATCAAATAGAGGTCATTTAATAAAAAATAATTCTCATGAAGTAGTCATTGTACAAAATTTCTAATTGTGCACCTAGAAACATAAATTTGATGCTCTATTTTGGAAGGACAAGTGACCCAATCAAATGCAACAATAGGAAATAAGACATTAAATAATAGTGTAATCTTTACTACCAATTAATTAGTTGATTGTAACTACAAACTTTAATCTTATTTTTGTATTCCATATGATAGTATTTAAAGTTTAAAAATAAGTTTGAATTGCATTGTTTATAGATATGTAGGATAATTTCCAAAGTTAGATGTTCTACCATAAAGAGTTTTGTTTGGTAGTTTCTACATTAAGTTCATAGTTGACATACTACAACAAAGCTTTTCATTGGGGTATTTATATATATTTTTTAATATAGTTTAACATAATAGCAAGTTGTAAATCATGTCATGTCATAACAATTTCATGTTATGAGTTATTAGTTCACTATAGCAGACTCCTAGTGTTGAATAACCTCCTACAATAGTATTGAAGAAATAAATTTTGTTACAATTTGAACATGATGGATCTTTTGCACATAGGTAAATGAAGTCAAAAATATATTACCTTTATCCTCATTCATGATCTAGGAGAAGAGTGGCATGTGTGAAAACATTATTTTGGGCTAGTGTGAAGTTGCCTCTTAGTGAAATTTCATGGAGAGCGAACATGAACTTAGATTTGTTATGTATGTAGTCTTCATGTTTTATATTTGAAATGTTATACATGAAGTCTTTGATTATTTCATGGTCAATGGAACAGTTAATTGATTTCATGTCTTCATTAATCAACACTATTTTAAGATGAATCTTGTGCACATAGGTGACATCTTGGTTAGACTTGATGCAATGCCCAGATCCATCTTCAAGAATACCAACACCATCAAACTTGTAGTTGCATTATGAGAAAAATTTATTGAAAGGATTTAAGAAAGGATTGAGCACCCTCAAAGTGCCACACACCTATTCCAAATTTTACAATGTCAACAAGAATTATTTTGGTTTTTTAAGAAACAAAAAGCTCCAACCATTATTTTAGTGACCTCATATGTCTGTTGTAACAATTTGTTCAACATTTCCAATGTTCTACTGTCATTTAACTTGTAGATGTATGTAGATAATCATGTGTGAAATATATATTTTTTTGTCCACCTTTGTAATAATGTTTCAAAAGATAAGTGTAGGAGGTTCACTATAGTACAGTTTCTAATCTAATGTAATGTAATGCTAAGCCAAGGATGGATGAATTTCAAGCCCCAATAGTGTGTAAATGTTAGCTACTATGCAACTCAAATTTAAATCATTTTTTACAAGTTTCAACAAAATAAATATTTTTTTTCCAAGAAGATAGTAACCTGTAGTTAAATAATGACATACACTATGTCCTCCTAACTACACCCATCTTTACATTCAATTTTTGTTAGTGTGCCTATTTTCTTGGCTCCAACAACTAGTGCTTCCAAATGGAAACTCATTTGGACTATTTAAGAGTTTCCATATTGTAGTACTAGGAATGAAATTGTATTGAATACAAATTTGAGGAATTATTTCAATGGGGCTTGTCTCTTTCAACACAATAATACAGTCATAGTCTCCTTGGTCATAATTAGATTTTGGAATAGCTTCAAATTTAGTAATACAAATTCCCATTGCTGCAATGAGTTTATCTTTATGTTGATGCATCAATTTGTTATTGGCATAATGTGTGATTATCATTTCTTCTTTTACATCTGTCAAGTCTACACTGAGCACTTCACATTTTGTAATGCCCCATCAGGCAAACCCAAAAGAAATTAACCTAAAGTTTTACTAATTTTCCAAACTTATTTATTTTGAAAGATAATAACTTAACAACAACAGATATAATATAGCAGAAGCAATAACATACATAAACAAATGTCATAAAAAATTACATCTCCTAAGGGTCCCATGATGTTGAATTGCATTTAAGTTTAATTAATACTAAAACCAATATATAACACATTCACAATAAAGAATAACTACAACTACAACTCCATTTAAATAATATACAACTATAGGATGCCACTTAGCAATAAACAAAATGCACAATCATCTACTATACAAGTCACAGGGTATGAGAGGTTGAAATAATATAAATCATGAAATATATTGCATCTTCTTGTAACCTATATGAAATCAAATATAATACACTTAGAATATAACCATCCATCATAGAAATACAAGATCAAATAAAAAGGAACATCTGCACTAACACATCCATTAATGACATCCAATGGTCAAATCTCAATGGTATAAGAAAAAGCACTACCACCCAACCTCATGAAACCCAAAAAGATCCACTCCCACTACATTGAGGAGAT
The DNA here is from genome assembly GCA_028749045.1 of Cupressus sempervirens. NCBI lineage: Eukaryota > Viridiplantae > Streptophyta > Pinopsida > Cupressales > Cupressaceae > Cupressus > Cupressus sempervirens. The sequence continues at coordinate 377,488,021 of CM053788.1, read as the reverse complement.
AGTCTCAAGTCCCAAATAGGATAACAAACTCAAAAGTTAAAACCTAAAACTAAAAAGAAAAATCCTAAAATCTAGCTAAGCCTGAAATTCTGAAGCCCTGAAAATTGGCTAAGTCTGGATTTAAAAAGCCCTGAAATTTCCTAGAATCCATAACTTATCTCTGAGAGGTCTAAAACCTATCTCAAATGATTTGTCGCATATATTAAAATATATCTTAAGTATAAGAAATTAAATATATGTCAACTTATTCTTAAATGATATATTTTAAACCCCAAGAGACTAAAACAGAAACACGAAAACTCGATTTCAAGAGAAACTAATAGAACTCAAAATGCAACAACATAGGGTTGAAGAACACCCAAAAGGGTAGCCAAATCAACCCTCATAAAGTTTGGAACACGACGTAAAGTGCCCACTGTCCGCCTGTGCAGGTTTTTACAAAAAATCGTGTGACACTTCTCCTTAAGGCGTGCGACACTCTTCCAATGTCATACGACATTTCTCAAGAAGGCGTGTGACACTCTTCCAGTGTCGTACGACATTTCTCAAGAAGGTGTGCAATACTTTACAGTATCGTACAACACAGTTTGTATGGGTATGCGATACATTTTTATGTCACACAATGCTGACAAAATGTCACCCATAGAAACATGAAAACACTCAAAGAACTCAAAAATAGGGAAAAACACAGAGAAAAACCTCCACACTGGGGAGTACCAGATCCATGCAAATCGAGGAATGAACACTCAAAAGCAGCAACAGAAAGGGAAGAGGATCATCTATCCATCTAAACCACAACAAAAAAGAACATACTAAAATAAACATCGCAGTAAACAAAAATACTCGAAGAAACTAAACAACCAAAATAAGTGCGCGGATCCTCCCAACCGTCAATAGCATCATAAGACCATCGTGGGTCCTAGTCATCCCCCCGCGTAACATCCTAAGCCACTGACCAAATCGTCAGTATTGTCGTAATAGGGATGTCACTACTAAAACAAGCAACAATATAAGCATAAGGAAATCTAACATGCTAGTAGTAAAACATAAGATAATCCTACAGTAGATAACATCACCTATCACATGCTAAACAGCAGTAAGCAACAGATATACTACTAAATCAAATAACATCATCTAATCATATGCTAAACATCATAATAAGGAGATGCGTCAAGTAAACTAACATTGTCTACACATGATATCCAAGCATTCCAATGAAAGCATAAATCACGAGAAAGCATACTCCAAAATTTGAAGTACCAAGTGAAAACATCCAGCAACGGTCGCACTAGGACAAAAGACCATTTATGTACACCGGTCCTTAGCAGTGGTAAAGGTAGCTATGCCTCCCAACCATGTGGCACCCGTAGGTCCACACCCATCATGCTGATGGAGAAAAAGATCCAACCACAAACACACATAAAGCACAACATCCAAGGCTACACACTCACGTCAGACAGTATGATGGCTGAACCAAGAACCTAAGACAATGCAAGGAGTAAAGGTCCTGGTCAGACACTCAAAAGGCTACTAAGTAGGGGCTAACATCATGGAGAGTCGCTTGGCATTGAATAGCCCAAGCTTGGATCACATGTGGCAACACTCTCAAGGGACTCCCTTGGAACCATCACACGAATGTGGATCTTTTTATTATCTTAAATTTTATTAACACTCACACATTTAAATTTAGTTATATCACTTACTTAAAACTTCATATCCTCCGTCAACCTCTGACGCCATAAACACCAAGCTGGAAGTTAGAAGCCCCCTCCATATGCTATCCTACCCTACCCATGCTCATCCTACAACCATGGGCATGCACACTCCCATCCCAACCCTTATGATCAAAACTTCCAGAAAAGACATGGAAGGTCGAGACCAGCAAGTCCTCTGACAAATGTGCATGCACGTACTCGTGTGTGGTGCACCACCATCATGAAGATCAAACACAAGGACAGGAATGAGAACACAATGCAAAGAAAACACCCAACTGAAAGCAACACAGGAAGGATGGATTCTACACGAATCCCAAAGCCAATAAAACCATACATCATAAAATCACTCAACCGGCCTCAATATGAGAGTATGGATTCTACACGGATCTCAATGATGTAACAAGACCAAAAGTCATGAATTTACTCAACCGGCCTCAATCTGAGAGTATGGATTCTACATGAATCCTAGTGTCCATGAAACAAAGCAAAGGTCCGTCAACCGAACACAAAGTTGGGAGTACGGGTGTGACACTCATCCCAATGCAACAAAAGGTGCAATAGTGGTCTGACTGATATCCAAATAGATCATCTAGGTCCACGACCCACATTGTGCCAAGAAAACTTGAGAAAATAGGGTAGCACACAAAACGAGGTAAAAACTCCAAAATTTTGGAAAACTTCAAAATTAAAACCCATTTGGCCTTTGGGTTCAAAAACCCCAAAAATCCAAAAATAAATGGAATCGAACACCGTACGCAAAAATTGCCAACATAAAGGCGTAAAATCCCAAACCCTCATCCCGAAAAATAGGGAAATGTTCATACCTACCCAACTGGGTAGAACTAACATACAAAAATGGAGGGGAACACTAGTTCTCAACCTCCAAACATATGGCTACCAAAAACAGAAGCAGAAACGAAGTAGAAACAATAAAACAAGAAATCCCTGCCTCAAGCCAAAAGGGCAAAACAGGAATCTTAACCATAAAATAAATATCTCACAGAAGTAGCTGAAAAATTGGGGCAATCCAAGGTTTCCCCGAGCTAGATCCAACGAGCCCAACTTCGGGACGATCCCACGCCCATAGCTCCTGTAACGAACAAAACAATAAATCCTCATGAAGAGGATTTTGGATTTTACTCTCCAACTTTCTAATTCAAAAGTGAGAAGTGAGGAATTAAATTCCTTTTTGGATACTTATTCACTTTTTGGGTGAATAATCGATTAGGGCATTTAACCAACCAATCTAGTTAAACCCTGAATCAACCCAAACGAAAATAGGCTATTCCTATAAATAGGAATTCATCTATGGCAAAGCTGGAAAAAATTAAAATAAATCAATTAAAAAGCCTAAAAACCCAAAAACACATAAATCTCCTTAACAACTTTCGCAACAATGCGAACCTCTAAAATGCACAGACACACTTACTGGTCTAATCACATAATGCAAATGAGTTCGGATTTAATAATCACTGAAAGGTTTAAATTAAACATTTAATAAAGGATACGTCGACCATATAAGGATGACATTGGTAAAATATGAATGGCTAAATCACTAACTCCATGTGCCACTGCCAAGGATATAAATCTTGCACACTAAACAACACGATCAAGTGCAATTGCATATAATAACATAGCCAAAGCAATAAATGCATTAAGTCACCTAATTTAACCATTTAATTAATTATATTAAAATAATCTATTTACATCACTCACATTTGCATAAAGCATAACAACGCAAGAATGAAGTAAATAACCATAGCATTAAATCCATCACATAACATAATCAAAGGTATGTCCAAAAATCAGATAACTAGATATCATCATAAAACACACTGTCATCTCAAAATGGCATCATCATGCAATATGATCAACTAAACAACATAGTAGTCTAATATCTATGATACTGAAATCAAGGTATAACATCTAACCCTCGGATTGTCTCAAATGTAAAGCATCACTTGAGTAACAAATATCTCTCTAATCAAAATATAACAAGGTAAATGTCTGTAGCACATAACCAAATAATCCCACATGAACAATCCATTAAAATTACTTACGCATTTAATAATGATTGTTTAAAGAATCAATAAAAAGGCACTTAAAACACATAAGAAAACATAGTCATAAACATGACTAACCACTGCTATAGGAACCTAGTCCAATGTAGCATGGTAAAAGAACATAGTGCAATCTCTGCACACATCTCGAGGTAATCATGGAACAACCTCATGATACCACATCGATCTTGGTAACCACTGGCACAAACCTCAGTGAACCAAAAATCACAACATAATCTCATAGATCAGACAAAAGCATAAACAAAGCAACTGATACAGAAACATAAATACAAACACCTCGACGGTGTAGACCACTCAAGGTCACAATCATGATCGCATCTCAACAAAAGATCAACAAGGTTGCATCCATCAAGATGACTTACAGAAGTCAAATGGGAGAGGCACTACAAGACACAAGTATCAACTAATCCTAGAGGAAACAAAAACACATATGGAATCTACCATGCAAGTGGGCAAGTGTCATCTCATGAGCCAACTCTAAGGTTACCCAGTCTAGTCTTTTAATACTCTGAACCCCCTAGTGACTCTATGTAGCATTAGTATCCTTTTGTACAGACAAGGTATACTAACAAGTCATCTCTAAGGTTACCACGGTAGTCTTTTAATACTTTGGATGCCCTAGTGACTTTCTGTGGTACCAATATCTTATTAATTTATTTTAACCTATTTAATGAAATGTTATCACTTATTAAAATAACCTACAATGGGTTACCCATCAGCATTTTTAGGGCCTTGGCCTCCATTGCAAGCCACTTCTCAACATGATATAAAAAAAAACTACCCTAGGCTCAAAGAAAGAAAAAGATCTCAAATAACTATAAACCACACATTAGCTCTTAAATAAGAAACTAGAAAGATATAGAAAACATCAGTTATCCAACTCACAGATTTTGCCAATACGATCATCCTAATAAGACTAATCAAAAAACAAGTACACATAAACCAAATCCATGTCATAACATGACATCACCAAAAGAAAAACATTTAATCACTTCAATCCTATACAAGCAAATGGGAAGAAATCAAGGATAACTGATTGAAGACTCAAAGGTTATACCAAAAAAGTCTCACCATTCACTTTAGTTCTACACAAGAGAAACTAGAAATATTTACCAACCATCTGAACAAATTCCTCATAGAATACACATGAGACATCACAATGGTTAGGTATAAAAGATTGTATACAAAGCATCATCATGACATCACAAAAAGAACTCTGAAGCCTCTAGTAAATATCCTTACTGATCAAAGCTAAGTCAACCTCAAAACCCAACATCATTAAACCACACATTACATATGGTACATACAATAGTAACTTTTCACAATTCATTAGGTTTTCAAAAAATACTGAAGTTTAATTTTCACTATAGGTTTCCAAGTTCTCATTTTCATTTTCAAAACACAAAGATTAAATAACAACCAAGGTTTTAGCTTTCATTTCCAAGTATAATAGTTGATAATGTTTTGGATTTCAATCAAGGCTTCAATTTTCATTTTCTAAGTTTTCAACTTTAAAAAGTTTATAAATTTCCTCTATAATTGAATCCATTTTCCTTTTAAAAATTGAATGCACAACTACCACTAACTCACAAAAATCAATGTCTTGATTTAAGACTATAAGACAAAATTAAATAATAATTAGTAAATAATTAATAATAATTATTAATTAATAACTAACAAATTATTAATAAAATAATACAGGTTTACTAATAAACTTATTTATTATCTTATAATAAAATAATTTTATTGAAAAATTATCAATTAATACCCAATAACAAATTAATTAATTAATAATAATATTAATTAAATTAATTATAATAAGTTGAAACTTTAATTAAAATCTTTAATAAATATAAGTATTTATTAAATTAAATTAAATATTTAAAAAAATAAAAAATCTTTATTAAAATAAAATTATATTTAATAAAGTATTTCATTTAATAATACAATTTAAAAACTTATTAAATTTAAAATTTTGAATTTAATAATAATAAAAAGCTAAACAAAAATAATAATAATAACTAACATTTTAAGGCCCACTAGTCGATCCTTAAAGGTCGATCCTTAAAGGTTGTTGCCACAGCAGTCTGTGGCTACAGTAGCATTATGAAGTACTAATGTTGGTGTTGCAACACATGCTATAAGCAGCGATGGCCAAAACTGCTGGTGAGAAGGGAAGAGAAATGGGGAGGAGGGGAGGAAAAATGGGGTGGAGGGGTGGTGGCTTCCACCCACCCAAAATTAATTTTTTTTCATTAATTTTTTTAGATTATGTTTTTTGAAACATAAAACAAAAGCCTCCCACAAACAATTAAATTTGCATTTCCCTTTATTAATATTTAATAATCTAATTACATAGTAATTTGTAATTTCTATGTAATTATATTATTTAATTTTTTAATTTTTTTGATAAATTCTCCAATATAACTCTGGTATAGAAACCTAGACTAAATAGTCAAAATTTATAAATCAAAATTGGTTCTCCTTTTCAAAACCCACATCCCAATTTTAATCATTCAGACAAGGGTATCAAAACTTAAATTCATTCACAGATATTTTCAAGAAATGAAGAACAATACTTCCAACACGAGGGTTCCAAAACTATAATCATTCACAAATATTTTTGAAACAAAGAACATTGAATTCACAATTCACATACAGATGATCTCAAAACAAATAACAATAATATCATGAACAAAGGTTTTAGGTTCAATTCATAAACAGAGGTTTCTCAAATGAAGAATGATAAAATCACATACAAGAGTTCCAAATTTAATTCAATTATGGAATCAAATTTGCAAACATGGAGAAGATAGAGAGAAAAAATAAGAACGAGCATCTATTGCACAAACCCACAAGATCCTATCTAGATCTAATCCTAAAACAAAGAGCACACCCAACTCGTAAATAATTCCCTTTCCTTTTGAAAATCCCTCTTCCTAGAAATTAGCTCCTCCAAAACTTGTGTAATTGCAAAATGAGCTCTAGATCTCTGATAAAGAGTTCTCCCCTAATTTGGGGCTCTAATTGTGCACTTACGCAAGGGAACTCGCTGATCAATTTCTTTTTATTATCTTATTATCTTTTACATCTTCATGCATACTTATTGCAATTTAAAATATCTTTATTAAATTAATTTTCTTTCTCTCTTTAATTAATTTATTATATTTTAATTTCATGCATAAGTTTCATGCAATTTAATTAAAATAAACTTTATTAAATTAATGCTTACTCTCTCTCCTTCATTAATTTGCAAGATATTTTTAATATAATATTTATTAATTATACTAATAATGTTATTTAGAGTTTATTATTAAAATAAAACTCCTAAATAAATTATTATTAAATCAAATAAATATAAAATGCCAAAATTAGAACTTTAATAAAATCTCTTAAATTTAATTTTGTATTTAATTAATTTCTCAACTAATTAAATATAATTAAATATTGAATTTCCTTATAAAATTTACATTAAACTATCTTTTAATTTGATTTAATTGTAGCAGAAAATCACAATAGAGCCACAAAACAAAATGCAACAACTCAACTGAAGACAAAGAATAGAATCAAACTCCAAGGATAAAGTCACGAATTCATGTCACTTGACGAATTTGAAAAGGTGAAACTAACTCAGATATGTGTCCTATTTTCTAGGACAATTAGCTTAGGTTAGGATTTGGACTCAAGAGTTATCTCCCCACTTATAGCATTGAAATACCATGATATGGTACACTCATCCTGGTAATTTAGGGAAGTCGATTCCCAGTACTTGCAATCTACATAAAATCCACGCATGTATAAACACATATATTCTAAACTAAATATGAAATGGTAGGAAGTGGTTGTAAGGCCCACACTCATATCCTATTATAAACTGTAAGGAATGCATGTGATTAGGAGTTAAATTAGATCATGATTGACATTTTCGTTACTTAGAATGATTTATGAGATTCTGTTAGGGACCAATATAGATTTTGAATATTATAACTTTTATACCCTATTCAATAATATGAGGTTGATGAGATAAAACCCCAAGAAATGAGACTCAATATGTTCAAGCTAAGAACTTGGTCAAGGAATTCAAGGTACAATCTGCAAGACAATTAGGAAAGATGAACTAACATTTACCCTTGTGAGAAAGAACAATGATTGTATATTATAATGACATCAAAACATAAATCATTGCATTCGTAGATTGGTTTTAAATCATGACAACATAATTATGAAAACATTCCAATGGTTTGAGGAATTAACCCTAGAACACACACATACCCTCGTAATGTAATACAGGGCTATTGCTAGGAATGTCGTTATGTTTAACTTGATTGAAAGGATGCTAGTTACATGTTTGTGTATTAGTGATTTCCACTTAAGACATATTCTAGGATCCATTTAATTGCTTAAATGATTTAATAGATATGACTTCAGTGTTTCATGGTTATTATAGACAAGTATTGTGATAGTGTTTAGAACGGTAATTTTGTTATGATAAGAAATATAAATGTTGATACACATATTTTGATATTGTAATGTTTTGAATATTTTATGGAAATAATTAGATGGAAGTTAACTAAATATGTTAATTTTAATTAAGTGATATTGGATTATTCTACATTTATCTGCATGTATTTCTATATTATTTCATTGGGCTACTAACGTTAAGTTGAGTGCGTGGGAAAGTTGAACCATGGAAATTATTTGGGGAAACAAGGTTCAAACATATGTGAACATGGTAAATCCAAGGTGAATCTTTGGGAGAATCAAAACCTTATTGTATATTGTTTATTTTGTAATGTGATTGTGCAGGGGTGTAATAAATTTAGAAATCATGAATAATTAGAGACATGTCATTTTGTTGTGTAAAGTATCTTAATGTGTGTCATTTGACACTCATGTTGTCTGTGTGTAAATGACATGTCATTTAAGGCTTTTGGGCATGAAGTCACTTAACCTAAATCTAATTCCCATTATGAATTCAAGTGAACCCACTTGGGAGAGTGTTAGGATGAGTCACCTTCATGATAGAATTTGAATTCAAATGTGATAGGAACTTTATAAGACCTAAAAGTGGTTCCCAAGTATTATTTTTCTGAAAATAAGTCACCCACATGGTAGTAGTATAGGTGGGGTGTCTAAATATAACCATGAGTTGGTCTAGGGGACTTAGGAGACCCTCTAAACTAGTCATTTTCAAGCCAATTCGAAAATCAAAGTGTCACATGACTTCTTTCCTCACCCCTCCTCTTGGTTAAGTTCCTATTGGTAGAAAGGTACAAGGGGGTAGGAAGGGTAGGTGGGAATGAAACTGGAGGTCCTTTTAGGGAGCTTATGCCAAATTAGTTGTTGTTCACTCACTCTCTAATTGTAAAGACACTTAGGGTTTGGAGGAAGAAACTTGGAAGCTAAGGAAGGAAAGCTCTCCATCACCATTTCATAACCATTAGCTTGGAAGGAGGTTAGTGCTTCATGCCATGTTTTGTCTCATCTCATGAAAGTTGAAGGATAAAAATTGTAAGAGTGTTCTTGCAGGATTTATGTGTTGCATATAGTGCATGTTGTAAATATCAGTGTATGTGAGTGTGCTTGTTGAATCTATTTTCCTTGGTTTTTTTTCTTGAATTGTTGTGGTGGATTGAATGTTGTGTTGGGTGTGATGGACTCGCTCACCCTTGGGAGGGAAGAGAAGTCTTGGGGTGAAGGAGTTAGTTGGGCTTTACATTGAAGTTGAGAAATCCCTCTCTTGGTGAGGGGATAGTTTCATGGAGCATGGGCTCCATTGAAATCCATATACCTTCCTATTGTTCTATGGGAGGTATAAGTGAGGATATGTGGAAGGAGCATGTATGGATAGACTTGTTGAGGCATGTGATTATTGATAGTCTTGAATGACATGTGTTTCTTGGAAGCCTTGTTGGGTATATCACAATTGCAAGATTTTTAATGCATAAGGATATGGCATTCTCCTCTTTGGAGAGCCCACCTTCACCCAATGTTTATGATTCCATTTGTGAATCATTGTGCAAACCTTCATTGGGGTTGTAAATGTATTGTAAAAATGTTATATTCATGTTAGTTCTTCTTTTGAGATGTTGTTTGGATGTATCCCGTTTGAGCCTTGTTTCCACTAGTGTGGTGGGTGGCCTCCTTGAGGCCTAGGTTGGGAGGTGAGCCTCCATGGTTCTCCATTTTTATCTCTCAATTGCAAGTTTTGATGATCTTGGAAACTTGGAGTTCATGTAATCCTTCCATGTGCAATAGGAGAAGAAGACATTATTATATTTATGTTGAGATAGAGAGTAACTACATCTTGTTATGTGAATCTAATTTTATTGTAAGAGTGATGTTATTGTCTTAATCATTGTTAGTGGAGAGGCTGTGAATCATCTATGTTTAGTAAAAAGTATTTCCATTGTGTAAACTTTGATATGGTGTTTTCACCACCTTATGATCATGCTTGATAAGTGTGTTGGATGGAAGCTTGAGAGTACCATAGAAGAGAAATTCATTTTATTGATGTTGTTGCTTCATTAACTTGGATATGAGTGTATGGAAGAGAAGAGTTAAACATCATTGTAGATAATAGTAAGATGTAAATCTAACTACCTCTCTATTATCCCATTATTCTCCATTCTTATAGAAATAAGTAGATGCATTCTATGATCAATCTTAATTCCTATATAAGTGTAGAATCTACATTAGATAGATAACATTATCATATTTAGTTATGGTCATGATATGGATATCCGTTATGGAATTAGAATACTTGATGTTTCTTGAGTTGCATGCAAAAGATTGCAAAATTGAATTTAATATCATAGAAGAAGTTGTAATGATAGGAATATTTTCCTTGTTGAGTGTTATTATCATCTCAGCTCTATTGTATAGTAGATGTATATTCAAATTGAATCTTTGCATGAGAATGCAATATTAATTATGGAGCCAATGGTTTTTTTTTAACTTCATTATTCATAGATGAGAATACTCAGTTAATTTCATATGTGATCCTTTCATGATGTATATATCCTTGTATTGAGTCTATTGAACAAATGATTAAATAAATTCATCAATCTAGACTATACATAGTATATGGAGTAACTTCAAATTATCATTGAAATAACATATCAAGAATAACTTAGATTATAAGGATAGAAAATCAAATAAGTGTATAAGAAATAAACATGGTGTAGGTGCCCATTCATCTCTCTAGATTTTTTATGGGGATGAAGAAATTAGTCCTAAGTCTATTACAGACCAATAAAATATTCAAGGAATATCCTCAGAATCCCTTGCAAGGCATTAATAAATTAAGTAGACTAAAGGAGACTAGACATAGGTTTAAATCCCTATAAAATAAAGAGAGTACTTAAATAATAATAATAATAAAATTACATGGCTCCAGGTGCCATCTTCATAAAGGTGGGGGAGAAGTCAATGTGTATCAAACATTTTAAAGGGACAATGGCCCCCACATGATGCCTACCCTTCTTAATGCCTTTTTGGGTGCATATGAACAAGGCTATAAGCTTGCCTTTGTTTTGACATGAGTCAAAACCATTTACCTAGGTGACCTCACATGCTTTCCATCTTTTAGGCGCATGTACAATGTTGACATTGTTTGACATTGGTCAGAACCACCATCCCTAGGCGAAGATCTTTTAAAGGGATAAAAAAAGGTAATATTGCAACATGTTAAGTGGTCCCCATTCTCATCAAATGTCATCACACCTTGGGAAGAGTATTTGGGTGCTAGGGGGAAAAGACCCATGTCAGCAATAATGTTTAAGCCACCTCCAATATTGGATGGAATGGGAAAAGTGCCACCCACCTTGGGAATAGTATAGTTCCTAGGATGGATAAAGGCAAGTGCTAGGTTTATCATTGTTATTGGGTGCCTAATCAGTAGTAAGGTAGGTTATTTTAATAAAGGCTTAATTAGTGATGTTGTTGGGAAGTATTATAGTATAAGTCATGTGATAAGAAGTATAGTGAAAGTTAGTATGTAGCATTGGTTAGTGGGTAGGTTCATAAAATTAAAATGTTTAATTAGTAGTAATATATTATTTAGTTGGTATATATTATATATTTAGAGTAATATAATAATATACATGAGATTAGAATAGGTTTCAAGGTAGGGTTGAAAATGTTGTTTAGTGGATTAGATGAACATGTGTATGTGGTACAATATTAAATAGAATTCTAATTAGATAGGTGGGTTAGTATTAGGGTCATTAAAATATGTTAGTCGGGGTTAGTTAGAAGATAATATAAAATTAATTTTTATTATTCTTAGCTACATTGAAATATAATTAGTAAGTTGATACGATTAACATGGTTAGTTGGATTCAGGGAATTTAAATGTTAGATAGCCTTAGTCAATAGGATATAATGATTTGTAAATGTAATTTAGTTTAATGTGCTATAGATCAAGTAGAGAGCATTATTCAGTGAAAGATGTTAGTTAAGATAGTATTGATGAGATCATTCCTATTCACATTCTCTCTCTCTCTCTCTCTCTCTCTCTCTCTCTCTCTCTCTCTCTCTCTCTATATATATATATATATATATATATATATATATATATGTTCATTGAGAAATATAGGTAATCAAATTTTAAATTCATTAATCATAATTAAGGATAGTTCTATAGTATATACATAAGACAATGGTTAAGTAGTGTAAAGTAAACTCTTCATATATGTTTAGTTCCTTTGGGAATTTAATTGATTAATACTAAGAAAAATTCATAAGGACCCTTAGGGAATGGTAGTTTTATAGCCATGGTGTTATGCCCTTTTTAAATGATCTTTATGAATCATACTCTCTACAACATTTTATGACTAATATAATTGTAAGATGATACAAGCTCAATCTTTCAAAAGTTAATGTAGGAGATCAGGCATTCCAGAATATTACGAACCCCTAATTACTTCTTTGTACTAATAGTGTGCTACTAAACCTTGACATATTAATTAAATCTATAAACCTCATCAAATAGTATTACATGCATTATGTTTTCTTTGAACTAGCAAACTATGCCCCACTATCAACCTTGCAACATACTGAAATGCTATTGAATACACTTGTATGTCTAGCCTAAGAAGTAAGAATGAACTTCTCATATATACCTTAACTTCACCTAATAACTATCACCTTGAATAATAAGGGTAGTATTGAATATTAAGCCCTAAGAACTAGTGACCAAATTGTACTACCCTGAGACTTAAGAATTATAAACATTATCTTTTGCCATCTTAGTAGTTAGATCACTTAGTGAAAAATTTTAATTAAAAAAATAAAAATTGTAGTTGTGTTTTTCCTTGGAATCATGGGCATGATAGTGGTACATTTAGTAGATCCCGACTAGCAGGTGACTACTACTCCCTCCCTCAACCACACCAAGAATGTCAATCATAAAGTAAAACATACATGTACACCATACACATTCAAGTATGGGGTAAGTAACCATAGGAACTACATATAAATCATTCCTCTAACTAACATCATGAAATAATTAAAAGTAATTAAATGAGCATACATATATTGTCATCAAAACAATCATAAACACCTAAAATAACTAAGTAACTCATCACATATATAAACTAAGTATAAAATACATCTAATCTAATCTAGTAACCAAGTACTGATAATCACAAAACACAATCAAAAAATTGGCCTAAAATATTGGCAATACAATAGAAAATTCAAGTAGGGGTAGGCATTACATCCACTCCCCCTAGACTTAGGCTTACTCTTGGAAGCCTACAAGAAAGATAAAACTAAACTAGGGGTAGGCATCACATTTACTCCCCCTAGACTTAGACTTACTCTTGGAAGCCTACTAAAATGATTAGGGTAACTAAATGTCAAAGAGTATTATCTATAATGTCAAACAAAAAGCTCATTTAAGAAACTAATATAAGTAAGTTAACTATGTATACACTATCGGTCACTTAGAGAGATATGATTCTAATTTAATAATAAACTAAAAACCATATCGATCCAACATTCATCCTTTTTTAAAAATAATGAAAATGATCTCCTAAAACACTCCAAATAAAAGATCAACATCTCTAAATCCCTCGAAAAACATAAAAGTTATAATGTATAGACATAAATTGAAAGTCAAGAACAACAAAAATGCTCACAAAATCAATCAAAGTCATATCACCTTAAGGCACAATAATAAGAAAATATGTCTAAAATCCAACTCAAGAGTTTTACAAGTTTTGTCTTTTCCATGTTTCAAGTAGCAAGTCTAAAATTTCAAGTTTCAAGTGTTCAAGTTTGAAGTTTCCAAGTGTTAAAGTTGTAAAAGATACATAATACTATTTACATTTCATTTCATTTCATTTCAACTAGTTCAGGTGTTCAAGATTGTAATAGATACACATAACGTTTCTAGTTTAAAGTTCAAGTGTTTAAGTTTTTCTTCAATTCAACTAGTTAACAACTAATGGCGTTCCAATATTCCTAGAGCTCCAAATGTAGAAACTTGGGCTCTAAAACTAGATGTAATACCTCACTAGGGAACCCAAAAGAAATTAACCTAAAGTTTTACTAAGTTTTCCAAACTTTTTTTTTTTTGAAGGATAATAACTTAACAACAATATATATAATATAGAGGAAGCAAAAACATACATTAAAAAATACCATAAAATAGATTACATCTCCTAAGGGTCCCATGATGTTGAATCACATTTAAGTTTAATTGATACTAAAACCAATATATAACACATTCACATTAAACAATAACTACAAGTACAAATCCATTTAAATAATATACAATTACAAGATGCCACTTGGCAATAAATAGAATGCACAATCATCCATTGTACAAGTCACAAGGTATGAGAGGCTAAATAATATAAATTACATCTTCTTGTAAGATCTATGAAATCAAATATAATACACTTAGAATATAACCATCCATCATAGAAATACAAGATCAGATAAAAAGGAACATTTTCTCAAACACATCCAACAATGACATCCAATGGTTGGATCTCAATGATATAAGAAAATGCACTACCACTTGACCTCGTGAAACCCAAAAATGTCCATTCCCACCATGCTGAGGAGATAGTCTCAAGTCCCAAATAGGATAACATACTCAAAATTCAAAACCAACATCTAGTTTCAAGGAATCACTTGAAAGACTATCTTAAAGGGTACCAAGACACAAGTATCAATTAATCCCAAAGGAAACACAGACACGTAGGGAATCTACTATGCAAGTGGGAAAGTGTCATCACATGAGCCAACTCTAAGGTTACCTGGTCTAGTCTTTTAACACTCCAAACCCCCTAGTGATCTATGTGGCATTAGAATCCTTTCGTACAGACAAGACATACTAACAAGTCATCTCTAAGGTTACCACAATAGTCTTTTAATACTCTAGATTCACTAGTGACTTTCTGTGGTACCAATATCTTATTAATTTATTTTAACCCATTTAATGAAATGCTATCACTTATTAATATAAACTACAATGGGTTACCCGTCTGCCTCTTTATGGCCTCAGCCTCCATTGCAAGCCACTTCCCAACATGATGTATAGATAACCTACCCTAGGCTCAGCAAAAGCAAAAGACCTCAAATGACTATAAACCACACATTAGTTCTTAAACAAGAAACTAGAAAGATATGGAAAACAACATTGATCCAAATCATAGGTTTCACCAAGATTATCATCCTAACAAAACCTATCCAAAAATAAGTACACATAAACAAAACTCATGTCATAACATGACATCACCAAAAATAAATCATTTAGTCACCTCAATCCTATACAAGAAATTGGGAAGCAATCAAGAATAACTAATCAAACACTCAAAGGTTATGCTAGAAAATCACACCATTCACTTCAATTCTACACAAGAGAAACTAGAAAGCAATAACAACCATCTGAACAAATTCTTCAAAGAATACACATGACACATCACCATGGTTAGGTATAAAAGATTGTATACAAAGCATCATCATGACATCATAGACAAAAATTCCAAGCCTCTGGTAAATATCCTGACTGGTCAAAGCGTAGTCAACCCTAAAACCCAACATTAGTAAATTGCACATCGCATATGCTACATACAATAGTAACTTTTCACAATTCATTAGGTTTTGGAAAAACACACAAGTTTAATATTCACTATAGGTTTCCAAGTTCTCATTTTCATTTTCAAAACACAAAGATTATATAACAACCAAGGTTTTAGTTTACATTTCCAAGTATAATAGTTGATAATGTTTTGGATTTCAATCAGGGTTTCAGTTCTCATTTTCTAGGTTTTCAACTTTAAAATTTTTATAAATTTCCTCTATAATTGAATCCACTTTCCTTTTAAAAATTGAATGCACAACTACCACTAACTCACAAAAATCAATGTCTTGATTTAAGACTATAAGACAAAATTAAATAATAACTAACAAATTATTAATAAAATAATACAAGTTTACTAATAAACCTATTCATTATCTTATAATAAAACAATTTTATTTAAAAAATATTAATTAATACCCAATAAAAAATAAATTAATTAATAATATTATTAATTAAATTAATTATAATAAGTTTAAACTTTAATTAAAATCTTTAATAAATTTAATTATTTATTTTATTTTATTTAACAATAAAAAATTTATTTAATAATACAATTTAAAAAATTCTTAAATTTAAAAATTTTATATTTAATAATAATTATAATCTAAATAAATAATTATAATAAACCTAATGTTTTAAGACTTGTCGGCATGCCTTTAAAGGCTGATACCGCAACGGTTTGCGATCGCAGCAGCAGTACGCTGTCGCAACACATGTTGCAAGTAGCCATGGCCAAAACTGTCATTAGGAGGGAAAGAGAAATGGGGAGGGGAGGAAAAAGGGGCATGGGGAGTTGGCGGCCCCCGCCCGCACAAAATTAATTTTTTTTTATTTTTATATCTTTTTTAATTATGTTTTGTGAAACATAAAACAAAAGCCTCCCACAAACAATTAAATTCACATTTCCCTTTATTAATATTTAATAATCTAATTACATTGTAATTTGTAATGACTATGTAATTACATTATATATATATATATATATATATATATATATATATATATATATATATATATATATATATATATATATATATATTGATAAACTCTCCAATATAACTCTAGTATAGAAACCCAGACCAAATAGTCAAAATTTATAAATCAAAATTGGTTTTCCTTTCCAAAATCCACATCCTAATTTTAATCATTCAAACAAGGGTATCAAAACTTAAATGCATTCATAGATATTTTCAACAAATGAAGAGCGGTATTTCTAACACAAGGGTTCCAAAACTATAATATAAGACAAAATTAAATAATAATTAAAAAATTATTAATAAAATAATACAAGTTTACTAATAAACCTATTGAGTATCTTATAATAAAATAATTTTATTTAAAAATCATCAATAAATACCCAATAAAAAATTAATTAATTAATTTTATTATTAATTAAGTTAATTATAATAAGTTGAAACTTTAATTAAAATCTTTAATAAATATAATTATTTGTTAAATTTACTTTAACATTAAAAAGCTTTAAATTTTTTATTAAAATAAAATTATATTTAATAATTTTATTTTTTAATAATAAATTTAAAAACTTATTAAATTAAAAACCTTTTAATTTAATAATAATAAAAAACTAAATAAAAAATTTATAAAAAAAAACTAGTGTTTTAAGGTTTGTGGGTTGACCCTTAAAGGCTACTGCGGCAAGACATACTGCAAGCAATCACGGCCAAAACTGTCACTAGGAGGGAAAGAAATAACAAGGAGGGGAGGAAAAGGGGGGATGGGGAGGTGGTTGCCCCCGCCCACCCAATTTTTTTTTTTTTTTTAAATTATTTTTTGTGAAACATAAAACAAAAGCCTCCCACAAATAATTAATTTTGAAACAATTAATTTTGCATTTCCCTTTATTAATATTTAATAATCTAGAACATGGATAAAGCATTGAAAAAAAGCTAATGGCACGTGTAGTTACAGGGGCATGTGCCAGTGCAGGAGCAAGCTCAGGTGCAAGGGCATGTACTGGTGCAAAAGCAAGTGTAGGTCTAGGGTCAAGAGAGAGAATCTTAGGTGCGATTAGAGCCAGTACAGGAAAAGATTTAGCCATACTAAAATGCCCAAGGGTCTCAACTGAGCCCTAAAGGGAAAAATCAACCTAGGGTTTCGTATCGAGATGCCCTTTCCAACATTTTCTCTTCAAACCCTATTGTACAACAAGCAACAAAGGAGCACGATTCTTTGCAGTTTCAGTGTTGTCATTTCTAGGAAACCCACCTTTTTTTCTGGTGATAAATCAATATTCTGAGGAAGGGCAATGGTTTAGCCAGCTAAACCCTTTTTTGTGAACCCTCAGATTCATGATGCTCGTCAATTGGATTTTGGGGAAAAATTGCATTTGGGTCATGGATCAAGCTTTGAAAAGGCAGAAACTTCAATGTAGGCCTCAAAATGACTACAACAACAATCAGTGCTAAACGGTTCCAAGAACAAACAAGTTTCAAAACCGATGTCGATCGGATCTAAGAACAAGCCCCCTAAGCAGTAAACAAAAAGACCTCAGCTTCAACTGCCACGAAATGAGAACATGGCCGATAAATTTCCAAAGCAAAACCAAAAGACTCAATCTCTTCGTAAACAATTGGTCTTTGATATTTGTCAAGGGTTTCCTTCAGATCCTAATCTTCTCTCACAACCTGATTCAGCTCAAGACAAGGACTCGGCTCAGGAACCTAGTGTTGATCTACCTCATATTCAAATGCAGGCTCTCCCCAGAGCCCCATTTATACCAACCAAGAAACAACAAATATGGAAAAAAAAGAAAGTGGTGGCTAAATCCAACTCAAAAGACACATAGGTGGGCATTAGGCCGATGATTACACTTTCCAGTCATATCCTTCAAAACTCGATTGGGCTACTTTGAAAAATGGCTCTAATTGGTAAATTTTCATCCAATTCTCTCTCTTTTCTGACTATTAAAGATTGGGCTCTTGCTTCTTGGCTAGAGTTAAAGGATATCTTTTATATTGATTCTAAATCGAAATGTTTTATAGCCATCTTTGAAACAAAAGCTACTAGAGATTTGGTACACAAATAGAAAGGCTTGTTTTGTTGTGGTTCTAGTTTATTCACCTTGATTTGGATTCCAAATTTCAAACCACAAGCTCTTCAGATCCCTTTTCTACCCCATTGGATATCATTTCCCTCTTTACCTCTGGAGTATAAGGATCCTCAGATCATTGAAATCCTCGCAAATAAACTAGGTATTTTCCTTGCACATGACCTTATTCCATATGACCAACCATACTTGGACCCCATAGTCTGCCTACTTCTAGATATGAGGCAACCTCTACCAACTCAATTGGTTATTAATTCTTAGTGGGGTTCATGGGATTAGTCAATCATAATTCAGAATGAGAAAACAGTTCAAAAGTTTCAAGATAAACTTGGTCACTTCAATACTCAATGTCAAGATTCTCCTAATGAGGTACAGGATATATGTCCAGATTACATCACAGATCCTAACTTATGTGCCCACAATGCCCATCTAGACTCAAATTATTATTTGGCCCCATTGGACCCTATTTAGTGTGGTTCCACTATATTGAGCAATCAGTGCTTTGATTTTTCTACTGCATACAAATTGTCATCAATCTTATAGCTAGTTTTACCATACATTCAAGCTTTGCTAGCTAAACTAAAAAACTCCCATGATGGCCATCCATCTTCAGATTTTCCATCAGTATGTTTCAAAGATAAGGATCCTATCAAAAATCACTACACTAATTGGAAAACTCTTCAAATTACAAATCAGATTGCCTCCACAATTGCTAACAATATAGTATTTGGTATTGCACAAGAAGGACTCAATGTTGCTAATCAAGAAAATAGTGATCTTGTTGCATTGCTCAAAGAATTTCAATATTGGAAGAGTTAGATAAAGTAGAAAAAAGTATCCAGCTACATGGCCACTGATGATTTTGAAACTCCAAATCAAGCGACTAAATTGGATTCGATGCTGGAGGCATGCTATGATTTGGATCCACTTGGTCTTGAGAAGAGTATTTTTCAACATATTGCAGATAATTCAAATTCACATCCTGATGTGATTAATTTGAAGGAACCTAAGCTTGATAAGGACCAAATTGAGCTTAACTCTCAAAACATCCCAAACATTATGGTGGACTCCAGTCCTCCACCTGTGGTTGATTTGCTCCAGGTTCAACATCAAGAGGACAATTTGATAGAGTCTTAGGCTTTCAAAGAACAACCTAAATCTGGGCTCCAAGCTGACCTATCATTTTTTCATTCTCAACACACCTTATTCATTGTTAATTCTCCCTCTCTCTGCCCTCAAGCTTCTAAGACACCTAAATCTAGAGGATGTCCAAAGGGTTCTAAAACCAGAACTAAGATCACTTCAGGTATCCAAACCACACCAGATGACAACTTTGTTGTCAACAAGAGAATGATGAGGAGAACAACCTCTTCTCCTTGTCAGCAATGAAAATTGTATCATGGAATGTCAAAGGCATAAATGCCTGTCACAAGAGAGGCAAGGTTCAAAAGTTTCTAGAATCCTCAAAAGCTAATATTGTGTTGTTGCAAGAGACAAAATTATCACAAGAAACATTTCAGAAATCCTTGGCCAAGGAAGGTTTTCCTTAGTACATTCTCCTAGTATGGGTGCTTTTGGGGGTCTTAATGTTCTTTGGAATCCATTAATAATTTAGGGCCATCTTATTCAACAACAAGCTAATTGGAAAATGTTGCAGGTGCTTGACTTTGATGTCTCTTTTACTCTATTTAATGTGCATGGACCTTCCTCTACTTAGGAAAAGTTGAAACTATGGGATCACATAGCAATGTTGATTCAATCTCAAAACTCTCATCAAGTCATCCTTAGGGGTGATTTTAATGCGATCTTGAATCAAAATGAGAAAGTTGGTGGTATTTTCCCACCCATTAAAACCATTTAGGAATTCGTTCAATTTGTTGAGAATAATGATTTGATGGATATTCGACCATCTAATGGCAAGTTTACATGGACAAATAGGAGATCGGGTTTTTCTTAGATTGCAATCAGATTAGATAGATTTCTTCTATCTCATGACTGGAAATTAGGTAACTTTTGCTTCCAATTAGAGATTTTGTCTACTCCATATTTTGGTCACTTTCCAATCTCCATTGACATTGATCAAGCTACACCTATCGACCAAAACCAACATAAGTCATCTTTTAAATTTGAAAGTATGTGGTTGTGCCACCCACATTTTCTCCCACTTCTAAAACAATGGTGGATCAGTGCCCCCTTTGCTCCAGGATCTAGAATACACCAATTTTCCAATAAATTGAAATATATCAAGGAACAAATCAAAACCTTGAACTCACAAGTTCTTAAAAATGTCTTCAAATAAAAAGAGATTGTTAAGCAGCAATTGAAGGAGATTCATTGCTCTATTATCAAGTTTGGGATGGACAGTGACACGTATGCTAAGAAAAAAGAGTTATAGATTGAATGGGAGGAATTGTGTAATAGGGAGGAAGATTACTGGAGACAAAACTCTAGGAAACTTTGGCTGCAACAAGAAGATAGAAACACAAAAAAATTCCACGCTTCTACCCAACAAAAAAGGGCAGCTAAATCAATTTTTCTTTGAGGCTGAAACAGGTAATATTCTAACCAACCCTCACTAGATCAGAGATGAAGGTGTCAAGTTCTTTAAGAATCTTCTTGCATTGGCTGAACTTCCCTCACCTTTTCCTTCACAAGTAGAGGATTTCATCCAACATATACCTACTATGATTTCCCTTACGGAGAACTCCATGCTCTTGGCCCCCTTTTCCATTCAAGAAATTCAAGAGGTTGTTTTCTCCTTCCCTCCTGACAAAGCCCTGGATCCAGATGGCTTCACGACACTTTTCTTCCAGAGCTATTGGGATTTTATTGGTTGGGACCTTCTTGCAGTTATGGAGGAATCTAGAAAGTTCAAATCTATGTGAAAATATTTCAATTCTACAAATATTGCAATTATTCCAAAAACCACAGAGCCCAAAACTTTTACCGACTTTTGTCCAATTTCACTCTGTAACCTGACTTATAAAATTATTACTAAAGCCATCTATCTTTGCCTTCAAAAACTTCCTCCATCCATAATTTCTCCTAAACAAGGTGGCTTTGTTCTGAGTAGAGAAACAATGGAGGGTGCAATGGTAGCTCATGAAGTTCTCCATTCCATCAAGAATAGCCAATCTTCTAATTGTGTTATCAAGTTAGACATGAAAAATGCCTATGAAAAAGCTTGCTGGAACTTCCTTTTGCAAGTCCTTCAAAAAATGGGCTTTGACAAGAAATGGTGTAACTGGATTATAGCTTTCATCTAGAGGGCTTAGTTCTCAATCATTATCAATGGAGCAATGCCTAGCTTCTTTTCCTCCACACAACATCTCCGACAAGGTGACCCTCTTTCACTAACCTTATTCATCATCATGGCTAAAGCCCTTAGTAGGAATATCAAACATCATCATCTATCTGATAAGTGGAAAGGAACTAAAATAGAAGGTACAATAATCTCAGTCAAGCATTCTTTATTTGCTAATGACACACTATTGTTTGATGCCTCATCAATATCTAAGGCTAAATAGATTAAGAAAATTATTTTATTATATTCATAAGTCTTGAGGCAAGAAATTAATCCTCAAAAGTCAAAAATCTTCTTATTTTATACAAACAAGATTATCTCAGACAAGATTGTGCATATCTTGGGGTTTACTAAGGATTTTCTACCCTCCACTTATCTTGGGATTCCTTTCTTTATGGGTTCAAACAAGAAATTTTTTTGGGAGGGGGTATATCAAAGAATTACGAGCAAAATTGCTTCTTGGAAAGTTAGATGGCTATCATTATCTGGCAGAATATTGCTGATTAAGTTAGTCCTTTCTACAATACCTAATTATTACATGGTTGTCATTCAAGTACCATCTTCTGTTGTTTCACAAATTCAAAGACTTGTTAAGGGCTTTCTATGGTTGGGAAATTTGACTAATGAAAAGAAACATCCACTTCTCTCTCTCCAAACTATGGCAATTCATCCAACTTTAGGTGGTGTGGGTATCCTTGATTTGACAACTACGAACAAAGCATTTGGAGGCAAGCTAGTTTGGTAGCTGTATACTAAATCAAAATCAATTTGGTGTCAAATTATGCAATAGAAATATCTAGATAACAATGAACCACATAGAATATTTTCTATGTTGGATCCCAGGGGATCAATCATTTGGGACTTCATGATTGCATCTAGAGATATTGTGCTTAACTATATTTCATGGGAATTAAACTATGTGGATAAGATTAATTTTTGGGGTGACTCGTGCAATGGCCACCTCCCATTAAATACAATGCCAAACATACAAAATATCATCTCAATTACAAAAGCACAATGGGGTAACCTTGTTGTTCATTATATGGATGCAGTTTGCATCTTCTCAAGGAAAGTAATATGGAAAGATCTTGATCAACACCCTTAAGATCCTCAACATAAACAAAAACTTAAATTTATCTTTACAGAAAGACAAGCTTTTGTATCAATGGCTAAGGATCAACTATTGTGGGTCCCGGCCAAAAATGGCAATTACTCAATCAAGGAAGGTTACAAACTTCTTCAACAAATTGAGTCAACAAAACCATCATCTCGAGCATTCATGTTCTACTAGAATAAAATAGTTCTTCCCAAGGCTGGGTGTTTTGCGTGGCTAGAAATCAAGCATAGAATTCTTACAAGTGATAGATTGGCTAGGATGAATTTTGATTCTTCTTTCAAATGTGTTTTTTGTGGAGAGGAAGATGAATCAATTGACCACCTATTTGCAAGATGTCAATTTGCATACCAATGCTAGATGTTTGTTTTAAACAAATTAAATTACTGCTCCCCATTGGAAAACAATATATGGGACATTTTCCAAGCTTGGCCAATTCTTTATCCCAATACCCTATTTGCAAGAATCTGGAAATGTACACCTACTCTAGTTATTTGGGCTATCTGGTGGGAAAGAAACAAGAGGATCTTTAGAAAAGAAGTATCATCTTCAGAGAAAGTGCTCCAAATCATTAAGAAATTGATATTAGAAGTTACTAATGCTCATGTCAGTAGATGCAGATTTAATCCAGCTATCACATCTTGGGATAGAAGTATCATTCAGGAATGGAAATCAATTTTCATCACATTTGGCACTGGCACTTCTTCAAAGTTGCAAATTCATATAGATAGGTCTACAATTAAATGGCAACCCCCTTCGCCTAGCTTTGTCAAACTCAACTTTGATGGAGCATCTAGAGGTAATCCAAGACAACCAAGATTGGGAGCATGCATTAGATATTGTAGTGGTAAAGTCCTAGAAATTACAATGGCTCCCCTTCCTATAGGAACTAACAATATGGCCAAGGCTCAGTCATTGTTGTTAGGTCTAATGCTAGCAAAGAAAGGGAACTTCCAACATGTACAGATTGAAGGTGATTCTCAAGTCATAATCTCTACTTGCATCAAGAGACAATCATCTTCTTGGAAACTCAAATATGTGCTCTAGCAAATTTGGAACATTATTGATCAATTTTAGGAGATCAAAGTTTCACACATATACAAAGAGGGCAACAAAATGGCAGATTATCTTTCCAATTTAGGATGCAATGGGACTAAAATTTCTACACTAAACCCTTCTTCAATCATAGAGCACCATAAAGATTTGCAAGAACTAATGGTTGCTAACCTTTAGAAGAGGAGTTTAGTGTTTGTACTGAGCTATTTTTCCTTTTGGTTTCGAGAGACTATAAGAGCTGAGCACTCATTATGTACCGAGTCATAGATAATTTCGAGCATGGTAGGGACTTCTAGGGTTGAGTGGCCTTTATGTGCTGAGTAATTCTTATATGTGAGGTGTCAAATGTGATTCATGTGTCAAGTGATCAATATACGCTATAGCATATTTGATGCCAGGTTTGACAAGGTCTTCAAGGGCTGAGTGATCTTTATGTGTACTGAGTTGCTTTAGATGTCGAGCATGCTTCATGTGTCGAGTGTGCAGAACTACTTCAGGTGCCGAGTACATCTCAAATATCGAGTTTTTTTCATGTGCTAAACTATGGATGATGTTGTGCAAGCCAAAATGTTATATGTGCCCAGTACACTATAATGGACATTCTGTCATATGTCAAGTCATTGTTGACACCAACTAAGCCAATGACCTTAGGTGTTGATCACCACATGACTTCTACTAACTTTCATGTGACGATTTGTGGATGAAGCTGAGTAAACCAGAACATCATATGTGTCGAGTATTCTATAGTGGACATTTTGTCATATGCCAAGTCATGGTTGATACCTACTAAGCCAATGACCTTAGGTGTCGATCATTGTGTATAATGCATGTGTCGAGCCAGTTGAGTAAGCTAACACACTTCATGTGCTGAGTTACTACTAATGTCGAGTTAGAATTATCATTACTACTCAGTTGTTTTAGGTGTCGAGTGTGTTTTTGGTGTCGAGTGTGCTAAGCAGATTCAGGTGCCAAATGTGTTCTAGATGTCGAGAGTGTTTCAAGAAAACCATATCATCATATGTGTCAAGTATACTATATTGGATAGTTTGACATCATCCCATGGTCATTGTGCACTATCCAAATTGGGTATTGGACATTTATTGTAGCTTTCATAAATTAGGCTCTCACGTGTGAGATTAAGGAAAAATCATGATAAATCTTTATCATTAAAAAGAATGCTGACTCTAATTAAGTACAAATTTGTTTTAGTTTGGCCATGTGGCATTTTGCACTTGGAAAAATTAATTTCAACATACATAGCTATAGATCAAATTGCTCAATCTTCAATTTTGGGCATGTCAGATTTGTATTTTTCCCTTCTCAATTTGCAACTAATTTTTGATTTAATGGTACTATATTTATTACGCATGAGTGTAGGTACTCCACTTCCTATGTGCATATGCTGAGGGACCTAATTTAAGATGCAGAATGGATTTCAATATAAAATATTTGTCCAGCTTCTTGTGTTTTCCATTCAAACTACTTCTAACATGTCATTCCCAAAAGATGTTTGTGTGAAATGTGATTCTTGCCATCAATTCCATCGTAGCATCTTGCCCAAAAACTTCAAAATTAGGCTTCAACTAGCATTGGATGAAGATGAAATTTCTCATCCTCTAGAGGATGCAGCTCTAGATAGTATGTTTATTGTACACTCATATAACATCTAGTGTACAATTTGAACCATAATTGGGGAGGATCTTTTCCCTGTATCTACAAGGAATGTTTTATTTCCTTCAACCTTGGTCTCCATATTTCTCTCCAATGCCATGGACCTTCTTCAATCTTTGTCAAGACTGGAAATTATTGCCATCAAGGTGGTTCAGCCAAAATTCTAGGTAGATAATAAACTGAAATGTGCAATGCAGAATTATGACTTGTGGACTAGCAATGCCCTAGTTGGTGGCATATTTTCAAGAACAATTCTCATGAAGAACCATGAGTCCATGATGAATTTTGAAGCAATGCAAAAAACCTTTGAGAAGCACAACACTTGATTCCTACTCAAGACCCTGCAATTCACTACTCATGTTCTAGGTTTCCAGTTGACTGAGGAGGTGAAGAAAATTACTTTTTCTCTAATTGACATTTTGGGAATTCCAATTTTCAATGCATGAGAAAAAGATGCTCGAATGAAGACACCCTTGGCCACCCCTATTCATTCGGTCAATAAACTTGGCACCTATTTGTTCTCGGCTTCCAAAGAACCTGGTCTCGATCACCTTACCTCAGTAGAAACCACTTGACCTCTACACCCAGATGTCACTATACCTAGTGGTTGGGATGTGCCTTCAAATGCTACTACTGAGGGCCCAAGTTTGGGTTGGGATGTTGTTGTTGCTGAGGGCCCAAGCTCAGGTTGGGATGTTGCCCTTGCATCACAGCCAGATTTGGGATGGGACTTCTCTACAATGGCTACTCCCAGCGAAGATATGGATGAAAGATAGCATAGTGGTATCTTTCTATCTTGTTGGGCTTTCTTCTCCTCACTTCTAGCATATTTTTTAGAAAGTTGAAATTCTTGTTTTGACTAATTTTGAGTCCATCATGCCTGCTATGTGATGAAATTTTGTTAAATTCAAAGTTTGATAGATTGTTCATCGACACATTCAGATTGTAAGTATCAATGTTAAGTCAATTGTCAATATGGCAATGATGTTGGGTTTTCTTTTTGGTTCTTTCCCAATTGAGTGCTTGAACCAATTTTTACTTAATATATTAAATATATCCACTAGCTCGTCCACCTTTTCCCATATATATATATATATATATATATATATATATATATATATATATATATATATATATATATATATATATATATATATATATATATATATATATAATTACATAGTAATTTGTAATAATTACATTGTTTAATTTATTTTTTGGATAAATTCTCCAATATAACTCTAGTATAGAAACCTAGACCAAATAGTCAAAATTTATAAATCAAAATTGGTTTTCCTTTTCAAAACCCACATCCTAATTTTAATAATTCAAACAAGGGTATCAAAACTTAAATCCATTCACAAATATTTTCAAGAAACGAAGAGCAGTAATTCCAACACGAGGGTTCCAAAACTATAATCATTTATAGATATTTTTGAAACACGGAACATTAAATTCACAATTCACATACAAATGATCCCCAAATGAAGAACAATAACATCATGAACAAAGGTTTCAAGTTCGATTCATAAACATAGGTTTCTCAAATAAAGAATGATAAAATCACATACAAGAGTTTCAAATTTAATTCAATTATGGAAACAAATTCACAAACATGGAGAAGATAGAGAGAAAAAAAATAACAAGCATCTATTCAACAAACCCATAATATCCTACTTGGATCTGATGCTAAAATAATGAATGCACCAAACTTGCAAATAATTTCTTTTCCTTTCAAAAATCCCTCTTCTTGGAAATCAACTCCTCCAAAACATATGTAGTTGTGAAATGAACTCTAGATCTCTAATAAAGAGTTCTCTCCTAATTTGGGGCTTTGATTGTGCAATCGTGCAAGGGAACTCACTAATCAATTTCTTTTAACTGTCTTATTATCATTTACATCTTCATGCACACTTATTGCAATTTAAAATATCTTTATTAAATTAATTTTCTTTCTCTCTTTAATTAATTTATTATATTTTAATTTCATGCATAAGTTTTATGCAATTTAATTAAAATAAACTTTATTAAATTAATGCTTACTCTCTCTCTTTCATTAATTTGCTAGATGTTTTTAATATAATATTTATTAATTTTCTAGTAATGTTATTTAGAATTTATTATTAAAATAAAAGTCCTAAATAAATATAAAATGCCAAAATTAGAACTTTAATAAAAACTCTTAAATTTAATTCTTTTAATTAATTAATTTTTCAATTAATTAAATATAATTAAATATTGAATTTCTTTATAAAATTTCCATTAAATTATCTTTTAATTTGATTTAATTATAACATAAAATCATAACATATCCACAAAACCAAAAATGACAACTCAACTGAAGACAAAGAATAGAATCAAACTCCAGGGTCAAAGTCACAAATTCATGTCACTTGACGAATTCAAAAAGGTGAAACTAACTTAAATACTTGTCCTATTTTCTAGGACAATTGGCTTAGTTTAAGATTTGGACTCAAGAGTTATCTCCCCACTTATATGATTGAAATATTGTGATAGGGTACACTCATTCTGGCAATTCAAGGAAGTTGATACTCGATACTTGCAATCTGCATAAAATCCACGCATATACAAACACATATATTCTAAACTAAACAAGCAATGGTAGAAAGTGGTACATCATGTAGATCATGACTAGTAGGTAACTACAACTCCCTCCCTCAACCATGTCAAGAATGTTAATCATAAAGCAAAACATACATGTACACCATACACATGCAAGTATGGGGTAAGTAACCATAGGAACTGCATATAAATCATTCCTCTGACTAACATCATGAAATAACTAAAAGTCATTAAATGAACATACATATATCATCATTGAAACAATCATAAACACCTAAAATAACTAACTCATCACATATATAAACTGGGTATGAATACATCTAATCTAATCTAGTAACCATGTACTAATAATCACATAACATAATCAGAAAACTAGCCTAAAAGAATCTGGCAATGCAACAGAAAAGTCAAGTAGGGGTAAGCATTACACGTTTCTTGTTGATCATGTCAAGGATGAATTGGTAGACAACCAACACATCCCCTTCAAATATAATACCACTTTTCCTTTTATTAAGTTCCTCAACTAAAATAGTCCCAATCATTTTTACCTTAGATATGTAGATGGGAAAATATTATCAAGTCACACGATAATATTTTTTGAATTAGCAGTAGAATTAATACATAGTAAATAATTACCTTTTTGAGTTTTAGTCTTGTTTTAGTTGTGTGTTCTTTCTAATTACTTTAGGTCACATGTCCATTTTTTTCATAGAAATTTTATTGCCTCCACTTTTTGCAAATTGGTTTCTTCCATTGTTTCTTGTAAATTGAAAAAGTATTATTGGAAAGCTATAGTTTTATATTTCGTAAAATGCATGATGGAAATAATTGCTTGCATATTTTGATTGTTGTTTTCAATATAGCCATTATGGGACAGATAATGTTTTGATTATTAAACCAAAGACAATTGATTTGTAACTTTACTAATTTTTACATTATTCTCTAGGGTGAGTTGTTGTCATTTGTTGGACAAATTTTTGGTAAAGTTAAAAAGTGGCCAGTCTAGTATGCTTCTGATTTGTAGATATAACATATGTTTTTTGTAAAGTTGGACCATATGTGGTGAATAAGTGGATGGTTAATTTTGTGTGTATAATCTAAGAGGAATATTAGATTGTGGTTTTGCATATGAGTAGTAAGAGTTTTAGTTGTATTGTTTATTGTTTGCATATTAATATTGAAATCTCATAGTATGTACAAGGTGATTTTGGTTCTATGCTATTGATTACATTATCTACAACTCTATGTATCTCATCTACTTGAGAATTTGGCCATGTATAAAAATGCTAATGTTTATTACATTGTTGAATATTGCTATTCTCACTATCATTATTTCTACATATTTTGAAATGTGTTAGTGGATTCAATTTGTAGATATATTTTTCTATTTTAAAGTCATTAAACTGTGGATTCCGTGAATTGAGAAGACATTGTATTTCTCAGTGAAAGGGATAGCTTTTTCATGCTTAACGTTAACTTCCTGCAAGCATAAAATGTCAGAAGACATGATATCATAGTCATTTGATAGGTCATATACATATGCATGGAAAGATAGAGTGTTTAGTGAACACATGATCAAGTATAGTAAGGATGTTAAGCATATGTGGTGATTCTCAACCTTCCATTGTGCAACTGTCTATAGTTGAACCATTTCTAAATTTAATTTTTGCTCAACTTTAGAAAAATTATGTGTAAGAGGTTTGACCAGATATAGTTTTTCAATTATTTTTTTATGGGACAATGTTGTATATGCTAGACCATGTTGTTTTACTCCTCTTGGATCAAAAAAAAGTGCTCCCATTGTTAGTCCTTGTGATTGGTGGATACTGCGCATGTAGGCTAGCTATATTGCAAAAAAAATTCGTACGGTCAATTTTTTATTTGCGAAAACTCTTTGGATTGGTCTTGCCATGCAATATGGGTACCCAGTCTTCTTCAATTTGGTCATATATATATATATATATATATATATATATGTATATATGTATGTATGTATGTATGTATGTATGTATGTATGTATGTATGTATGTATGTATGCATGTATGTATGTACACATGTGTATATGTGTATATGTGTATATGTGTATATGTGTATATGTATATATGTGTGTATATATATATATGTATATATGTGTATATGTATATATATATATATGTATATATATATATATATGTATATATATATATATATATGTATATATATATATATATGTATATATATATATATATATATATATGTGTGTGTGTATATATATATATATATATATATATATATATATATATATATATATATACATATATATATATATATGTGTGTTTGTATATATATATGTATATATATATATATGTATATGTATATGTATATAAAGTAGAAGCAGACCATAAAGGTGTTTTTCTAGTCGGCTCCTTAGGATTTTTCCCTAGTCGGCTAATAAAGAGGTTTTTTAAATAAAAAAATTTGTATATAAATATGAGGTTCATTTTTTACAATTTGCATTTATGTGAAATCAAGTTATTGGCTTTTGAATTGGGTAGAAAGAAATATTTGACAAACTTCAACCTATTTTCGAATTTTGGAGGAAGAATTTACGACATGGGCAATAAAGATAAAAGAGAAAGTAAATATGCACGAAGAAGAACTAAGGAACAAGAAGATGAAAATCGTCAAAAAATGCTAGCAAGATACTATCTTAGATCAGGTACACATGCACAATCTTTTTTCCAATGTATTTAATTAGTTTATTTAGTTAGGATTAGGGTTTAAATCCAATTAGGAATATCATATTTATCTTAAATTAGCATTACTAGATTAACTTAATATTAAGAGTTTATTTGAAATTATGTTCATATTTAGGCCATTAGGGTTTATCCAATTATGTCCATATTAGTCCTTAGGGTCAATATTACATTATGAATAAATTTAAATTATGAATTTATTTAGCATGGGAATTACCTTGTTTATTCAATTATGTTAATAATTTATAGTCCATTAAGGTTTATTACATTATGATTAAAATTAAATAAATGAATTTATTTAGGATGTAGTCAACCAGGACAACCTATTGACATTGGAGAAGGTTCATCCCAAGTTCAAACAGGTACATGTGCATCTCTTGCAAGTATATAATATAGATCTTTCTAGAATTCTAGGTCTCTATCAAACTTTATATCTTTAATTTTTAAATTTAGTGAGAGATATTTTCCCTTATAAACTTACTTGATTTTATTTTTTATATCGTGCACGTGCAATTCTAGTAGATGATGAAAATGTTGGACATGAGGAAATTGAAGATGAAGCAATGGATATTGAAGAAGGACCATCTGAAGGTTAGATAATTTAATCAAGTACATAATATTTCACTCTTGAGTTAAACATGTATATATGTATACATATATGTCCCCTAAAGAGATTGTATCTTAAGACTTTGTTTCATTTTTTCTTGTGCAGCCCGAGATCAAACAACAAATTAGAATGTTAATTTAGCTCAAAGATTGAAGAGAAAAATTAATCATAGAAACATAGATCATTTAATTGAAATGGATGTGGAAACATTGAGAGAATATGCTAATCAACCTACACATACTATGAAGAGGAAATTGAATAAAAAGTCTAAAGACATAATTGCACAATTTGAGAATCTATCAACAGTGGAGAAAACTCAACTATTATCAATTTCACTTCTCAAAGATGAATTAAAAGAACCACTGAGACTATTGGGTATAGATACAAGTATAAAAAAGATGAGGACTTCTAAACTAGAAAAAGATATTTTTGAAAGTGTTAAGGAAGGGTTACATTCCATTGGGAAAAAAAAACTAGATCTACAGATAAATCCATTGCACGAAGAGTGATACTAACATCTAT
This sequence comes from Cupressus sempervirens, assembly GCA_028749045.1. Taxonomy (NCBI): domain Eukaryota; kingdom Viridiplantae; phylum Streptophyta; class Pinopsida; order Cupressales; family Cupressaceae; genus Cupressus; species Cupressus sempervirens. The sequence continues at coordinate 377,455,466 of CM053788.1, read as the reverse complement.
TTTAAATAAGAAAACATCCCAAAATAGACAGGTCTCTTCATTATCATCTCATTTTGGGTATAGTCGAAAGACAGTACTACATTATCTGAAAAGGAGAAACAATTTGAATGATAGTACATTAGAAGGCAATTGGGCACTAATGTGTAGAGCTCCTCGATCTGACATGATTGGGGAAACAATTAAGAACTTAGTTATTCAATTTTGGATTGATAATACTCGTCCTTCACCAAATAGAAGAGATATCATCAAGCAAAGGATTGGTCCTAAGGAATATATTCAACACGCAAAACATTGGTTGGATGTCACTCAACATGAATTGTATCTCTCATTTTGTAATTTAAATCCTAACATAAAGATTGGACAAACAATGTTTGAAAGATTGAAGCCCTATTTTGTGAAGATAAATAAATCTTTTGAAACATGTTGTTGTCGATATCATGTTGAATTTGATCTGTACTATGAAGGGTTTCGAAAGATGATAGAAGAAAGTGGTGAAACTTCTCAAAATACTTTTCCTAAATGATCGAGTCAATTCATAACATCAATCTTATGTGACAAACCAAATGATTGTGTCCGTGAAATAGATTGCATAAGAGGAACTTGTGAAACATGTGGTAACTTGACTAAATTTCCTTTGAGAGAAGAAGATACTAATACGACAAGGATGGTAAAATGTAAGAGATATAAGTACATAAAGTCAGAAACAAAAGCTGGAAAAGAATCAACAAGGTTAGAATATGTAGAGGATGAGATATTGGCTGGAGAATTTATGTCAAATTTTCGTAAATTGATTCAACCATATATACGCCATGCATTTTTTGCTAAGTGGCAAGCAAAACAATTTCAAACACTAAGAGAAACTTTCCCACTTGGAACAATTCTATCTGTTGTTGACTTTGCAGAGAATTACTCTTTCGTATCTCAAAAACAACTTCAAGCAGAATACTACTATACAGAGCAGGTTACTATTATGGTTCAAGTGTCTTATCGACATGCACAAATTGATCTGGATGGTGTGGAAAGTACAAATCAAGCACGAGTCATTAAAAAAGAGTATCACTTTTATATTTGTGATGACAAAGAACATGACACACATTTTGTGGAACATTGTTTTAAGACATTTTTTGAATATTTGAAAAACAAAAACATTAAAACAGAAAACATTTGGTATGGTCAGATGGATGTGCAGCACAATTTAAATCAGCTAGACCATTTTATGCATTATGTAGATATCATCGATACCTTAATATACCACACATTTGGAGTTTTTTTGAGAGTGGACATGGAAAGGGTGAGCATGATGGTGCAGGAGCTTGTATCAAATGTGCTTTAAGAAAGTATCAAATGGACTATAAAGGATATCACATTAATAATGCTCATGATGTGGTTGAGTGGTGCAAAACACATTTTTCGGTGCCAACAAATATAGATAACACATCATCAGAAGTGGATCAAGTCATACCATTTACAGTGTTTTGGGAGGTATCAGGTATATATAACTTAATTTGTTCATATTTTTAAATTGAATCTTAAATTTATATTTAATATGTTACCTTAGATGATCTCTAACTAAATTATGGACCTTGTGTACACATTCAGGTGTTGATAGAAGATCAATGCATGCATGCAAGAGGGTAGAGAAGACACGATCTTTACATTCAGTCATGAGTACAAATAGTAATGTGTGGTCATTGTATACAAGAGAATACTCATGTTTTTGTCCTAATTGTATTGATGAAGACTATGGTGGTTGCATTAATCAAGAACGTGGATATGTGGGTGAATGGACTTTGGTGCTACTAGATGTTATTAATACGAATGAGTTTGAGGACGAAAACTATGATGATATTCCATTGATTTCTAGTGATTATAACCATATTTCAGGATTGATCAGAGTTGGTATGTATGAACTATATATATACCTAGATCATGTACATGTATACATTTTTCATAATTTTGGTTAATTTTTATTATATATATGTACTTATGTAAATGACTTGTATCCAGAATTTTGACATATATAAGTTTGTGTAGGAAATGTTTTTGTAGTCATAGCAGAATCGAAAAATGTAGAAGGTGCTAGCTATTATTTATTATGTTGCACCATGGAAAGAGAGAAGCTAACAAAGACTGAAATAAGTGATGAAATTGTTTTTCCCACAGGTTAGTATATAGTTGAATTATGTATATATGTATGTCAAGTATCTATATTTTTAATGAATTCAAATTCTTTGACTTAAATTCAAGATTGATGTATTTTTTAAATGTGTACATGTGCAGGTTCTGTTGTTGTACAATGAACATATTTGAAGCAAATAAAAGTACTTAAAAGTGGGATTCATTTCACCGATTATCAACCTAACAATAAGGTATATCAATATAGTAACCATGTTATTGCCACTGGTCTAACTCTTCATCTATTCAAAGGACCTGGAATACGTAAGTGGAGGCTCCATATTGATGATCATGAGAAAATATTAAATGTTATCCAAGAACGAGTTGATCCACTTGATATGAGATAGAAACAACTCCTAATTTGAAATGTAACTCAAGAACAATTTGAAATTTGGTTCAAACTATTTGAAATTTGGTTGAACAATCATTTGATCAATTTGAAATTTCGTGGAATAACTAATTTTCTAAATTGAACTTTTACTCTTTCATTTTGAATTTTCTAAAGTAACTAATTATAAAAATTATGAACTTATATGTACATGTGTGTACACTAATTACCTAACATGTGCACCTTGAGGGAAAGAAATTCGAACACCACTTGTCTTAAGAGGATGAAATTAGGAGTTTGTAAAATTAATTATATTGAACTTTCTAATTCACTTAACTTGTCAATTTTTGGACATATGTACGCTTTCAATTTAACTAATTAGGACATGTGCTTTCAATTTCAGGACATGTGAGCTTTCAATTTAACTAATTGCCTAACATGTGAGCTTTCAATTTTAGGACATGTGAGCTTTCAAGTTCAAATTGTGATTTGTTTAACTAAATTTTGAACATGTACATGTTTTAAGTTGGACTTGAATTAGAACATTGGGCTTAAGGGGATAAAATCCTAGGATACATGTGTGCACTTGAATTAAAATTTCACTATGATTAAAATTTGAAATGTAACTCAAGAACAATTTGAAATTTGGTGTCCAATAACTAATTTTCTAAATTGAACATTTACTCTTTCATTTTTAACTCAATGCAAGAATTCATTTAACTTTCTATTATATTGAACTTTCTATTTCATTTAACTTGTCAATTTTAGAACACATGTACACTTTCAATTTAACTAATTAGGACATGTGCTTTCAATTTTAGGACATGTGAGCTTTCGATTTAACTAATTACTTGACATGTGAGCTTTCAAGTTCAAATTGCAATTTTTTTAAACTAAATTTTGAACATGTACATGTTTTAAGTTGGACTTGAATTTTACAACATTGGGCTTAAGGGGATAAAATTCTAGGGTATGTGTACAAATAAAAGGGATGAGTTCTATAGATTTACTCGAGTTAGGAATTATGTACAACTAATTACCTAATACTTTAACATTTAATACATGTTCAATATATTACCAAACATTTAAATTACATGAACTATTTATATATATATATATATATATATTTAATCAATATATTAAACATGCACGTACATATCTAAATAAATTACTTACATATCTTAGATAGAAACAATTTATAATATACTAGATCTAGATCTAGTATGTACATTAGATTCCACAACATAATGCAACATGTATCAATCATCTCGAGAACAAATAACAAAAACATGTATCTATCTAGAGATCTATCAGAAGATAATATCAAATATAAATATAGCGTGCACACATGTAGACATGTAAATCCAGGTACATCTATATCAAATCAAATATAAATATAACATGCATCATGTGTGTATATAAAGTGTCTATCTAACATATATGAATGTCTCTCTGGATGAAAGTCTACAACAAATCATCTAGATAAAAAAAACTATAGATCATCACGTGCAGGACTATCATCGCCATGCCTCCTCACAACGCACTCTAAAGACTGACTAGTATCAAGGTGCTCACTAGGATGTGCTAACCCCTATATATAAATTCAAGAGAAAGTGATATCAATACATACATACATTTAATCAAGAGAAAGTGATATTGAAATACATGTACATGTATTTAATCAAAACATAAATAAACATTACCTGTCCACTACTAACATCATCCAATGAGTCTCGACGACGTACACAATCTGGCATCAAAGCTGGAGTAAAAATAGGCACGTCCCCCTACGTTGTACACGTGCACGGGCAACACATCAAATTAAAATTTCTCTACATGATTACATTTGAATCTACGTGCATGATATACATGTACATGTGCAAACATGCACATGTCTAAATTAAATTAGTTTGAAATGATTGAAATTTTAACATGAACTTGAAATTTTTTTTACCTGTGTAGATGGTGCCATCTGATAATACTCGGACTGCCTAGCATCGATCGTGTCCACTAATGCATCCAAATTTTGTTGTGTTGCATCAAGCTCAATCTCTGCATCTACGTGGGCCCCATGGCCAGTGACTGGCACATGTCCTAATAATGACGAGCCAAGTGGACTATGTACATGAGATGGCATAGAAGTAGAATCATCACGTGTCAACAAGTCCATCCACCCTGTGGTCGACAAGCTCAAATCAACATCATCAAGGCCCACATCTGAACTCTGAGCCTGCACTGTAACACTGGCTGAAGGGTTTGTGGTATGTATATGTCTCTATGGAGCAAAAGAGTGGTCAGTAGATGGATCATCATGTGCACTACCACCATGACCACTACCTGATCGATGAGAGGAATATGGATGAGGATGTGTCCTAGTACTACCATGCACACGACCTCGAACATCTGATATGGGTATGCCAAGATGCTCTGATACAAATCTATATGTATCTAATAAATACTCAGCCAAACCAATCATAGTATCTCGTGCCAACACTCCAGTGAGACCCTCTAAGCTAGCCACTGAAGGGATGCTTGCTACACTGTACAAGTCTCCTGAAGATGAAGCATAAGATGATGATCTGGAATGCCGATGAGACATCAAATACTGACCACCCTCATCACTCGAAATAGATCTGACAGCTGTTGCAATCTCTCCAACTCCTTGAAGGACCCCACGTAACTGAGTGGTATGCATGGCCTCATCAGCTGATGGACCTAACACAGGGGAAATAGTAGGTTCCCTCTCTTCGAAAATCGATCTATGTGCCAGTGGGGGACAACTTAGCTTCCTATCAGCCAATCTACCATGCCCCTATCCTAAATGTCCTAGTAAATCTGTGTAGTTCACCGCCCTGCGTAAGCAAACCTTTGCATAAAGCTGTCGGGCAAAATAGAGTGGAATTTGGTTGTTATTTGGATAACGACCATGGGTAGCAAGGAAGCGTGGGTATATCAATGCATCCATCTGTGGATCTGTACACTTAAGGGGAGAATACCCCTTCACATACTTTTGTGAAAGATAATGAGGGAAACATTCCCTCTTCAGGACATCTTTGGGCACCAAGCCCTGCACCTCCTGGAGTGAAAGACCAGAGGAGACCTCTCGTCTCTTACTATTAAGGACAACCTGTATAGTATATGCAGAATATGGGGCAGCGCCATGAATCTCATCTCGAATAAATTTCAGGCTGCGTAAGATAGTCTGGCATGTACCATTATAAACATTGGAGCATGTGCCACTAGTCAAGGATTCTTGGAGTCTATGAATCTCCTGGTTAGTGCGATCATAGAGCTCCTGAGGTGGGTTAGGTAGCTGATCACGGGGGACATGATGCTGCTTAGGGGGGATAGGCTGCTGCTCAGGTCCTGGGATAGGCTGCTCGGGCTCGGGTATAGGTTGTTGCTCAAGGCCTGGGATAGGCTTCTTGGGCCCGGGTATAGGTTGCTCGAGGGGGACAGGCTGCTCAAGGGGGATAGGCTGCTCGGGGGGGATAGAAGGTTGTTGATCAGCCATGTCAATGTACAATGTAGGTGCATGTATAATGTGTAAACCTAAAAATTAAAATTAAAATGTATGACATTTAATAAACTTGAAATTTATATTAACATATATGTATGTACAATTTGACAAAATTAAAAAACTTGTATCTAAATTGTTTTAATAAAATTAAACATGCACGTACATGTCTACATATATATATAAAAGTCCTAAAACTTAAATGAACATATACCTTAAAAGAAAACTAAATTTTAAAACACATATGTTGTTATATATATAATGTTTGTAACTTAGGGACCTTTTAAGAACTACATGTGTGCAAGTTATATATCTATCTAAGTTAGATTGAATGTTCAAAGGTTTTAGACATATGTGTGCACATAAACTTGTCAGATGTAATTTAGGTCCACGAAGTTTAAATATGTGCATATATATGTATATATAGATATATGTGTATATACATGTACATGATATGTATATTTGTACATATAGATCTATCATGCACATGTGTATATATACATGCATACGTGTGCATATATATATACATGTGCACATGATATGTGCAAATATATATATCATGACACATATGCATATATAGATCTATTTGTATAGTACATATATATAACATTGATGTATCATTTTGAGACCTTGATATCAATGTTTAATTAGTTTTAGGATTAGGGTTCAATTTGGTTTGTACTATTTGATTAGGTTTACATGCTTAGGTTTCAATTAGGACAAGAGTTAATAAATTAAATTAAGGTTTCAATTCAATCTTAGGGTAACGGTTCAATTTTGTTAATGGTTGGGGAAAGGATTTAAGGTTAAATTCAAGGTTTCTACTATTAACTTGGGATATATAATTACCTATTTATGATCATGGTTTAATTCAATTTGGTTTATAAGTATAATATTGATTAGTTAAGGGCCAAGGTTACCTTTCAATCTAGTTTGATATATTCAATTTGGTTTAAGGTTGACCCAGGGGTTAGTTTATTTTAGTGTTAAATATTAAGATATAATGCTAAATTATGATATCACTCATTTTTTGATATTTTGATATGATGGACATTTCATAAATGACATTTCTATATGATTCTTTTGATATGATATGCATGGATTATATATATAATCTTATGATTTAGCCCATAAATTATCATTTATAATATAAGGGTTTAGAAATTAAATTTTAAGATCTTGAGGTTAGGGTTAGGGTTTGGATAATTAAATTTTACTTTTAGGTTTAGGGTTAGAGTTAGAATTATGGTTAGGGCTATGATTTAGGATTGAGACCACGATTAAAGGGTTAGGATCATGTGGTCGGAGGTCCCAAGTACCTGAGTAGAAATTATAGTCTAGATCAATTAGGGTTAGTA